>VXAA01004460.1:6148-16311 GCA_013399115.1 Anseranas semipalmata
TCCTACCAAAGATAACTGAAGTGTACATGACAACAACCTGAAAATCATATGATTGAAAATAAGACAAAAGTGCATGAGCAAGTCTCATATGACAGAGGAGCAAGGTACAATTAAGACAATATCTAGTTTCCCATACTTAATCACAGAATGGTTGAGGTGGGAAGAGACCTCTAGAGATTGTCCAACCTTCCAGTTCAAAGCAGAGGGTCAGCTAGAGCTAGTTACTCAAGATCTTCCCCTGTCAGGTTTTGAATATTTCCGAGGATGGAGATTCCACAAGTCTCTGGGCAACTGGATCCAATGTTTAGCCACATTCACAATAAAAAAGTTTCTTTCTTATGTTCAAAGGGAATTTCCTATTTTTCAGTTTGTACTTATTACCTCTTGTCCTTTAATTGGTGCCACTGAGAAGAGTCAGACTCTGTCTTCCTTCTTCACTCCCCCCACGATCAGGTATTTGCACACATTGTTAAGATCCCCCCAGAACCTTTCCTTCTCTAGTTTCAAGAGTCCCAGCTCTCTCAACCTCTCCTTACAGGGCAGGTGCTCTGAGCCCTTAATCATCAACCCCCCAGTCCCTTCACTGGACTTTCTCCAGTATGTCCATGTCCAGAGAGCATGTCCATGTCTGGCTCTTTATTGGGGAGCCTAGAACTGGACACTTTTCTCACCAGTGCTGAGTAAAGGGGAAGGATCACCTTCTTTGACCTGCTCCCAACACTCCTCCTAATGCAGCCCAGGAGGATGTTGGCCTTCTTTGCTGCAATGGCACACTGTTGGCTGATGGTCATCCTATCCACCAGGACCCACAAACTCTTCTCTGAAAGCTGATTTCCAGTTTGTTTGCCCCCATATACTGGTGTATGGAGTTATTCCCACCCAGAGGCAGGACTTTCAAATTTCTTTTGTTCAGCTTCATGAGATTCATGTTGGCCCATTTCTCCAGCTTGTCAAAAGTTTCTCTGAATGGTAGCAGAACCCTCTAGCATACCACTGAGTCCCTCCAGTTTCGTATCATCAGTACTGAGGGTGCACTGTGCCCAATCATTTAGGTCATTAATACAGACGTTAAATAGTACTGGCCCAAGTATCAACCCCTGGGGTATGCCACTAGTGACTGGCCTCCAGCTGGACTTCCTGCCACTGATCACAACCCTTTGAGTCCAACAGTTCAGCCTGTTTTCAGTCCACCTCAGTATACCACTTATCTGGTCTGTACTTCATCAGTTTGTCAATGAGAGTGTTACGGGAGACAGTGTTCAAAGCCTTGCTAAAGTCAGTATAAATTGTATCTGTGCTCTCCCCTTGTCTGCCCAGCCATTCTTCTCACAGAAGGCTATCAGATTGATACTGCAGTGTTCGTCTTGGAAATGAAACTACGGTCACCTTGGAGCTAGATATGGAGACATGAACTAACAGTTTGTTTCCTTCTGTGAAGGTCTCTCACTTTGCATGACTGTGCATAAGAACTAGGAAGAACAGGGTAACACAGAAAGATATATCCACTCTGAAGAAAGGGTAGTTCTAAAGGAAGGAGTAAACTATTCCCTCCCCACCTCAGACTACCGTAAGTGACACACCCAGTCTGATCAGTCAGCTTTGTCCTAGATTTGTCACTTTGGCTGGAACAAGGCTTGGAAAACATTTGCTTTTCTTTATGTGGGAGGATAGACAGGGAACTTTCAATGCTGTATTTATATTAAAAGAAAATGCTTAATTAAAAATAGCTTAATTGCATTCATAGTGTAACTTCTATCTCCTACTTTCCCTGCCTTTTTTTAAATTACAAATCTCAGTTAGTAACACAAAAGTCATTTGTTCTTAATTTTGTTTTTCTCATCGTGAACCGTATTTACTGTTAAAACCATGGGTGTTATTTATTTTACATAAAGTAGAAACTTTATTGCTTTATAACTTTATAGTAGAAACTGCATATAATGGCTAAGATCAAGAGCTGCTCTTCAGCATATTCACATGTGAGTAAAGAACTGGTCATTTCTTCAACATTAAAGGGAGGATTAGCAGCTTCACAAAGAAGTGCTCCTGTACAAGAGGAGATATATTCACTGCTGGACCTCAGTTTTGGTAAAACCAGGCTCAACCATTATCATGAGCAGTTTTGTACCAAGGCTGAAGCGTGTCACTTTCATAAAGTCAAACTTGTGTGCATCTGTTTGAAAAGATTAGGACCTAAATCAGTACCAAACCTCTAAAATTCTATGAGCTGTGATTTTTTTATCATGAGCAACAATTTTAATTTGAAACATTCAGCTTAACTCCTGTTGTTCAAACTCAGGAGTTTGCTTCAAGAGTATGTGAGTTTTGAAAGAAACAGTTGTGCTGTCACCCTTATATTCAAATCTGGTTGACATATAGGAGCAAAGAGTTGCAATACCAAGAATCAGAGCAGACTAATTCACAGGAGACAAATCAAAACAAATATCAGTACAGAAGCTGCAAGACAAGAATAAAGTTTTTTTGATTTTCCATCATGTAGCATTGTGTAGAAATAATATCTGGTTTAGGAATCACATAAAGTTCTTGCAAAGAGAAATTATCACCTGACTGGGCAACAAGAAAATCTCTACTCTTTTTTTGTCATTCTAGGATATGTCTACTAATCCAGAAGCAGGCAAGATATCTTGTTATCATAGCATGTAACATTCCAGCTAATACTTAATAGCACTGGGGTTCAGTGTAACACTATGTTAAGGGGAAGACAAAGAATGCAGATGCATGTATTTAGTGAGAATCTTTTCACCTACATATGCTCTTCCATTAGCAGTTGTTATAAAATTTGCTATGCTACTCAGTCTGAATAAAGATGCTGTTGCTGAACCCATCAGAAATGAATGTTTTATATTATATCTTGGATTCTGGTACAGAGTATAGAGATAAGCAGCATCCGCTACTTGTTTGAATTCTTGGTCTGTCACAAGGCCAAGCATAACTTGGAATGGTAGAAATGTCATTGTGCAGTGATCCATAGGGAAAGACATTTTTACCTTGATCAACAAATTCTTCCTGCTGGAAGATATTAGTCAGAATGGGAAGAGGGACACGTTTAGTTTTTGCTCAAAGCATGCCAGCCTTAATACAGGGAAAAAACAGTCAGAAAAAAGTCTACTTTAGAAGAAGAAAATATTATGTATATGAACAAAATTATCATTCATGCATTTACTGTATCTGCCAAAAAGGATAGTGTAGTTGGCTGCTTGAACTATTTATATTGGGTCAGTTATCTAGTTATTTTTTTCAAGGAGAACCAGAAAAAAAAAAAAAAAGTTTTATACATAAATCTGTGACTAGAAGGAGGAAGAATTACTAACTAAATAAATGCTTTTAAAAGCTGTCAGAAAGATAGTTGAAGGCTTATTTTTCCAGGTTTGGCAACATGATGTTCTTTGAATATTTCTTGATAAAAGTAAAGGGACAGCTTTTGAGAAGATAGGTGGTAGTCAAATTAATATGGAATTTGCTTTATGGCTACCCTTCTCTCCTGTCTTCTTGTGAGTATACTGTATGCTAACACATACACAATGTCTGTGAATAGAAAGGAAAGAGCTCTGAGGTCCCACCATTTTTCAGCTTCATTGTTTCTACCTTATCAAGTAATCTTATCACCAATTTAGGTTAGAAAATATACCATAGGTGTGTGACAGGGTTAAATGATCACAATGGCTTTTTTATAAGGTGTTAAATGATTTCCACATTTGGGGGATTTTTAAGCCAACTAGCTTTGGAAATAAAATTGATACTGAGTGTTCATGTGTGCTCAGGCTGGACCAAACATAAAACCATTGACTTTGTCACTCTTGGGTTCCACCAGAAGTTTCAAAGATAAAGTTCTGGCATACAGAATTAGCCAATTTGCATCTGCCCTGGCTGGACTATATGAGAATGTAAAATCTGCATCTCAGCTTCTGGTGAAACTTAGAGCACTGACAGAACAATGGTTGTATAGATGATTCAAGAATATTTATATTGTCTAATTTAGACAAGTAATCACATCTAGGTTAGAATCTTAAACTCCTTACTTAGGTAATGAGGAAGACAGATGTTGTGAAAGAGCAGCTACTGGCACCTTCATTATATGCTGAAAGTCACTACTTGAGCTAACAATTTTGTTGGAGTGTTTTATAGGAGCAAGGATCTTATATTAGGCCCCAAAGTAAACAGTACGAATTCCACCTTCTATGACCAACAATTGGGAGAATTTGTACCCAAAAGAATTTTAGAGTTACCAACACAAAGAACATTTACTACACAGGAAAAAGACCTGAACATCTAGTTCATCCTGTTTGGTTAGTTGTAATACATAATAGGATTGGTGTACTGACTAGGAACAAAATATGGTGCATGTCATTACAAACAGATTTCCGGTTTCAGAACCTTTTTCAGCTTGTCAGTTACTGACCTAAGTCTACAGAGAACTCAAATGTTACATTTTTGTATTATAATTGGCCTTTATTTCCAGAAAATGAAAAAAATAAATGGTCTTGAATGACACAGTAGTTATTCAGAAATACTTTCAGAAGGAATCTGCTCAGGCTCTGGGAGTCCCAGGAGCTCACAAGCGCATTGTGACTTTCCCAGATGTGCTATCAACTAGGAAGATAGTGCAGTTGTTGGAAGAATGTGAAGGTTATCGTGCAAAGCATGTTTATAAGGTTCAAGTGAGAGGAAGTGATCCAACTCCCACATTACTGGGGGAACTTCCTCTTCAGAATGTCCTGGCTTTCAGTCCCCTTGCCCAAAGCCAGATTAGTTCTGATCATTGTCAGAAAAATCAGGAATATTGTTAATGCACAAAGAAGATATTTTCAAAGTTAATTGCCCCGCAGAGAGGGATCTGGGGGTTGTGGTTGACAGCAAGTTGAATATGAGCCAGCAGTGTGCCCTGGCAGCCAGGAGGGCCAACTGTATCCTGGGGTGCATCAGGCACAGCATTGCTAGCCGGTCGAGGGAAGTGATTGTCCCGCTCTACTCTGCGCTGGTACGGCCTGACCTTGAGTACTGTGTGCAGTTCTGGGCACCACAGTACAAAAAGGATGTAAAACTGCTGGAGAGTGTCCAGAGGAGGGCGACGAAGATGGTGAAGGGCCTAGAGCGGAAGACGTATGAGGAGCGGCTGAGGTCACTTGGCCTGTTCAGCCTGGAGAAGAGGAGGCTGAGGGGAGACCTCATCGCAGTCTACAACTTCCTTGCGAGGGGGAGTGGAGGGCCAGGCGCTGACCTATTCTCCTTAATCACCAGTGATAGAACCCGCGGCAATGGTGTCAAGCTGAGGCAGGGGAGGTTTAGGTTGGACATTAGGAAGAGGTTCTTCACTGAGAGGGTGGTTGCACGCTGGAACAGGCTCCCCAGTGAAGTAGTCACTGCACCAAGCCTGTCTGAATTTAAGAGGCGTTTGGACTGTGCACTTAGTCACATGGTCTAAAATTTTGGGTAGACCTGTGCAGTGCCAGGAGTTGGACTCGATGATCCTTATGGGTCCCTTCCAACTCGGGATATTCTGTGATTCTGTGATTCTGTGATTAATAGTCCGCCAGATGAATGCATATATGGTTATAAAATACAATTTTACTAACTAAAATTTGTCTCTACATTTGTCAACTCTTTCTTAAACTTTGAATTCCTTTCACTATGATTGTTCAAAGATTTTCATTTTATTTTCACTTTTTTTTCTCTTCCTGAATGTGTGTATATGTTTCCTCATTGTTTCTCATTCTCCTATCTTTTTGCCCATCAGCCCCAGATCATAATCGCTGCTACTTGCTACATTAGCCATTCTGAGAAACTTTGTCATATGGTCAGAAGCCACATCTTCTAATTAGGAGAAAGTTTGAGTTAATTGGAACCAGTTCAGACCTTCCTCCTACTAGCTACCCCAGCTCATCACTATTCCCTTTTGTCTTCAAAGTGAAGCTTAGCTTTCAATTTTTTTTCATTATTAACCTGCTTTTTTTGGCTTTGTCTGGGCTGTTCTTTCTAGGGTTGGATGGTATTTCACCACCTTCCTGAGCTGGCAGGCACAAAACAGTACAAGCACTTAAAGAATATTTTCTTTTGTGCTGATGCAAATAAATAAATAAATAAAGTATGTTCTTCAAAGTCCACAGTGTTATTGGATTAGCATGTCCTTTAATACAGAGAAAACAGGTTGGTAGGAGGATTATGTGTCACTCTGTGTTCTGGCCAGTCTACCCAGTTGTACAAAAGGTAACACTCAGAGCCTTGCTTAGAAGCATGTTCCAGAAGTCCAGATAGATCAGAGATGTAGATATTTGAAAGCACAGAAAAAACAAACAAACAAACAAACAAACAAAAACTGTTATCCAGATACAGATAAATACATCAATGTAAATTTCAAAATGTTTCTATGCTTTGGTGATACCAGCTTATCAATGTCAGTAAATAGCCTTTTGGCCCCTTTCTTCTAAGTATTTGTTCAGACCTAAAAGAAGAACCACAAAAAATTCTTTTGGTTTTCTTGAAAGTGGACTTGTGCCAATGAGAGTCATAGGAATAGCCTAATTCTTATTTAGCCATGTGTAAATCAGGAGAGAGATTGTTGTAGATTTGTACATATAGACTTAGTAAAAGGCAGCCTTTAACTACTGTTTTAAATGGAGCTGTATAAACCTTGCTGAACTGAGGGCAACCAGCTTTCACACCTATAAACCTGCTCCCAGCTTTCTTGGCTTTATCATGAACTAGCAAGTCACTTCACCTCATCAAGGTATCAAAAGTCTCAAATCAGGTGCAAGCTTGAACTTTCACATAAATACTGTTTTTAGCTTTTTTTTTTTTTTTTGTCAGGGAAAGCTCAAAAGTGAAAACTCAAAATGTTCAGTAGTCATAAGGCCATTAAAAATGTCCCAAACTTATTATTATTATTTGGGAACAAACTAATAACTTTTTTTGGCAGATGTACAGTTTGCAAAGCAATGATATGAAAACACCATCACATATTTTTGCTGAAAAATGATACTTTAAATATAATTTTTCAGAAAATGCTGCTATAGTGTTTATTTCCTTGAATAAATGTAAGGTGATAGGACCTGATGTCTCTCCCTGAAAACAAGTATTTACAAATATTCAAGCCCATAAATCTGTAGGGGAAACAAAATACAGAAAATTCTTGTTAATGCAGTACATTTTCTGGTAATTTTATAGTCTAATTTTCAGTGGTTCCCTACAGAATGAATGCAGTTCAGAAGGCAATTCTATAAAGTACTTTGTGGATAACTATTATCGGCTAATTATTAGAAATTGCATGTTGTTGTTAATTGCATAAATAAATTGTTTTATCTGAAAGCCATTAAAAAATGTTGGGTGTTTGAAGCATATATGGTTTTGATGTTCCTGTATAAAACATTTAACTGTTTAGCTCTAAAATAATGGCATGGTGCTTTAAACCATTTTTTTACTCTAATGCATTGAAAGGGAAAAGAAAAAAACGTGAATTTCAAAGGGCCTTTTTTGTGAAGCGTAGCCTGATGAACATTTACACTGAGATGTAATACAGCTGCTGATGTTTTTGGTAAACACTGAAGCCATCCCTCTCTTATTACCTCTCTCTCTTTCACACACAAGTTTTGGAATAATGAAAGATGAAAGTTATGCAAATATATTGTCACTGACATTAATATTAAAAGTAGAAGACATACAGAAGATTTAAGAATATTAGTGTATATTTATTGTAAAAATTTCAAAATAAAAACTGTGTTATACTTTTTATGAAGATGTTTGTATGAGATTTCTTATATTTGTGGGGCTGGCCTTAATAAACTAGAACATTTAACTATTCTTGTTTTAAGTTGGTCAAGGAATGCAAAGTGATTTTTCCTTGCTACGTGTTGATTATTCTAACTTTTTATCTATGTCTGGGCAAAATCAAAAACTGTATAACTTTCTCTCTCTGTCATTGCATTCCTTCTGCTTTGTAAACTCAAGGATAAACTGAGGTGGCAAGGCTGTGTAGGTAGATATTTTCCATTGACTTCCACTGGGTCAGAATTTTATATTGACCATCTAACGGTGCTATAAATCCAAGCAGGTTCTATTTCTGTTCTGGAGTAGTAAGTTACAGTGGCACAGGAGGAAAACATGCTTTCCCCATGAAAAGGGTATAGCTGCGGATATTGCATTAGCATTTGTGCAAGTACTGGGATTATGCCTGCTACTGTAAGCAGTGAACTTGTCCTAAGAAAAGTAATCTTGGACTGGATATAAATGTTAATGCACATTTTTAATGTTGCTGAACTGTTTCTGTTTTGTTCATGAGAAAATAGGCCAAATCACACTTGATTTTCACAAAAAGAATAGGAACAGGACAAGGACAATAGATGTGCAGGTGGCAGAATCTGTCCACTCGTAGATGTCCTTATAAAAAATATTTTTACAGCCAGTGGTGAGAAATGGGCTCTTCCAAGCTGTGCTTTCCAGACTCAAATGAGATGAACCTCACTTTTGTAAGGTGAATAAACTATTGTAGTGAAGGATGCTGGGAAGGTCATGAATAAATCTCTTGAAAGTAATTTCCAAGCATGTGAAGCACATGCTTGTTATTAGGAACAGCCAGCATGGATTTACCCAAGGCAAATCTTCCCTGACCAGCCCAGTTACCTTTTGTGGTGAGATGACTGGCTCTATGGATGAGGGGAAGGAGTGGATGTTGTCTATCTTGACTTTAGCATGTCTGTTGACACAGTCTTCCACAATATCTTTATGGTCAAATTGATGAGATATGGACTGGATAAGTGGACATTAAGATGAGTTGGCTGGACTGTTGGGGATGAAGGGTGTTGTGGTTTAGCCCAGCAGGCAGCTAAGCACCACACAGCCATTTGCTCACTCCCCCACCCAGAGGGATGGGGGAGAGAATTGGAAAAACAAAACAAAACAAAACAAAACAAAAAAGAACTTGTGGGTTGACATAAGGAGGGTACACAAAAGAAGTGATGCACAATGCAATTGTTCACCACCAGCTAACTGATGACCAGCCAGTCCCCAAACAAAGCTAGACTCTCCCCACCCACCATCCCCCACAAGCCAACTCCCCCCAGTTTTATTTTGTGCATGACATCATATGGTATTGGATATCCCTTGGCCAGTTTGGGTCAGTTGTCCTGGTTCTGTCCCCTCCCAGCTTCCTGTGCACCACCAGCCACCTCGCTGGCAGGGCAGTGTGAGAAGCTGAAAAGTCCTTGACTTAATGTAAGCACTGTTCTGCATCAACTAAAACATCAGTGTATTATCAACGTTATTCTCATCCTAAATCCAAAACACAGCACCATACCAGCAACATTGAAGAAAATTAACTCTATTCCATCTGAAATGAGGACAAGGTGTTTTGATCAGTCATACAAAGTCTAGCAGGTAGCCAATTTTGATTGACATCTATAAGGGTTTGTAGCTGGAGTAATAGTATTTAACTAAAGTTGTGGTTTATGCCTAGTTGAGAAGAGTGGCTCATAAGCTGCAGAACAGGGCTGCTATTCTGAGAACAGCAGAAAAGAACCTGGGAATCCTGGTGGACAGGTTGAATGTGAGTCATCTTTGAGCCATTGTAGCAAAGCATACTGGGCTGTATTAGCAAGAGTGCAGTCAGCAAGTCAAGGAAAGGGATCCTTCCTCTCAGTTTGGTATTTGTGTCCAGTTTGGGGCTCCCCCATATAAGGAACACATTGACATATAGACACATGGCCAGAGAGCTGGAGGGCATGCTGTATAAGAAAAAGCTGTGAGAGATGAGTTTGTTCAGTCTTAGGAAGAGAAGTCTGAGGGGCATCATATTGCTACCTACAGCTGCTTAATAAGAGGTCGTAGAGAAGATAAATTCATCTGGAAGGTGCAACGGTCACAAGTTGCAAGAAAGAAAATTTTGATTAGAGGTCAGGAAAAACTTCTGCACCATGAGGGACATCAGATGCTGGCACAGGTTCCCAAGACAGGTTATAGAATCTCCATCCCTGGAAAAATTCAGAACTTGCCTGACAATGTCTGTAGCAACCTGATCTAATTGAATCTGCTTTGAGCAGGAATTGGAATAGATATCTCCAATGGTCCCTTCTGACGTAAGTTATTCTACTCTAGGCTAGAAAGCAAAATCTAATCTTGGCATTTGTTTCTATGCTACAAAATAAATAAATAAATAA
>VXAA01004460.1:18647-38647 GCA_013399115.1 Anseranas semipalmata
CTGCTAGGAGGGATAGGCCTTCTTTTAAAAGACACATTCTGAATGACAAAGAAGATCATGAACTTGCAAGGGAACAGGAGCAGTTTTGGTCATGATGACCAAGAACAACCCAGAGATTTGAGCCACCTACAGTCCAGAGAATTTTAACTCCCCAGAGGAGTGTGACTAAGCAATGTAATGGTGTAACACAAGATTCATTCCTAGTAGGTCATTTGGGTTTGTAACTGATTAGAAACGGCTTTGATTCAAACCTATTTTAGGAAATGAGTGTAAGCAATAGTATTTGAATCATAATAGACATTAGAACTCTCCTCAAAAATGATACAATGCAGTTCTGTTTCTGATTCATTACAAAAAGACTATTTTTTTTTTCAGATATTCCCCTGGTCCTTTATTACTGGCATTCTTATTACAGATTTTAAGCAAACCATATGCAAAATTCTGTTTTCCTTTCTTTTCCAAGTCATCATCATAGCCATGTTCATTCTGAGAGAGCTGTCTGTTGATACAATGATTTTTATCATTTAATTGTCACTGTGATGCTTGGTCAAATCAGCTGAGATGCATGTAAAAGAATCAAAGATGTTTTAAATGATAGTAGGTAAAATTCACTAAATAAAAAAATGTACATAAATATTCACTCAAATTTTGAAAGAATACTCTGTGATAAAAGCACTGTAGCATTTATTTTTTTCTAAACATTTCTGTAAGGATATATACAACTTTGATGGAATTTTGAAACCTAACTGCAGAGGGAACTGAGACAAAAATTCAAGACCAAGTTTAATTTCAGTTACCGGTTGTTCTGTTTATGTGTTCTGTTCTTTGTCACCTATACTTCAGAATTTGCAAACTGTAAAAATACCTTTTATGAAAGCCTGTATATTAAGAAAAATATAATCATTGCAAGGACCTGGAGCATTAATGAAGCAAGCCTGTTAACCCCCAGGTAAGGCTGAATAAGACAGTGTATGAAGAGTATGATATGCTATATATTAGTAATATCACAGAATCACAGAATCACGCTATGGTTGAGGTTGGAAGGGACTTCTGGAGATCATCTAGTCCAACCCCCCTGCCAAGCAGGGTCACCTAGAGCACATTGCACAGGATCGCATCCAGGTGGGTTTTGAATATCTCCAGAGAAGGAGACTCCACAGCCTCTCTGAGCAACCTGTTCCAGTGCTCTGTCACCCTCATAGGAAAGAAATGTTTTCTCGTATTCAGCTGGAACTTCCTGTGTTTCAGTTTGTGCCCGTTGCCTCTTGTCCTGTTGCTGGGCACCACTGAAAAGAGTCCAGCCCCATCCTCTTGACACCCTCCCTTCAGATATTTGTACACATTGATAAGATCCCCTCTCAGTCCTCTCTTCTCCAAGCTAAACAGGCCCAGCTCTCTCAGCCTCTCCTCGTATGAGAGATGCTCCAGTCCCCTAATCATCTTGGTAGCCCTCCGCTGGACCCGCTCCAGGAGCTCCATGTCCCTCTTGTACCGGGGAGCCCAGAACTGGACACAATACTCCAGGTGTGGCCTCACCAGGGCTGAGCAGAGGGGGAGGATCACCTCATTCAACCTGCTGGCAACACTTCCTAATGCACCCCAGGATCCCATTGGCCTTCTTGGCCACAAGGGCACACTGCTGGCTCATGGTTAACCTGCTGTCCACCAGGACTCCCAGGTCCTTTTCCACAGAGCTGCTTTCCAGCAGGTCAGCTCCCAACCTGTACTGCTGCATGGGGTTATTCCTCCCTAGGTGCAGGACCCTGCACTTGCCTTTGTTGAACTTCATGAGGTTCCTCACCGCCCAACCTCACCCTCCAGCCTGTTCAGGTCCCTCTGAATGGCACCACAGCCCTCTGGTGTATCAGCCACTCCTCTCCGTTTTGTGTCATCTGCAAACTTGTTGAGGGTGCACTCTGTTCCATCATCCAGGTCATTGATCAATAAGTTGAACAGGACTGGCCCCGTATGGACCCCTGGGGAACACCACTAGCTACAGGCCTCCAACGAGACTCAGTGCTGTTGATCACAACCCTCTGAGCTCTGCCATCCAGCCAGTTCTCAATCCACCTCACTGTCCACTCATCTATCCCACACCTCCTGAGTTTGCCTGTGAGGATATTATTGGAGACAGTGTCAAAAGCCTTGCTAAGTCAAGGTAGACAACATCCACTGCTCTCCCCTCACCTACCCAGCTAGTCATTCCATCATAGAAGGCTACCAGATTGGTTAAGCATGATTTCCCCTTGGTGAATCCGTGCTGACTACTCCTGATCACCTTCTTCTCCTCCATGTGCTTGGAGATGTCTTCCAGGATGAGCTGTTCCATCGCCTTTCCAGGGATGGAGGTGAGGTTGACTGGCCTGTAGTTTCCTGGGTCCTCCTTCTTGCCCTTTTTGAAGACTGGAGTGACATTGGCTTTCTTCCAGTCCTCAGACATAAATGCAACAATGAGTTGATAAAAAGAATAACGATAATATAAAGAGCCTGTAGTTTCTACCACATGCTCTGAAGAGTAGTAGTGGACACATCTTTTCTCTCCATACCCAATGCTTGTTTCTTGCTATGTGGCTGAAGGCAACCATCATCTATGTACTGCCTGTGTCTGATGTCAGCCTTACTTTACAGGCTCACTGGTAAGTAAATGATGCTGTGTGAGCTATACACCTATTTATCTTTCAGATACTAAATTAAGTGGTGCACTCTTTCATACCAATTCACATCAGTGCTAACCCCAGTAAAGCCAATGATCTAACTTTTGTAGGAGGATGGAGTTTGGCCTCTTATTTTCTTTACTTTCCACTTCAGAAGGGAGAAAGTTGCACAGTTTTACTGGTGCAACAATGGTTTCTGGCATGTTACTAGTCTACTAATTTCATCTCAGGTATAGCATAAATTCTTACCTCAGACTTGAAGTCAAGGTGTCAACAATCTCAAACATCTTAATAATAAATTGATTCCAGAATTGAATCTATAATGTTTACAACATATATAGTAGTGTGGAGAGATTCAAATGATACCAAGACTAACAGAGCGATTTCAGTTCTGCTCAGAAAAGTGGCCATAATTACTTGTCAACTCAAGTCACTCAAGACCTCACATATGTGCTCAGTTTACAACTACAGTGTTGTACATTCTGACTACCAACACTGAATCTCCATATTTTCATATCCTTGCAAACAATGGAGGTTACAGATGTGCAAATCCATCAGCTACACTTGGGTAATTTAAATCACCTTTAATGGCAGTGTAATGTAAATAATTCTATTGAAAATGAACAAAATAGATAAATAAATAAATAAAAATCCCAATGTCTCTTAGGTACATTGGCTGTCCATGGGTTAAACATTTTTCTTACAGGTGACACAAGAGATGGCTAAATAAATGGGGAATAGAAAGAAGACTTCACTTTGACATCACATATCACATTACCGTGTTATAGAAAAGAACCAAATGAAATTAAACTACATTGTTTGTACAATAACACTGAATTTCCTTCCCAATATAAATAGTTTGCTTACTACATTAAGTAGTATTTCCTCAGTATGGCTGCTGAAAACTCCAGCAAAATCATCTGTATAATTCATGGTACAACAAGGTTTATTTCCAAGCCGATAAGCCATGTACTATCCGTCTATTAACTAGCAATATATTTTTAGTCCTTATTTCGTGCTATTGTATTTATTGGGAAATGCTGCTTTTTCTTTAATAATGGGAAGGGTTGGTCTGCATATGTATGATACATACATTATTTCACAGTAATTTAACATTAGTTCAATGAACAGCATTACTGTCTCTGCGTACACTACTTGGATTTTATTTTTCTAGAATGCATCCATGTGGATACAGGAATGACAGAAGACTTTGATTTTACTGTATTGTTTTGGGAATACACCTACAAAAACTGTAGGTATTTTTCTGTCTTATGGTGACAACAGCCCTGAATTAGCCATGTAAAAAGGCAAAAAACAAAACAAAACAAAACAAAACAACTTCTTTCCAGGAGGGAATAAATAACATTTGGGTCCTCTATCCAGGGAGAATACTCTGAACTGTGGCACATAGTACATTGTATGTATGAAGCTGTAGGAGAAATGGAAAAGGGAAGCATAGTAACATTAACTAAGAGATTTCTTCATGCATAGTAGCTTGACAGGTTCAAGTTTTAATGCTGCAGAATTTTAGAAAACCCAGATGCTGACCAAATAGCCACGAAATTCTATATTTGGAAATTATGCAACTTTCAAGGTAATTTCTTAATTATGTGCCGTGGTGTCAGCACCTAAACCCCTTCTGGATCTAGCTCTTAGATTGACACCTTCAAGGGGACTTGGCTACTCCAAGGCTTCCTGTCACAATGCTTGGGGGATAGCAACCCTAACCTGAAGTTGCTTGACTGTACCTGCACCTCTCCTAATGGATATTTCTTCAACCTGTTCTTATTCATACATAAAGTATGAGGCAATTCACAGTGGAATTCATAAAAGGTGGAATAATGAAGAAGGAATTGTCAGAGACAGAAAGCAGCAAATTCTGAGAACATCTTAACACATTGTCACTATAGTCAGTGCCTCCATCCTTCTGAGTTTCCTAGCTATTGATCTTTTCCCTGGAGGCGGATAACCAAAACACCAAAGCATTTCTCTCCAAAACTGAGTGGAAATCATCTGTTGCTTTTAAACAAATGCTGCTGTGAAACACATAATAGAAAATGGAGCTAATGTCCACTGTGGCACAAGGTAGAACAACACAGCCCTAGAGCATCCCTCACTCCTTTGTAACATCATGAGTTTATCTAAGCTATCCTTAAAAGATCACGACAAAAATTCCATCCTAACTTTAATTTCATAGCACTGAATTTTACACCTGTTATTTAATTTCTACCATGTGTGCAAATTTTTGTATATATAAAGGATTGCTGACAGTTTTCCCTCTGCTCTTTTCCTTCCAAATGAAACAAACCAAATGCCTTCCATCTTTTCTCAAAGTACAAATTTCCTAGCAATTGAATCAATCTTGTAGCAAACTAGTTTGTCTAGTCTGCGCATATCTTTTGTGCAATATTCAAAACTGCACATGATATCAGCTAAGACTTTTTCTCCAGTTCAAAGGAGGGTGAAGAGACTACTCTACATTGTGTTTTTTAGAAACCAGTATTATGTTTGCTTTTCTGCAACTATATGACATTGATGAGTTAGATTCAGTTTCTTGTCTTTGTCTGATCCCTCAGATTCTTTTGGCAGAGATACTGATTAGACAGTCCTCTTCCATTCTATATTTTCTGCTGTAGATCATCCCAAAATGTATTATTTCCCTTGTAACTCTGATGAACTGCATCCTGTTTCTTCTGTCACTTACCTAATCTTTTTAGATCAATTTTGAATTCTAACATCATTCTCCAATGTACGGAAGAATGTCTAGGAGAATGATTTCAATTTCATATTTAACAAGAACTTTTCATAGTGGCAGTCATTATAAAGGCACTGGTTATTACATGAAATTTAGTAACACAGGTGATACTATATGCAGGTGAAATACTGTATCACAGGAGAAAGGAAGTCCTCTTCCCCTTGTCCTTTAAAGGTGATGAGGTGGTAATTTTTTCATTTGTTGTGGTAATCGTCCAGAGTCTGATGTGATCTTTAGGTGACACAAATGGAAGGTGGGATTATGTTCTGGATCACTGCCAGCGTGAGACACTTATGAGCACACCTTTCATCACCTGCAGAACCTAGGCATTGAAAATCTAGGTGTATACCTTCCCTTCTAGTCCCTGACCAGAGAATTTATCCTTTTACTTAAGCACTTCTCCTTGTACTCTGATGTCTGTGTCTTGCAGTTATAGTATTTACTGTAGATGTCAGTTACATTCACGGGGAAATAAGTGCAAGTGTATCTAGTTTAATTATGACCAGATAGTTAATTTATTTGACCAGATATGCTGCCCAACATTAATTATGTTATCACTGCATGTATATTGATGCTATTAAATATTAATTACTTCTAACAATTTACAGCGTGCTAATCTTTGTATTTCCATATAACTCATCAACTCAGCAATAAGCGTTTGCTTACTTTAAGCTACAAACACAATTTATATGAAGTGATACAAGCATGAGGATTCATTAATAGAATAAAGTTTCTGAACCATATGAAAATAAATAACAGCTGTTTCATGAAGGTGGCACCTGACTTGGAAATATTCATGACTTTTTAAGGTTATGTACTAAGCTGAAATTGCTTTAATTTTTTAAATAACAGGGTCAAATTATTTCCTGACTCTACTGAAGTCAATGGATCTAGCTGTATATGTCTGAATGTGGCAGAATTTGACTCCATCTGATGAAGCAATTTATATAAACACAGATTCCTTACTGCTAGCCCAATATCATCACAGTAAATTCTTCACTGGCACTCTTTACAGTCAGAATAAATTAACACTGTTAAGCAGTAATGCAAGTATTTATATGACCAATATACAACATAAACAAACGTTGGTTTGAACAAAGCACAATGTGAGAGTCTGCCACAGTTGGAAGGTTCCCTTTGTAGATAAATTCTTAAAATAAACATGAGAAAAGAAACAGGTTTTTACTGTGACTGATAATTTTATTTTATTTTTTTTCTGGATGCACTGATAAACATAGCAATTGTAGTTAATAGGTAACTCATAGCCCTCCCCTCTAGTGCTAATTATCAATGGAGGAAAGAAAATAACTAATTTAGGCTAGTATATTTGTCTTACTAACCATTACTAGTAGAATAAAGATGCCTAATTCAAAGAATTTTATGAAACAGCTAATGTCACACTCACATCCATGTTTTCTAAATACAACTGCGGAGAAATATATATAAATATGAACACATGTAAATCATAATATTGTAACGATGAGTGTAGATTACTTGATTCCATACAATAGCAGTAACAGTGCCTTAGAAGCTATGGAAACAAAATGTTGCAAATAACTGGATCAGTTGCGAGAGGACTGATTTTAAGGTGAGACCTGGATATGAGATATTAATTAAGATAAAGCTCCAAGTACCAGTTGACATTCTTGTTTTGCCCACAGGAATAAAATGTAAGCAGTCCAAAGCCTTGTTCTGTGACCTCTGCATGTTACACAGTAATTACATCCTTACCTAAGTGTGAATGTAGCAGCTATGAATACCCTAGCAATTCTGGAGTTATATTCAATGCTTTCAAGGAGGCACTTAAGCCTTATGGTAATTCAGTTACTTCTCTTTCAAAAAAGATAAATCCTTCATGGCTCCCCATCTCTGCATTACATTACAGTGAAACTGGTAAGGCTAAGTATCAAACAGAAATAAGACTGTTCTGCAACCAGTACTAATTTGTTCAGGCTAACCTGATATTGTGCCCTTCCCTCAGTTGGATTTTGACTTGGGAACATCCTCATGGAGTTATATAAAGCAGGGGCGGTTTAGCAGCCCCTCCTCAATAACCCCTTATACGCTAATGAAATCTACTGAAAAGCAGGCTTCACAGGAAAAGGTAGTTTTAGGGAGCTGAAAAGGAAAAGGGGAGGAGAAATCTGGTAAGATCTATTATCATTCCAAATATTAGGATCTGGTTAAAGAAATCTCTTCATGATCTCTGACACAACACTTTAGATATTTGAAGTGCATCATATTTTATAAATAGCTTACCTGATTAATTTCACCTTCATTTCAGCTGTGTAGATGTTTTCTTTCTCCACTAGAAACGTAGGGTCTAGGATGAAAAACGATATTTTGAGTCATGAGTCCAGTCATTTGCCTATCAACTATATTACATAAAAAATTTACATAGCTCCCTCTCAAAATCAGCTTTATCTCATTGCCCTAGCTAAAAGTTTTGTCTTATGGTTAGAATCTCCTTTCCTATTTCCAGACTGTATTTATTTCTGGGCATTCTACACCCCCATCTCTCTCTCTCTCTCTCTCTTTTTTTTTTTTTTTGGTGACAAGATAGCACTTTTGCTTAAGTAACTCTTCTCTTTTCTTTTTGTTGACTGACACAAAATTTATAGATGACAGCCTGCATCTTTTCAACCTCCTTATTACTATGTTGAATGTCTCTTAGTTTACATAGATCATCTGTTTCATGACAGTGCTAGTAGTAGTTTATCTACACATTTTCAGTTTGACTTTTTTTCCTGAGCATGAGTAATGACAGCTTTAAGCATTATTCTAGATGAGGTTTTATGCAAGCTTTGTTGCATGACATTAACATTTCTCCATCTCAAATGGACAAACCTCCACTCATATCTTTTAAAGTAATATTTGTCTTTTATGCAACTACATTATGATTAGCTTATACTCAGAACATCCTGAAAATCAAGTTTAATTCTGCATTGCTGAAAGTCATCTCATTTTGACTATTCAATCCCTCCTCTTCCTCTACCCATCTTGGGTTCTATGTACAAAATCTTCTTTGAGATTGACAGTGTCTCACAGCATTTTGCTCTCTACAGATTTGATTAGTGCAACTCCAATATTTTGCCTATGTTACACATGAAACTATTAAATAAATTCAGTCCCAAAACCAATCATTGCTTCTACCAAGAAATTCCTTCTTCTCAACAACTGTCTTTTTAAGACAATGACAGGTAGACTTTCCTACAGCCAGATCCTTAGCTATTTTATGTTTCTTGTACTTCCCATCTCCAGCTCTGCTGTTATTTTCAACATAGTTCTGCATTAACCTGTCAAAATTAGTCCTCTAAAGGCTCCAAAATGTTTACTAGTTTCGTTTTTGTAAAATATAACTTATTTAATCAAAAACGTTAGATTGGGAAAATCTGCCTTTGATGAATCAGTGTTTTATTTTATTCTGTTCTAATTTCTATTGAAACCTCTAGTTTAACTCCCTATTTCTGTAAAATTTCTTATATTCACACACTTTCTGATAGTAAGAATCTGAGAACCAGCATTGTGAAGCTGTCCCCCAATGTAAGAATAACATAAACAAGTACCAGAAGAATATCTTTCTCTTTTAATCCTTCCCATATTTTTTTTTTCTGCTGAACATAATTGATCTTATCTATTCCATGAATCCTTTCTTTTTGCAGGACTGGCCATGGTGCTGTTGATATGCAATGTTACCACAACACTTACATGCATGTTTTCCAAATGCAGTGTGTCCTTGCAAAACCCTGTACCAGTGATGTCTGCTAATCTGTTATGCTTCCATTACCACTATTACACCATTTCAGAATCCGAACAGTTGTTCTTATTCCACTGTAGTGGTTCTTATTTTTTTTTCTTTTTACAGTAGTTTACAAAAAAATCTGTTTGACCTATAGCAATATGAAATATTAATTTGTCATAAATAAAATGACATTATATAATTTGGAAGTAACTTCGGATTAACACATATCATTTCTTACCCAAGTTTTCACCTGTGATGTAAAACAACAAGTTTTTGCAAACTGCTGTATAATATTTTATACAGCATCAGATGAGTGGTCTTGGCAGACTTAGTAACTGCTCTGTCATACAAACTTCCCACTCAGGCTTAGACTTCATCAGGATTTTCTTTCCTCAAAGAAATTTCTGGCAGAAACAAACACTATGCCTGTTGCTATGACTCAGTGTTGATCCATAACTCTGAAAGATTCCCTATGACAGTTTGCCAATGAAAATATGTCAAAGCTAGGCTGTGTTGCCCATGAAGTATGGTCAGAAATGACAGCAAAAGGTATTCTATTCACTTTACAAAGAACAACCGTTTTAATACAGTTACTACTTACCTACTTTCTATACTTGAATGATATATCTTGACCAGAGAAAATAATTTAATTACAAGTAAAAGCTACTGTTATTATTATGTCCTCAAACATATTTAAAGGTATTCAAGCATTGTCATAGAAACCATGAACTTGTACAGAATGTTATGCAAAATTTCTTTTTATTATTTTAATCTTTCTTTGATTGAACTGTATAATAATGTTTGGAAAGAGAACATCTCAAAACAGTCTTATTTCACAAAACTACAGCAATTTTCATTGGTAGATTAAATCTATTTTCTTTCTTTATTAAAAATTTTAAATTGATAAGCAAGTCTGTCTATAGTCAAGCTTTCTAATCTACAGCAATAATCACAATCATTAATATCTAGCAGTTCATAAATATCCCTTTAAGATACTATTTGATATACTATATAGTTTTGTGGGAAACAATCAGGATACTGCTGATTCAAAAAACAGCTGAATGTATTACAATAAATGTGCTTTCTCTGGGATGCTGAATCGGAAACCTATAAGATGTTGAACAAGAAAACTGATACCACTGCTTATCTGTCCAAAAGCTAGTGGTGTTAGGAAGCCCAGTAATTGAAAAATGGATAGTACTGATATTTGAACCTTTTTATATAACCTTTGAAGTGTAAGCCTTTTGGGGAATAAATTGCTTTTTGTAACAAGAACAATGTCAGATCCCATATTTAGAAACCATGCACTTAATTCATTTTCAGACAGAGAAACTCATGTTGTCTTGTTGGGAAAAACACTGCAAAATGGATTAAGCTTCACCCTGGAGAGATGATAACTTAATATAAATAACTGCAGGCTGATCTTTATTAGTTACTGAACAAATATTGCCAAATAGGACAGGCGACCTTCAATGATGATTGATCTAGGATAAGTCATCAACAGCCTTGTCTCCAGAGAGTAACTTTGGGGCATTTTGGAATTGTACTGCTCTTCTTATTTCGGGATAGACACTAACACTAACACTCAGTAAGAATAAGTACATCTTCTTTAATGGCAAGGTCTAAAGCTAATATGGTGGCAGAGTAATGACAACTTATTCTAAGGTGGGCAACTACTAAGTATTTGCTAGAATTAATCACACAGGATTGGTCTTTGTTGGACACCCAAGTCAACCACAACTTCCCACACTCAAAGGAGACATTCTAAACACTGCTTCTTAGAACCACTGTGAAGATGATTTTTTTTTTTTTAAACTGACACTAGATGAATTAAGTATTACCATTACCTAAATGTCTACGTATCCCAGTACACTGGAACTGACATCACATGAGCTGAAGTATTATTGATTCATTTTGTATTCTTTCCTCCAATTCTTGCTGGCTGGGAAGTAAAAATTCCTTGGTTTGAAAGTCAAGACTTGGATATAATTGTAGCTGTGTTGGTTTAAAAAGATACTGCATTCCAGTGAGGATTGGTAAGAAGTTTCATTCACAAACAACCTTTAATTATATTTGCTGTAATAATCATATTAACCAATAAACAATATTGATATTATGAAGAGGCAACACAAAGCACTACGTGAGAACTCATACTAAAGAGCTATACTGATTGCGCATGAAGATCATTGAACAAAATGAGAAGAGTAAATATGTACCAGTGAAATTATTGAGCACCTAGCACACAGTAATATACAAAGGTTCAAATCAAAGCAACAGGTCTTGAGTATTAGCTACACAAAGATATAGACAGAAAAAGCTAGGCTATTGGTTTTGTTACACAAGTACTTTCAATATTTGCACATACACACTGTGTACAACTTATTTGTGCACAGATGTTTTGAAACCTGTGGATCCCAGGTTAGCTGATGCACTACTGCCCAACCTTCAGTAGGTTATGGTTTCTATACACTCAGGATTAATTTAAAGGCAGAATGTTATAATCATTGCTCATGGGAGTAAGATTTGATAGCTGGAAAAAGTTAAAATTAGAATTATTGTCTCTAATTTTAAAGTGCCTGTGTATAAAAATAATGCCTCTGTGTACTATTGAACTACACCTTACTTGTGCAGCACTATGCATGCTCACAGTTTGGTGCAGCCAGACAGTAGCAGCAAACAACTTTGTTTTCCAGAAATTAGTAAGCTATTGATTTAGGAGTTTTTCTGCTGTTTTCTCTTCTAATTTGAATACTTTTGTTTTGTTATATTTAGAACAATTTTGGATCTTTCTGGAACACTTGCACACTTATTCTTCATCAGTTATCCTCTTAATATTTCTCTACCTTGTTTAGGTGATAAAACTTTTTGACTGTGATTTTTTTTTTCATTTATGAAACAAAATTATTATTTTTCTGTTTTGTAGGTTTTAAAAGTCACAAACTCAAAATAAACCATTGCATTTTATATATAATTAATTATATTAATGGTCCTGGGATGATATTCCACATATAAGTTACACGTTTATACATGCAGTTTGGATGTTATTATAATATTGGAACATTGCATTAGTATTAGAATAACGGGGTATTAGATTATCTTGAAAATAGCATTTATTTGTCAAATACTCCACTGATTTTATGTTCTTAGTCTCTGAATTCACAAAACGGGTTAAGGATTTAGTTGTCCCTGGTGTAAAAATCTGAGTGTTTCTTCATACTCTGACATGAAATACAGTGTAAGAACCCTCAGTGATGTCTACCTCCTGCAAAGTATGAATTATCAACAGAAGATGCAACACTAGAAGGACAATATTATTTTTTACAGTGGTCATAAAGAAAAATATTTCCAGCAGTAGAGGTTATTAATTTTAATTAAAAAAAAAAAAATAGAAATTAGGATTTGTGGAGTAAATAGCTTAATAATACCTCTTCCAGTGCCAAATCCATGCCAGGTGTTATTCCAACAATTAATCTGTAACTTCTACATGACAACCATGACTAAAACAATTTTCTAATTAAAGTAGCTTTTTCTTTTTTTTTTTTTTTTTAATGCTTATATTTCTGATATATTTGTTTAGCAACAGACCTTTAAAATGTTCAAAGTACCTTATTTTTCCTTGGTCCAGTATTTTGTCAATATATTCCTTTACGAACATTGGGCCCATTGATTTTGATTAGTATCCTTTTTTTTTTTCTTCTCCTTTTAAATCCACTGCTTTATGTTTCATATTGTATTTTGTGCACTAGTACCATCAGTGCTTTTCTACATTCTCTTTGTGCTTTAGACATGGGTGTGCCATATGAATCCCTTTCTGTGTTTGTTTGCTTCTTCAAGAACTGTTATTGTGAAGTTAGTGAAAAAGGTCAGGGTGATTATTTAGTGGGAAAAATCGAATCTGCTGGAACTTTATTGCTTTCCTCTAAGAAATCTGACTTATTTATGACATAAGGCATTTTAGGGCACCTGATAGGACTTGCTTCTTTTTTTATGATACTTCTGCCTTTGTGTAAAATTGTGCTATAAATGATATTGACAGTGTCATACAGTAGTACTGTATTGTTTTTAAGTTGCATTGTTCCAGCAATTTATAGTCTAACAAGCCAAAGCTGTGACTGTCTGCCCTACTTGCAAAGTTGCAGGGCCTTGTCTTAAATTTTTCAATATATATTAGAGAAACTTTTAGCAGAGACAATTTTAGCATAGCTCAAGGGAAGGTGTACTTTTGCTTCTGGTTTGAATCCATTGCTCTTAAAATAGACACACTATAAACAGGGATGCAGATGTGTGGAGATAATGTTATGATTGGGATATTTTTCTTAACAGACAAGCCTATTGGCCACACTGCCCCAGAGAGTTGTCTGACAAGTAGAATAAACTAGATATGCTTCTCAAAAAGAGAGATGAGAACATCTGTGTTGTCCACTCCCTAAGAGATATGAGATAAAAAGTAGAGACTAGTTCTCTGACCTCCAAAGAAATAACCAGGTAACAGCTACTTGGAGGTTACTGGAAAGGATAATTTGTAGTGCCTTTGGCAGCAGTAATGAGATAAAAGGGTACTTTAAAACCTTGTTGGTCAGGCTTATCTTCAGATTCTCAATCAGTTTTTTTTTTTTGTTTTTTTGTTTTTGTTTTTTTTTTAACTTGTAATACTGAAATTGATGAACATCTTTTTCCCTGCATCCCTCAAAGCTAGACAAGTCAGCTTTCTCTCTTGATGTCTGCACCTATCAAACTACCCCAAAAGCCTTTGACTCTATAGCTCCAGGTTTTTAACTCCCACAACAGATCCTTGAGCAAACTGTCCAGATGTTTCAAAAGTCCTCTTGTGTACCCACTTCAAGAATTTCCTCAGGTTACAGTTCATCATACTGTTGAATACCCTGGACATCTAGGTCTGAATTAAAACACCAAATTTAAAAAAACTGAGGAAGGATTTAATGTTTAAAAAGAATCATGCAGGTTACTCACAGAGTAACTGAAGAATCTCTTTTAAGCCCTGCTCAGAGTTGATTGCTTAGAGAATTATCTTTTGTATTCTAGTCTTCTGGTTAAATCCAAGTGACTCCACAATCATTGTTTAATCTAGATAAACAGTTTTTCAAAGGCAATTCACTTTTGCATAAGTGAGAATAAGATCCTTACTTAAGTGACTAAGCTTCCTTCATTTTTTTAAGTGGTTGAAATATATTATGCATTCCATGTTTACTGTTATTTTTTATCTTCCATATAAAATTAGTTGTATTTTCCCCTGTAAGCAGCTGGGGACTTTTCAGCTTCAAGAACTACAGACAGAGCCTGTGATCCAAGCATTAAGCTGGTTCTTTTACATATAATAACCGATGATCACATTTTTGCAAATCAAGCAGCCTTCACCTATACAAAGGTGTGGTCTTACTAGGACAACTGTAGCATTTACAGTGGTAGCCTCAGGTGCATGCTGTGTTTGATGTGATGAGGAAGATACTACACTATTTTGGAATTTGTTCATCACCATTGCAGCTATCTGCAGTCCTATATCCTTCTGTTTGGGGTGGTATTGCACTGGATTATATAGACCTTAATTGTCTAAAAATTTTCTTCTGGCTGATGTTATTAACACATGGAATACAAGAATAAACAAATCTATCTTGAATCACTACTATTTTACCATTGCATCTTTAGGTTTGTTCTAACAAGTACTGCAGATGGCTGTGCTGACAAAGAGCGTGCAAGATACTTCTGCCAGGTTCAAAACCTATTTTGAAGAGGTTTTGAGAAAAGACAAAAATCAGCAAGGCAATTGTTAAGTGGCTATCAGTTGTGTGCAGAGAAGACTGCTCAGAGTTCAGTCTCCTACAGCCATTTCCAGAATAGTAGAGCTGGATTTTGCATTCCAGAAATTACCATGCACCATAAAGTTATGAGAGAAGTGAGATTCTCAGCATCTCAAAGGAGAACCCCAGACCCTGATGGGTTAGCACCCTACAGGTTATCTGTGCTATGCTGGATACTGCTTTGAACTTAGGCTTCTAACCTGAATGTTACAGCTTTTCTGTAAAATTGCTGGTTTCATAATTTTCTTTATAATATTAAATACTCTATGCTAAAAAAAAAAAAAAAAGTAGTTTCTCTGCATGCTAAGCATAATTGACTCAGTAGTCATTATTATAACTGTATTATCATTGGCTCAATGATAGTTTTTGAAGGGGTAGCTGCATAAATGCTTGATCATCTTTTCAAGCCATTAAACACTCTGGGCATCAGCCTCTTAACAGTAATTCTGACATGTTTATCTCAGCTGGGTTTGCAATTCTTCTTTGTTCAGGGTTTGTGATCTGTATATACAGTAGATTTGGGGAGGAGAAAAAAAAAACAAAGAACAACAACAACAAAAAACACAAAAATATCACCTTCTAAAGCAAGCAAGTAAAAAAGGATGACAGACAGACAGACTTTTCCATCACAAGACAATCCTCAGTGGCTAAGAAATAAAATATTCTCCTTAAAAAGCAATTAGGCTTTTGCTCATTAAGCCTGGACACCTGGAGTAAATATTTGTTTCAGATTTGCAGGCACCTTATTACATTTATTTTTACAGGTTAGATAAGACTGTTCCTCTTGGTTACCCTTAGTATAATTACCCTCAGTTTGCTCCCAATCTTTAAAAACCAAGTATCTCATGCAGCCCATAACATAAAAAAACAAAACAACAACAAAACAAACAAACAAAACAAAACAAAAAAAACAACATACCTCCAATAAATAAAGATGTAGTAAAAAGATTGGCCTTAGGTCAACAGAATGCAATATCAATTTTACAGTTTCCCGCCAACTTCTGTAAATAAGTTTTAAAATTCCATAAAAACAATTACAAATTAATGTTTCTGGGATGTAGAAAACCATTTAATTGCCCTTTGGTCCATTTGATTTCCTTTTGGTAAGATTCAACAGGCTTTTTCCTCCATTAGTGGATAAACCTAACATTTGACAATGTATGCCCAAAACCACAGGGATAAACTCGTTCTGAGCTCCCCCTCCTCCCCCCCCCCCCCCCCCCCCCCCCCCCNCCTCCCCCCCCCCGCCCCCAAAAGGGTGTGTGATCAGACCTTGTGTCTCTACCAATGGGACAATACAGAAGAAACATTTCCCGAGGCAGCAGGGAGTATTTCTTCTCAAACCAGGTTCGCTCTCCACTGAACAAGAAGTTCAACTTTTCTTTCCGGTAGTGCCGTCCCCCCCAGCGGCTCAGCCAGCAGCACACAGCCTGCAGCCGAGGAATGCCGGCCTGGCACGGCCGCGCAGAGCAGCGCCGAGCCGAGCCAGCAGTGGCATAATCTACTAATGGCTTCTTTTCATTTCAGCCCTCCCTGAGAGACTCAGTGGCAGATTGTAGACTCAATTACTCTCATGTCAGGTGATTATCCTAGGTCTTAATGTAATCTTCCATTCACACATACCATATTTCAATTACGGCAGCTATGAAACAAGCTGTGTATTCAAATCACCAATCACCTTATCACTGCTGAACAATGTCAACTGTAAAAAACGCCAGCTGAAGGCAATTACACATGTGTTGAGAACCGATTATGATTACTCTCTGTGGTATTTGTGATGAGCTGGGGAATGTTCTGAAAATTTAATTTAATGACAATATGCTTGCTGTACAATCCATAATACCTCCTGAATCCAGCATGGGGCTATTAAAACTGATAGGAGCATATTATCACCGAACTGAAAAGCTGGGTTGGGATGGTTGCTGGATGTCTCTACAGGGAATGATAGGTAATTTCTCCACATATTTCTAACGGCTGAGGCAGACAGCTTCCAGTTCCAGCTGCACTCTGAAGGTGGTCCCTTCCCCTCCCTCTCTCCCTCGCAGAGCTGAGTTAAGGTGTTTTGCTGTACCTATTGCAGAGGGATGGGGGAGGCAAGGTGAGGGGAAGTGAGGGGAGTAGGGAGATGGGGAAGGGTGCATGGGCCAGAGGAGGGCTGTGACCCCAGGGGCTCCAGGGCACAGCGCCATTTCCCCTGCACTTTTCTGACCTCATGAAGTCCTTTTCCTGCTTTCTCTCTTTCTTTCTCTCTCCTTTGACCATCCTCACCTCTCATGGCACTTTAAGGAACAGCCCGTTTCTAGATGGACAGGGACTGGGGACCAACGGCCACTGACAGCACCCACCCCACTGAGTTCTGTAAGGGGAGTAGTACCCTTGCCCTGCCCCACCCTGTGGGGTCACCTGTTGCTAGGCAACCACCCTAGACAGTGCGGCCTACACCTATTTCCCCAGCTGCAGCGTGCTCCAGCCAGCTGGCAGCTACAGGAACGCTTATCCTAAAATATCCCAAATGTCTCCATGTATATAACAAAGGTCAAATTCCAGTTGTGCGGCTCCATGTCCTGTTTGGCACAGCCCTTGCTTCCAACAGGTAGTCTGGTGGATGCTGGCCCACAGCACAGGAGCGCTGTGGTCTCCTCTGGGTACATCAGCAACAGTGCTGCTTGCCAGGATGAGGAAAATGTGTGTGTATGTGTGTGCATTCGTGTGTGTGTAGGGGGGGCCTGCACACAAAGCTAATACTATGTATTGATCTGAATCAATAAGATTTTAGATTAGGCTTGCAATTCATTCCAGAAAGCTGACAATCTCCGCTGCGTGGGCAAAACACAAAGGTGTCCTGTTCTTTTAAGGCTACAGCTGATAATACTGTGCCGAGGAATACTTCTGCAAGCTCTGTCGCTTTAGCATCTTGTCTTGCTGTTTTTCAAGGGTACAACAAATTTATGAGCCTTCAAACAAAACAAATTATTTCCAATGTTGCATCAAAGATCCAACTGAATTTAAAGCATGTGATGCCATTCACCTACATGTAAGAAAAGGCAGTTTCATTTATCTGCACTCACATTTCATACACAGAGCATTTATTTTTTTAAACAGGTTTATTTTTTCAACAGATCAGGCTACTGTGGTAATTTCCCCTTGTTACACATAGGATGTTTGTTGTAGATTTATTACTCTGAAAGTGTTTAAGTGGAACTCTGCAACACACATACTTTTTAAGCCTGGAAATTGAATAGTTCCTAGACTGTCCCAAGCATGTATATTACAGGAATGAGAGTTACCTGATATATATTTTTTTATGTTGCTATTCCACACAGTGCCAAATGTCCTGTCTCAACTCTCTCTTTCATTTAAGTCAGCTTTACAATCACAAGGACAAAAACTTCTGACCAGATGTGTCAAGAAAATATTGTAACCTGCAGCCCATAGTACTGCTTTCCTTTGGGGTAAACTTATTTATGTGTCTGAATATCACAGGCATGTAAAACACAAGGACAGAAAATAAATAAATAAGGCTGATTTAAAACAAATGACTTAAATTAGAAAAGCCAGAGTGAGCAACTAGAAACATTTAAACAGTAAACTTAAATTATTTTGATCTATTCTAAAAAACAGCTTCTGTTCATAAAGAGGCTTAAACAGTATAACCTTTTATTTTTTTTTAGAAAGAATTCTAAAAATATGAGGATAATAGGATTGATGGAGAAAGAGTAAATTACAGGAGAAATATATACTAACAGAATAAGCAAAGGTTCAGGAAACTTAACTCAGACCAGCTTTTGGGTAGATTAAGCTGTCTACTAGACACTTCAGCAATTTTCTTCATTTGCAGTATTTACACGACCATGTAACACAATGTAATGATTAGTATTATTATAGCAACAGTAGTAATAAAAATGACTATTAACAGCAATGATAGTAATAACAAAGAAAATGGCAAAACCAAAATGGAAATAAATGGAAACAAATTAATAAGGAGCCTTTAGTTTAAGATGCAAAATAGCTCTTTCTCTAAAGAAGCAAAATGGTGTATCTGGATTTTGGATTAGTCTACATCTAAGTAGTCACTGACCTGTAAGCACTCTGAATTTGAATTTCATCTAGAAGCAACGAATTCAGGGCACTTCTGCTTTTTGCTACGGGCATACAGCATTCAGATCACATGCATCTGGCACTTGTAAGGAAAGCTTTCTTTTTATGTGTAGTAGAAAGGCAGCATGCAAGCTGATTTGTGATATTCTTCATATTTCCAAGCGAAGAGAAAGCCAAGAAATAAAGACAAAACCTTTGTGTTTCCTGTTCATCATGAAAGTTGATATTGTTACTGGCGTGTTTCTTGCAAGAAGAGAAAAATATTCTATAAATTAAGGGAGCTATAGCACAATGACATAGCTCTAAACTTTTTTTTCCAATTACCAGATCACTGTCTGACTTACACTTCATATAGACAACAGCATCCCAATCTATACTATGCTGAAATTCAAGATTTTTTTTTCTTAATCATGTTACATTGTTTTGGTTTCTTAATCTGTTTGTACTTTTTCTGTTTTTTTTTTTCTTTTGCTTGTTTGCAAAAAAACAGGAAAGCTGTTGAAACTCCATAAAATGCCTCCATCCATCCTACATATTCTATGTGTACATATATTTACTATGATCACAAGTAGCCATGAGATAATAGTAGAATCCCACTAAGAAAAAAACTAAAAAATTCAAGTGAAAATCTCTCATTCAAGGCAGCTGAAATTTCTCCTGAAGTTGAAGGAAGCACAGCTGAGCGAAGATGCCATGACAGAGATGACTGAGGTTAACATTGTTTTCTTTTGATTCAGTAAGTAAACTGGTGTTATTTGGAAAGCTGCTGTTGCTGCTGTTGTTTGTTTGTTTGTTTGTTTGTTTGGATCTCTCTAAACACATTTTTAAAAATACTTCGAAGTTTTACAACTAAAATATTATTAAGTAAATACCATACAATGAAAGGCATTATTGATTTTTCAGCAAAATGGAGCTACTCTACTTATTTTAAAGAT
>VXAA01004460.1:41147-45202 GCA_013399115.1 Anseranas semipalmata
TTTAATGGCAAACACTGGGCTAATGATGACTGTGTTAGATATTTAATTCTACCGCTCCTCTTCTGAACTATCTCACAGCTCCCTTCAATCAGTGTTAGAAAATCCTGTTAGGTTCAGTGAGTTTAGGCTCAAGACCATCAGTTAAGAATAGTTAAACTGTTTGATGAAGATATAGTGCAAGGTGCAATTCATGATAAGACAAAAGCAGCACTAAACTATGTGCCTCCAAATTCTATGTAGGGGCCTCTAAATCTCTTAGAGTGTACTGGGTCTGGCTGGGATAGAGTTAACTTTCCGTGCAGCAGCCCTTGTAGCTAGAACAGCGCTGGTATCACACCAATGTTTTGGCTACTGCCGAGCAGTGCTGGCACCGCACCAAGACTCTCTCCAGAACCCCCAAAGCCAGCAGGTGGGGGTGAACAAGAAATGGGGAGGGGATATCACCAGGTCAGCTGACCTAAACCAACCAAAGGGACATTCCATAGCATGTGATGTCACACTCAGTAATAAAAGCTGGAAAAGGGAAGGAGAAGGGGGGGCTCTCGTTGCGAGGACATCTGTCCTTCCGAACAACCACTGCGGGTATTGAGGCTCTGTGTCCCAGGGTGTGGCCGAACATCGCCTGTTGGTGGGAGAATAACTTGTTTTTCTCTTTTCCTCTGTGCTTGTGCACAGGCTTTGCTTGTATATATACATATATATTTGTTGTTGTTTTTTTTCTTCCTCTCCTTTAATTAAAATATCCTTATCTCAACCCATGAATTTTTTTTCTTCTCCCCCTCTCCTTTTGAGGAGGGGGAGTGAGAGTGCAGTTGTGGGAGTTCAGCTGCCCAGCAGGGTAAACCCACCACATAGAGAGGCACCACAAGGAGAGCTATTAACTATAAAGTTACCCACATGGTCCAATATAGTCATGGAACTGCGTTCTAGCAACACTACTGTCTCCTGGTGCCTCTTCCTATCCTAAACCATTACTGCACCAGGAGATGTGAGGAGACACAAAGCCATATAAAGCCTGTCTATTGTCTTATACCAGTTCAGGATCTCTCTCCATATGTAATAACCCCAGAGTCTATTCACAGATAATAACCCAGAAGCCATAGTACAAGTAATGGTTGGGTCAATGGGCAATGCTTTGTTTAAAAATTAAAACAATTTTTCTTTTTCTTTTTTAATAAAAATTTCTGTCTTCCCTATTGGTAGTGTGGTTACAAAAACAAAGGAAACACACTAATTCTGCAAGACCAAGACAAAAATAATGAGACATAAAATAAAATTGTGAACACACAATTCTTCTCTATTGTAATAATACATTTCTGTTATACAAATGTAGGAAAAAAAAAGTCACTTCTATATTACACAGTAGTTAGGCACACTGTTTTACTGCATAAAGCTGTAAATGGGAAAACTTAAACATTACTACTGTTAAATGTATTTTTTTTTTTACCAAATTACTATATTAAATAAATAAATAAATAAATAAATAAGTAGATGGGATACTACTTTGCAGTATAGCTCAAAGTTTCTCCAGTATAGCAGTATCAAAAAACAGTATGAAAAGTTGGTGAAGGTTTGCCAGCAAAACACATTAATAGACACATAATTATACTCAGGAAAAATCCTTTATTTGGTATCAGCTATGTAACCCCTTTAAGTTTTGATAACATAATTCCTACAGTTTAGCTTTACAGGCAAGCAAGCACTTTTTGGTCTAGCCACAATTGTAATTTAAAAATATGAAATCATATTTTAGAAAGAACATACTTTGATGTTTTCTGCTTATGATTTGTAATAACAGAAAGCAAAATATTGAATTTCAGATATGTTTTGTATATGTAGCAAAGGATGTATTTTAATGTGGTGCAAAATTAGCTGGTGGAACTTATTTCTACAAAATGACAATGAATTGAAAAGGCTAAAACAAAGACTGTATATTTATCTCAATCATAAAAACCTTCCACAGTTGCATCAGGTAGGATAAAACATTTTTAAAGGGGATATAAACCGTTGCGCTTCAGGTCACAAACAACAGAGAAGATTTAGAAATACGCCTACATCCTATGAGCAGATTATTCTGTTAAGGTGTGCCATTCCTTTTCCTGAAATGTCTGATGCTAGCCATGCTCAGTATACTATATCTCTACATCACCACAGTCTATGGCTTATCTGTACCTGTTTTAGAAACTTTTAGTTACCCTCACAGTTCAGGCAGTTTCCCAAATGTGTCTGCCAAAATTTTCTGGCTAATCCTTGTAGTGGCTAAACCACTAGAAGACATCTATTCCAAACTGACACCCTATATTATCTGCTTTCTTTTGCTCCATGCAGCTTACTGGAAAAGCTATTTCTTGAGATTTGGGCTGGGTTGCTGAACATTCTGAAAATGGTACCATTGGTCTGTGGGCCACAGTTCTCCTGGGTATCAAATATCTCTTTGCTAGCCACTTCATCATTGTTTTTAACATTAGCCACATGTAAAAGAAGTAAGAAGTTATCTTCATCATGATTCAAAGAACAGAAAAAAATGTTTAAAGATGAACTAAACAATGCTATATTATATCTTAATACATCTTAGTATTATATCTTAATTCAATTCTAACAGATTCTGTTTCCTCCAGCTAAAAAGCTGTCAAGACTCTTACACAGCTAGGAAGATTAGTGTAGGCTGAATCACAACTCAGGGTCCAAAATATTATCAGTTACCTCCTGAAATGCCATTCAGATCCATAACTCTGCCCTGGTGATTTTCAGTAATTCTAGAACTCAATTCTTAATTAAGAGGTCAAGCTTTAGCTTCTTTCCCAAAAGATTAGTGACTGTCCCCTGGTAATTTTAGAAATATTGATGTCCCTGGGGCATAGCTATGTGAAACTATGTCTTGCCAGATAGTAAAAAAAAAATAAAATCAGTAATGAATAGCACACCACGTAGGTAAATATGTTTATCCATTTTTTTTCAACAGGCAGGCAGGGATCAAACCTCAGTACCTATCTCTCAATACATTAAAAATACAATTCCTGCAAACACATAAATGGATCATATACTAATATAGTAAGGAGCACAATGGATATAGAGCATTTTGGATTTTTTACTGCAATTAAACAGTGCGGGGAAGTAGACTTAGGATAAGTGATTCCTAATTTGTTTTGAAGGACACCATGACAATAGAATGGCTTTTTCTATTATCACATTACACAATTCCAGAGAATGCATTATGTATTATTAAATAGAAACAATAGTTTGTATGTCACTACACGCAACATAACAAATAAAGATAGTTCCTCTGTTTTGTGTTTCACTATTTCTTCTTGTACTTTAGTCCTTTTATCTTTCTTGCATCTGACATTTTCAGGAGGGAACAGAAGATCTGCTGAAAGATCAACAGTGTCTTATGGAAAGGTGTGATTTAAGGTGTAGGAAACACTGGGATCGGGTATTTGGCTGGAAGAAGGTGGCTGTGGCAGGAGTGGAGATGGACAAAGATGAGGAAAGAGCTACACTACAGATACTCTAATTAAGCTAGTAAATTGATGGGAAAAATGTGCACCTGAAGCTCATGTCTACCCATACTAAACTTATTTTTCTGTCTCTCAGCAGTGACCTCAGGACTTCTCAATTGCAGTAGTTCATTTGTTTATTCCCTCCTTGTCCAGGCAGCACCACATGGAAAGTAGTAGGAGTGGCTGAAATCAATCTAAGCTCTCGTGATAATTTAGAGGTGAAAGGAGAACGGTCTCAAGGGCTTTTGGCAGCCACAAGCTTGAGTTTTTATCCTGCTTTCTCTTCACTCCACCTCCCTTCCCCCTTCTTGTGGCATATCAAAGGCACAGACTCAGATCATGGTAGATGCTGAGACAATTTTAATGCGTACAGCTCACATATTAATACCTGAAGCGCATAAGCTATTTTTAGCCAGTGCTTTCCATCATCAGAATTTCCTGAACCAAGTTCTTTGTTCCCAAGACTAGGTGATGTTAACTTTCTTGAGTTGCTACATCAGCTGGGATTCTCACAAACAGTGTAACTACTACTTTAGCTGGGATTCTCACAAGCAG
>VXAA01004461.1:17249-42800 GCA_013399115.1 Anseranas semipalmata
AAAAGTTGTCTACGTACTTCTGGTAACTATGCTGTTTCCTTTTTCTCTGTTTGCTTGGTACCACTGCAGCCAAAGAGTCTACTCATCATTCTGTTTCTCTTCATATCCAGTGAGGCTGTGTTAGATTAAATGATGCTTAAGTAGCTCATTTTAAGTTGGATTTAAGTTTAGTATAAGTGTATGTGATGTGAGAAGCATACTTTAACTGCAACTCCTCAGCTGGAAGCAAGTCCTTTTTCTGTTCCAAGGGTTAGCCAGCCGAGGGGGGGATTATAAACAGCTGGTGAAGTACAAATCATAGCAAGTCCTCAGCAGACTTTGCTGCTCAGTGGCTTATAGGTCTTAGTCCCGCAAAGACTCACCCATGTGCTTAAATTCATGTTCATGAATACTGCTTTTGAAACCATGGAATTTCTTTTATGTACATAATAATAAACATGTATACAAGCCTTTGCAGGAGCTAGGCTATAATATTTAGTATGTAATATATTTGTGCATGTGTATCCAGCTCAATTACAAGAAGATTTTGATAAAGGCTTAATTTTTATGCTGAGCAGGTGCTGTAAAAGTCTTTTTGATGTCTGAGTGCAGCACACCTTGGCCTGTTGCCCTCTGTGGAGTTCCAGAAGAGCAGATCTTGGTAACACGCTGTGGCACTGTAGATATTGGTCCTCCTGTAAGGAATCTGTGTGTGAAGTTCTCTGAAATTCTGTATGAAAAGCAAGTGCAGTCTGTCCTGCAGGGTGCCCGGTTTCTGCTTAGGGCTCCTGCACAGCCTTCTGGTTTGTTTGCAGTGCGCTCTGAGCTGACAAGGTGATTTCCAGGTTACATCTCACATGCTCTGCTGGAATGGGGCTCCTCACAGATGTGGGGATAGGCCTTGGAGCGGGAACTCTTCCCTGTGACTCCCTATGACCCTGTCCTCTTTCTTTTGGGCAGTACAGAGGAGTGAGGAGGACTGGAGCCTGGAAGGATCGAGTTGAATGACCAGGTGTCAAAAAGCTGATGTCAGGTGCTTGATGGGAGTTTTGTTGGCTCGGTCTTCATCTCTTTCATGAAATAGCGTAAGCTGATTTTCATGGATTAATACTTCATCTTTACTTTTGGTTTGTGCACATCATCAGGGTGTTTTTTTTTCTTGTCTCTTGGTTGTATTTGGTTTGACAGCCCATTCTTCAGAGATAGCTTATATTTCTTCTTCTATGAACCGATCCTATAGTTTTGTAACGATAAGCAACCAGAACACAACATCGGAGCTCGCTGAAATTTTTTAAGCTAAAAGATGTAACCAGGTACAGCTTTTCATAAATATGAAAAGGAGGGACGAGGAACTCGTCAAAATGGTTGTTGAAATTATTAATTTTTAGATGAAAATCAGATTTGGCTTTACTTGTTAAACCTATACCCATCATCCTTTTCTTCTGCTTGTACCTCTTCTGTTTAAATAAATCTTTAGGTCATTTTGTCTGTTTATTCACAACTTATGCTTTGTTAGGCAAGAAATAAAGGAATTGGTAAAAATAATACTTCTAAGGTAGCATGGCTGAGGTATTTTTCTTTTGAAGTGACGAGAATGAATCCCACTAAATCTGTTGCTGTTTTTTATTTGTTAATGTACAATGGAACATTTTTTAAACAGAATTTCTGAATTCAAGGATGGCTTTGTGTGAAGGATCAAAGGATTAGGAACATCTTAATTTCATGCAACTTTCAGTGCATACTATCATGAAATTTAGCCTAGTCTTAGGGAACTAGCAAGATGAGATAGTGGGCAAATAAAGGTAACGTCTGTATGCAAATGTAATGACTTGCCTTCTGAGCCATATTGATTGGTATTTTTGGCTTTAGATGCAGAGGAAAGTAAAGAAGGCTTCAAGATTGCTCTTCAAAGTATTTCTCAAGGTCAGCTTTATGACTGCTGTAAGTGCCACCTGGAATTAAGGGCACAAGATGCAGCACAAAGTATGTAAAAGGAACAGGCATATTTGTTTTAAAACATATTTTCCATTATCACTGCTGTTGTAATAAGCAGTTGTACATATTATAGATGAACAGCTTCTGAAAAACCTAGGAGACTACAACCTAAGAGGCTACAAACTTAGCACAGATTAAGCATCAATTTAACTGATGTTAAGAAGGATTTCTAAACAAAGGATTTTTCTTTAGGGAGTCAGATGTGTGAAATGTTGAATAGGTGATATCTGGGGAGAGCGCTGTCCTACAACCCCGCTGAGACGTTCTGTAGTATGTGACATTCTTGTGCTTTGCTAATGTGGAGAGTTTAGATCCTGAGCTTTGTTCAGTACCACTCAAGACTTCTGGAAACTGCAACTCTGCTTCCTACTTCTCAAAGAATGCACTTTTCCTGTTTATTTTGCCAGTACCTAGCTGAAATGATCCCCTTTATGAATACTTTTTTTTTTTTTTTTTTGTCAGTAAACCTTAAATTACTATGTGATGTAGAAACAACTCTCTGAAAAGAGGGTGGTGAACATGTATGTTGGTGATCTAATAAACTAGATGAATGATGGTGTGCCAAAACTTGCTAATGATGCAAAAGTATTTGGATTAGGCAAGATTGAAGAAGACTGAGAAATTGTAAAGGGAATCTAAGAAAGCTGGGTAAAAGGGAAGCACAGCAGATGATGCTGATAAATTCAAGAATACGCATGTTGGAGGGAATAATCAAATTACTCGTTCATGTTACTGGATTGTAAATTAACTGTATTTAGGTGGGGAGAAAGACTTCAACAGTGTTTTATTTGAACCTGTGCACCTCCTTAATGCTTAGCATTAGGCAGAATAAAACGGCTGCAGTTGTGAAATGCTATGTTAATAATACAAAGGAGATTATTAAACCAGTGCTCAAAAGAGTACTGAATTTATGATCTCCGATCAAAGGAGAGAGATTGGAAAATATTCATATGAAGTTGAACTGAAAATATTAGTGTAATTTTGCTTCAAGGGGATCAGTTAGAGGAGATAGGGTATGTGCAAAATAATGATTTGCTATTAATAGGTGATAAGTACCCTTTGGTACAATACATTGACTAGGTATAGGGTATAGTTTGAAAGGCAGCATGTATAATACTGCTAAATCATTATTTATTTTTTTAATACAAATAATGGTAATGCTTATTGACAAAGGAGATCACATAAACCAACAGCCTAGTAGGATGAAAAAGAAAAATGAGCTGTTCATAGGGATGGGAGGAGCAGTTACAGCTGAAGGGATGATAACCATGGTGCTCTAGGGCATAAATCAACCACTATCTGACAGGGATTAAGAAATTTCCCTTAGGACAGATCATGCTACAAGTGTCTGCTCTGATGTTTCTTATGTCTTCTGGAGACGTAGGGTGAGCTGCTGTTAGAAACAGGGTAATGGGCTGGTGATCTGGGCCACTGTAATGATTCCTGTATTCCACTGTGGTGGTTCTAGTTAATGTTAATGCAGGTGGAATTGAAGTGTTGTGGTTTTTTTTTTCTTTTTTTTTTTTTTTTTGAAANCAGGCTTCACAGAAAATTTATTTGGGACTTTAGCTCTTTCAAAAAACAAAGCATGGTGATGTTTCATTTTATTGAGGCATGCTCTGCTGTGGCCTGGGCTGTCCTAAGGATGAACAGAAATGGCAGTCAGGCTTCATTTGAAGAGCACTGTTATCTGTTACTGATCAATTCAGTTATGATGATCAGCAATTTCTAGTATGCATTTTAATGGATAAAGAAGGTTTTGCAATCTGTGTGCCTATTACAAATATTTCTGGATTTTTCAACAGAATAATAGTCATCTGTCTGACTGTGACAAATGCAAGGACCAGTTTCAGGAGGTAGCTAGATCTTGTGTAACTTGGTGAGTGGGCCTTTCAAAGGAAATGTTGTCCAAGTGCTAGTGTACCAAGTGCCATGGAATTCTTGCACATCTATAGGCTGCAAACATTAATCTTGCAGAAGAGAAAGGGGGGAAAAATTGATTTAGTAGCAGGCAGTGTGAGCCATCTAAAAATCAACACTGATTTTAACAGATTAGTGTCTGTGTGGTGTAACACAGGTAAACTTTGTCTGTAGAAGAGTCAGAAAACTACACTGTAACTCGAAGTTTGAAAATAAAAGTCTTTTGCAACTGTTAGGTGATCTGTCCAACCAGAACGAGCTGTCTTGCAGGCTGTCTGCAAAATAGAATAGGAACTGATTTTCTGACTTCCCCATTGCAAGTGCTGAAGCTACTTTGATGATGGCCTTGTGCTGCTTTTCTGAACTGGGAAAACAAGGCGAATGGAAATGCCTGTGTTTGTGAAGGTATGTGAAAGTGATGCCCTCCTTTGGGACTCCATCGATTCGAGGTGTAGCTACCCAGTAGATACTGGTCAGGCCTTTGCCCCGGCTGAGCTGGCCGTGTAGGAGACGCGTGAAGTTACCAGTAGTTGCTTTAACTTGTGTTTGTGCGATTCTTTCATGTTTTCGCAACTGAGAAAATAGTTCACATTCCTCAGGTTTTTTAGATTAGCTCTTATCATGGAACTCCCTCTTTTGAGAGGAGGCATTCACTACCTTGTAGATAAAATGCCTTTAGCTTTTTATTGATGATGATAGTTAAGCTAGGCTTTTGGACAAGCCTGGGCAAAATCAGAGGGCTTTGCCAATCAGAGATTCAACTCATAGGAGCCAGGTCCCGTGTTTGACATCTACCACTACATGACATTTTCATTGAGATCCCTTCCCTCAGCGCTTTCATTTATTCTTTCAATGCAAATCTGTATCCTGCTGGTAGTAGAAACCCTGCAATTTCAGTGTGTGTGATATGCAGTGCTTATCTCAGATCCTTTAAAGGTGCAAGAATGTGTAAAGAAATTTCTACACAAAACTTTGGGCCTGTTGTTCACCAGGTTAGAGGGAGAGAAAGAGGAAAAGCAATATATCTGGTAGCCTAATTTACCACGTGCTGAAGTCAAGTAAAGTTTCTGATGCCTTCAGTGGGAGCAGGCCTTGAAAGTCCTACCCCAAATATAGAAAAGATAGATTTCTGAGAAAATCTGCATTCTCCCTTAGGAGCTTTCCAAAATGCTTGGTGTGAACAGAACTGCCACAGGAGGAAGAATCCAGATGAGCCTTGTGGGTGATAGGAGTTTATTTCAAAGGTCCTGGAAAAGAGGCATCTGAAATGATTGTAGATATTATTATTATTATTTATTATTATTTCTTGGTTGGCATACTTAAAGGGGGTTAGAGCTACTGGGTAGGATGGATGTCTATCTATGTTCTTCATAGTGTTGTGAAGATTTAGTCTGTTTAGGAAAATGCTTTGGTCACCTTACCAGGAAAGAAGTTGGCTTCTAACTTAAGGGGATGGCTAATGCAATCTTTTGCTGGTAAACAGAAATGTTAGCAGAGCTTTAGAGCTCTGATAGTTTCAGAATGGAGAGTGGACAGGGCAAGTTTCTGCTTACAAAAAAACAGCTCATGTAGATGCATTTGAGTATAGGTCCTGTGATTCCTTGCGCCTTTGCCAAGACTGGTGTGGGAACCTGTGATAGCAGAGAAGGCTAAATCACCGTATAGATACTTACGTGCTGCTGCTTCCCACTTTGTAGTGGTTCTTTCTGAGAACAGAGAAGAGCAGTGACAGGATCGTCTTGCAGGTTTTCTTCCATGTGTCCATGTTTCACTGGGTAGCTTGGTGCCCTAAAATGCATTTGTGCATAGTTTGAAATCTACTAACTAAAAACATAAAATAGAATTAAAAATCGCAGAATAGCATTGTTGAGGCAGGATTGCATTTAGCACCCGCATATTAAGTATGTTCATTGCCAGTGATTTCACTTCCTTTTTTTTTTTTTTTAAATTAACTTTCTTTCTCACAAGCATAAAATAAAAGCTACCATTTCAAGTGGAAAGTTAACTTTGTTACATATCTTTTTTTTAATATGCATTTTAATGTTTCATACTACCTAATGTCACATAGAGAAAAGTTTACATACAATGCTGTATATGAAGAGTTAGATTTCATCTAATAATTAACATTTTTTTAATTTCTTCCTGTGTTGTAGAATGTGCCAGGAGCTTTACAAATAGCAAAAGACAAAATATTTGCCTTGAATTACTGTCTAAAGGAGAAGAAATGGTGTGCTTCAGTAGACAAATGGTGTATTGGGGGAGCCAAAACGTATCTTAGGATTTTAGTTTCTTTGGTCATAGCCTGCCATCCTCTGTAACTGGTTCATTTCTTAGAATTTTTTCTTGTTTCTGTATTTAATTGGTAAATTGTCATAAATGTGCATTTAAATATGCAGATTTAGGAATACACATTTCCTTCAAATTTAAAACTTGGTAATTAGGAGACTGCTTTTTTCAAAGAGAATGATTCCAGCACAGGACCTGCCCTTACGAAGTGATGAGCATTTCCCTGGGGCTGGAGTGGCGGGAGGCGCCGTGAGGGAGAATGTAGTAGCTTGGAGCAGGAGATTGACTCCACTTGAGATATGTTAGTTTTGCACTTCTTGGTCTCGCTTCTTGGTCTTTGTTGCTGGTGTAGCAGCCTAAGACCGTTGCTCACAGAACAGCTCTGCTTTTGTAATATACATTTGTGTGTGAATCTTCACTGCTGAAGGGGTAAATGATTGATCTGGGTAGGATGTGCTTTCAAAAGACATTAAACCTTGCCTAATGGTGGCCCAGTTGTTTCTTCTGATGCACAAATGGGTTTATCCAAAGAGATTGATATATTCTTACAGTTTTCCTAGAACCTGACTTAGGTATGAAGATTGTCACCTGTGTGCTAATTAATCCATCAAAATGTCTGAAAAGGGCTGGGTACACCTTGGAGACAATTAGACATTTTGCTATGTTAGTCAGCAATGTCAGCTTCTGTTGATGTTATATAAGGTTTCTTTCCTACTTTTGTATTTACAGGTTGCGTTACAATAGAAGTTTGTTAACATGGAGCTTAATTTTCATGTTAGCCTTATGTGTTTAGCGTAGTTGACAAGTACTGCCAGCTCTCTGCATACTGCTGTGAAATTTTGCACTTCTTTCTACCCCCTCCTGAGTAATACATTGAAATATTCATGAGTGGCAAGACTGCGAGCTTGCCTGAGCTTACTTAATACAGTAAGTTCTATGCAAATAAATCTGTTATATGAACGGGATATTCAGCTGACCTCAGAAAACACTGTCCACTGTTAAAGACCTCTGAATTTTGCCTTTTCCATGCGCATATTAGCGTTGACTTTTTTTTTTTTAAGCCTTGGATGGGATCGGAGCAAATACACTTCTTAGTCTCTTCATGTTGTATGTTGCAGTCAAACAGAGCGATGGAGGATATGACTGTGACAGCAAAGGAAATCCTCAATTATTCAGATAGTTTCTTAGAATGGAAAATGGAGTTGTGGATGGCTGTCTTGAAAAGGCTGCTCACCACAGCCTGAGAGCGCTGTGGCCACGGTTTCGAGAATGTAACATGTTAATTTTGTTGAGTGCCTTTTAGAGAAGTTAAAATATGGGAATGAAAATAAAATAACGTTTAAAACTTCATTGTTGGAAAAGACCCTTTGGTAATACAGTGGTTGTATAAGATTAAGACAGAATCTAGACTGTTTACCAGGAAAAAACTTCCTTATAATGAGCTGTATAATTTATTGTATTAATTGCTCAAGAATAGTGGCTTTGCTGTGGGGACCATCTTAAAATAATGCTAGACAATCCACTAGAGCATTCGGTGGAGGACTTAAGTCTCTGTCAGAAAAATGTACAGTGCTCTGGCTTTGCAATCAGATAGGGCTCTTTCTTCATAGTGGTTTGAAATTAAAAAATATATATATATAAAATTAAAAATGTGATACTAGGTTCAGTAATCGTTTTTAGCAGCTCTAAGGGTAAAGATGAGTCAGATTACTGAACTTGGGAAAAAGTCTGTCTTTTTTTGTTTGTTTGTACTTAATACACATTATTTAGCAGAGAATCTGGTAAAATGGTAATGTAAAACAGTCCAGAGATCTTTTAAGTAAATAGTTCTGGGACCTTCAAGAATGGAGTGATCTCCTTTGCAATATTTTATACTTTTGTACCCGTACTTTGATACGCACTTCATTTGCTTTATCCTGATTGACAGGCCATATATCCATTCCCCCACTTATACTTCTGCCCCATCTATGAGGGTCTTGGGTTGTGTTGCCCAAGCCAGGTTCACACTAGCTGTGCTGGTGCTTGTAGTATGGTTTCATCAGTACGGGAGAGCAGGTCTAAATGCAGCATGCGTTAAGCAAGGTGCTAAATTCATCTCATGGAGAGGGGAACTGTTTGTGTGATGACTTGAATGTAGATATTCCTCACTGGTTTCTCAGTCAGTTATTTTGCTAGCATGCATGGCTATCTTCATGTGCAGAGGTCAAACCTAAAAGAATTTGACCAGTCTAACAAACTGACGGTGCTGGGTGTCAAGTGCTCACTGCAGCATAAGGGACTGTGCAACGCGCCAAACAGCAAAGAATCTGTTCTGAATAATATTGCCGATGTCAGGTGTTTTGTTAAATCTTTATGTGGCAAGTCTTCCGCCTGTTAGGAAAAGAGGCTGAGGAGAGCTTGAATTTTTTTTGTTTCATTTTGTTTTTAAAACACAGTATATCTCTTACCCCCATAATGGTAGAGAAATACAGGAAAATTTGTAACACAACTCAGAAACTGTAGTTCTGTCAGCCAATGAAAACCATTCATCTGTAGCCTCCCAAATGTGATCTGTTTTATTGCAGGCCATGTATGATTGCATCGTGTGCTGCCTATCACCATACCTGTTGTATTTGGAATTGGAAAAGTGGTGCCTTGATTTGTCTGTAAACTCCCTCTCTGCAGCATTGGTCTCCCAGGAGTTAAAAATGTGTCCGTGAAATGGTCACTTTGTATATAGGAGACTTTGAAATGTTGAAATCGATTGCGGTATTAGTCTGCGTATATTTTCTTTGAAGACTACGTGTTAAATCTGTCGTGTTATGTTTTCAGTAATTGGTGTACTTCATCTCTTGACGGAAGGACCATGGCAGTGAGTGGTAGCTCTGAGAAGCTGGTGGAAGTTTGCACAGAAGACATTATCAAGTATGTGGAAGCAGTTTGTGTACCGAGTTTATTTAAACATAGATGCGTTAGCTCGCCAACAACAAGAACTTTACAAGGACAAACTGTAAGGTCAAAGGAAATTAAAAACAAAAGGACGCCCGATTGCTGTGTCTGGTAGGACTGAACACTGATTGTTCTCTCCTTGTCCTGCCAGGATCGTGATGATAACTGTGTTTTATTTCCTCTCACCAGGTAGGCCATAAGGCATAGTTATTGAGACTTGGTTAGTTTAAATTCAGATCTTTTCCTGGAGATAGTCGTGGAGCAGCATAATTAGATGAAAGCTGCTCAGAGTCTGATGCAAGAGAAGCCAGTGCAATCCAGACTGATTCTGCTGTATGGAAGGCAAAGCATTACAATCGTGTATCCACATACTGGCATTGCAGGACACATCTCACCCTTATGTTATGTTCTAGGAGAGGGGAAAATTGCAATTCAGTTATTCAAGACTGTAGTAAATCTGCTTAGTACCTGATACTTCTGACGTGTCTGTGAAGGTGGCATCATGTTTATTTACCTTGGTGCTGTAAGCTCCAGGCAGGAAGCCCAGTTGGCGAGCATTGCCTCCCAAAGCCTCTGACCTGTGCTTATTGGCCCCACTGCTTCCAGCACAACCAGCAGCCCTGCTGACCAAACCAGAGCATTCACGTGTGCAGAGGTTTGCAGGATCAGGACATCCATTTGTAAGAGGAAATTGCAGTTTCCAAAGGTGAGCGCACGAAAGCAGTCAGTAACTCTTGGTGCTTGTTGTAAAGTTAAGTGCTGTTGTATGAAACTTAGAGGATCATTACTTACAAAATCAATCACTATGATTTCATTTTAAAACAAAAAGCTGTAGCAGTAAGATTGATGTGCTTAACGTGCGTTCCTTTAGCATACTTTTTAGCTAGGTCTGGGAATAAGTAAACACCTCAAATAATCTCTGGTTTTGTCATCTCTTTGGTAGTGTGCTTGCTTCCTGTGTTATGAAAGACATCATTAGATTAGCTGTGTTTAAGCTTCCTGTCTCACTGGGTTTTTTTCCATTATTTTTACAATCTCTTTCGGAGGTACCAGTATCATATTTCTGTAATAAAGGTTTTACTTAAATTTATATATTTTTCTCCTGTTGAGATTTTTTTTTTTCCTTTCCACTTTCTTTACTTTCTCTAAAAAAGGTTTCTAACTGATACTTTCTTAGATTTTATTTTGTTTAATGGCATATGCTATTGTAATAACATGCAGGCTAAGAAAAGTAATACTACTTCTGTCTGGAACTGGTGCTCTTTGATAATTTGTACAAAAAGCTAAACAGCCTGTTTAGCTGTATAGCTTCTTACTCCTGCTCTGTGAACTGCTACTTTGAAATGATTTTTTCGGTGTGGTGTACGTGCTGCAAGAGCAGCATCTTTCACTGTGCCAGAGATGGATGACTTCAGTTTCCAGGAGTCAAAAGAGAGCAGGTCCTCAACATATGTCATCATGGTGTGGGTATTTTGGTTGATTGTTTTCAGTTTGTTGGTTTTTTGTTTATCAGGAAGAAAGGTAAACTCACCTGTGTGATATCTCAGGTGCGACAATAAAAGTTGTGTGAACTGTGCTGTTTACTTGTTCTAACCAACCACTATGCTACTTTTCTTGGCATCTCCTGGGGAAAGTGCTTTTGTTTGACCGATAACCCTTCAACTGTGAACTTTGGCTGAAAAAATAAGTATCTGACATGCATAGTGTCATGTTTGGCTCAAATCTACAATGGTGCTTTAGAATCTTTCTTGCTTTTGTTAATAAAATGAGTAGGAGATTTTTGTTAGTTACTGTGAAAGCAGCAAACCTGACTTTAAAAGGTGAGAATTTTTTGATTATATATTTTCATTTTTTAGCATTTCCCTGCAGGTGAGGGACAAAGTATGAAGCTGGCTGAACTCTTCTAATCTTGAAATATATATATTTTAGCATATTCTCTTACCATTAAGAATGGAAGCTCTGCGCACTCAAAGTAATTGATGTGCTGGATTTCAGATGCAGTCATGTACTTATAAAAGCAAGAGGTAAATCTAGATAGGATGCTTTAAAGCAAAAAGCGGAGTGGACTTTTCAGAACAGTGGGGTGGAACTCCTCCAGGACGTTCTCGCATTCTTTAGACCACAGGCAAACATTTTGCTATTGCTGTGTATCCTGCTCAGCCTTTTGCCTGGTCCTTATGGTTAAGTCTCATTTTCTGTCTATAAGTGCTGTTAGTAAAGGGGTTCTCTTGATGGGTTTCCCTTGCTGCTGTGGCAGACTCTGGTTCTGTTCTTCAGGTATGCTCCAAATACTTTCTTTTCAGGGTAACTTTGGAGATGAGATGATCTTGATTTCTGATGAACCTCTGTATGTGTCATTTCTATTAATAGATGTTATTTGCTTGTCAGGATGTGTGTTTACCTATCATGTTGGTCAGTTTGCAATTCTTAGTGTAAGTGAAGGTGGAAGTAACACTTGAATGTGAAGGTCTTTAGGCCTGTCTTCAGGTTTTATTCCCCTGATTAAAGTTGTTTTGCTTGGCAAATGCAGCTGCTCTCTTGCCAGTTGATGTTTCTTTGTGGATTTCACATCAACTCTTGTGTTACTGCTGTCGAACATGAATTAGCTCCTTTTGTGTTTTTATCTTCAGATACAGTACTGAATTTGGGAGTTTTCAGGATCAAATCTTCAGATTTGTTTTTTCATGTTTTATTTTTTTGGTATGCCAGATAGAATGCAATGAATCCAGAAACTAATTATTACTTAAAATTTTCCATGACATCTGTTTCTTTCTTTGTGAAGTCATTGATTCATTTATTGTATCATTTAGGCTCTGAATATGACACCTGTGGCAGAGTTAAGCAGGAGAGTTTGCACCAATTTGTCACGAGCATTCGTGTTAATCCACTACGTTAATTCTGCTATGGCAGCTGCACTATGGTATAAAATCTTGATCTTATTTCATATTGATGCTTCTCCTTTGCACTTACTGTCATTTAATTTATTTGCTTCTTAGAGCCATGTATTATCTTAGCAAGTGACAGGTTTATATTTTTCATGTTTAGTCTATGGCCACAGTACAAGTAGCCTCTTTTTTTTTTTTTTTTTTTTTTTTTCCCTTGAAAGCCAGCTTCAGGGTCATCCTAATTGATTGCTTTCACTTAGCTGCCTATGTTATGTTCTTCATTTGAGCATCATTGTCTTGATAGTAATTAAACAAAAGCTCAATTAAGTCTCATGCTATACCCAGGAAGTAGCTTGCCAGAATTTGACAGCTGAACAAAGGAAGTTCCACTGACAAATTTCTTCAGAGGAAGATGTCTCACTGGAGGTTGTAAAGCAGTGCACGTGATTTTAGGCACTTAGCAGCTATCACTTTTAAATTATTTTAGATTTGTGGCTAAGTCTTCTGCTCTGCTCTGAAGATGTGAATGAGAGCTGGAGAGGTAATTTCCATCCACCAACAATGTGAATGCCTCTCCAAGCTTCAGCTTCCAGAAGCAGGAGACATGAGAGAGTATGCAATAGCTTAATTTCTTGGAATACTTCAACACAGCACTGTGGGATAAAAAGACAGGATTAAAATTCTTCTTTTTTTTTTTTTTTTTTTGTCCAAAATATAAGTCTGTAATTCCCACTTAACTGAAGCCATTATAGTTATTACTCTTAATACTCTTGTTTTAGAAGCTGTAAATCTGTGAAGAGTCACTTCAGGAGTGGAAAGAGGAGAATGAATTAGAGCAATGTTTTTTCCAAACTGTGGCTTGCATGGTTCTTGGCATTCACCCTGCTGAAGAAAGTGGCTTGAGAATGGTGGGGAGGGGGAAAGACACTTGAGGAAGAAGACAGTCCAGGAGAAGAGCCTGCTTCAACAGAGCTTTTTAGAATAGTTATGGGACTACTCCATTATTGCATGAAAATTTGTAAAATGTTAGAATTTCAGTTGGGTCCTCAGCTTTCTCTCCTTTACTGTTAACTTTTTTTTAGTAATCACAACTCTGTATCACTGTATATCAAAACCAAGACAATAATTATCATAATGTACACACATACTTGGAACTGTTGATGTTCGATTTCCACTGAGCCATAAACACTCTTTGTCCTTTGCCTTTTACTAGCTATTGGCTTGGATATTCCTTGTGGACAGGAAAGCAGTGTTTAATGCTTTGTAAAGTGGCCATCAGTTCCTTGCTTTTATCTCTATTCAGCATAAATTATTTTCAGCAAGGCCACAAAAGTGTTTTGGCCAAGATTTTCAGGTGTCCCTTGTGGAGAGCTATTTCAGGATAAAGGCTTAATCTTACTGTTTCTTTCCTCCCCTTCTCTCTTCTTCATCTCTCCTTGAAGAATACTAATCCTGAATAATAGGAGCCCCACGGTTGGTCTCCTCCCTCCTTCATGGCTTTTTTTTTTTTTTTTTTTTGACATTTTCATAATTAACCCACAACTGGATAGACTGAAGCATATTCTTTTGCCCTTAAGCTTGGAAACTTGGTGTGCGCTGCAACGTTTCTAAGGGGAAATTCAGCCCCTAATTATCAAATTAGATGCACATTCTGGTTCTTTGGCATGACTTTACTTCTGCCCATCTGTTAGGTTGGCACTTTGCCCTCTCAGAAAGTAGCCTACCAGTTTTAGCTGAGCAGAGGAGCCAACCAAAGATGAGTTAAGAGAGGCAGCCCGCAGAACACTTTATGTTCAATTCCTCTTGCCAAAAGCTCTTCCTGTTTGCAAACAATGTCAGCTTAAGCCCATATGCTTCATTACATGGGATGACATCTGTGCAGACAGATGCAGGCATGGCAATACAAATGACATTTGATAAGGAAGGGCATATGTTATGAAACCAGACACCGCTATGAGTTTAAGACCCTGTCTATACTGCATCTGTATACATAGAAATATAGATTGCTTGTATATTTTGTTGTGTGAGAGCATTCATCAGCAATGGTTGGACCTTTGAAGTGCATCAGTGTTCTAGGTTTTTGCTAGGTGTAACAGCAGTCATATGTTTCAGTTGTTGGAAATTATTAACCTAGATCAGTATTTTGCTTCAGTATTCTTTTAATGGTAACTTGCATCAAGGGTCCAGTAGTTAGTACTGTGTGATGAAACATATTTGGATAACGCCAATGAAAGAGGGTTCTGTTGTGGACTGTCTTCCTGAAGAATTTCAATGGTATCTTCCAAAAGGATCTTCTAGAAAATTCACCGATTCGTGTGAATTTTACATGTCTGGGTAGAAGAGATTTTTAAAAAACTCTTCTTTTGGAGCAATCTCTTTGCCTCCTTGCTAGATTATGCTGCTTTTTCACCAGAGGTCAGGTTTCTTTCTAAAGCTACTTTTCTCAATTACCTCTGCTTTTTGGATTTACAGTGGGAACGTTGCATTTAAAAACATTGGAGGTTTAGAGTGCAAGAAAAAAAACTGTGTAGTATTTGTGATGTATGACTTACCAGCCGTACTTGAAAACTGCTTATTTAGTGTTTGGGTGAATGGAAAGCACATCTTTCAAAGACAGTGAACGAGTACTGGCAAAATGAGCCCTTCCATTGAGAAGTCAAAATATCTTGCACACACATGTATTCTGTATCCCCTTAGTGGAATTAATATTTGGTACTCTGGGAGTGTTTTTTGGCATTTTCTGTAGCTTTTTTTTATTGAGAAACATTCATCCAAATGAAATAATGTATTTATATATCTATAGATATGTGGAGCGGTAATAAATAGTTTTGGAAATTGGCCTTATATCTCTAACAAGCTGTTTTCATAGCTCTTATATATTTAAGTCTTTTAGCCTTACTTGAGGAACCTGCTGCATTTTCCAAATCTGATGTTCAGGTCTGATAATTGTGGAGAGTAGGTAACTTTAATTTTTCATTCATTGGGATTTATTTTTGCAGCATTTCTTGGAATGATGACTCTCATTCCTTGGTCGCTTAAGGCCAGCATTAGATTTGCTAACTGAAAGATCTCCAGAAGCATGTATAGCTGTTAAATGCTCAGACTGAATGTGGTTTGTTGAATTTGCAGCGTCGTGGTGGGGAAACCAGTCTGGAGGAAGAGGATTTCCTTAATAATACCGATACAGCCACTTTCTCTACAGAGCTTTTTTTCTGCACTTCCAGAAGGATGGTTTCACTTCCAGTTTGGATTAGACAAAGGAATTTTGCAAAGCCTTGAGGACTGTTGCTTTCTCTGATTGGTTGGGGTTATTAAGAAAAGGGATAGAAAGAGGTACTCAACGTTTCTATCTTGGTTGGTTCATCTGTAGTAGAGGGCTAATAATAATACCCCTGCCCCTCCCAAGTGCTCCATCACCATGGTAGAAAAAATACTGCCAGTGTTAGGTATGAGTCAAGTTGCACTCATCAACTCTTTCTTTAAAGTGCTTCCATCCAAAAGCACTCCCCTGTTTCATTTTGAACCTGGTTTAGGAGCTGCGAAGTGGCATTTCTGATAGCTGTCCAGGCTAGATGAAAATTCAGTGGAAGTTACTTGGATTAAATTATAGAGACTGAGGTGTAAATTGGCATTTCTTCTCTCACTTTATTAACCTACTAAAAATTGTACCTATTTGTAAAATATGCATATTTGTATTAAATTATTTGGGATCTACAGAAATGCAGTGTTTCTGGTGCATTCAATGTGACTATTTCTGGTGCATTTAGTGTCCGTGTTTTGTATACAGTTTGCAGAAAAGTTGGCTTTATTTTGCAGGAGGTCAAGGACACCATTGTAATTCACATGTACATTTTTAGGTACAAAAAGCCTGGCTTAAGTCTGCAGCGCTTTCAGTTATTGTTGGCTCTCTCTCTGTGTACATCTACACATGCTTTTTCCTACTGAAGGATCAATAATGTGTTTTATTTATTTGGTTACATGATGAATTGCTTTAAGTTATTTGCTTAAGGAAAGTAGCCAGAGGAAAGGCTTTGGCTTTGTTTGGCCTGCACAGTATTTTAATGGCAGCATTGCTAGAGACAACAGGGATTTCTAAAATGGAAGAAACTGGCTGTAGTCTCCCTAGTTCTCAGCACACAGTATGATTTCAGGGGGAATGACTGTTTTTCCTTTGTGCATTGATTCTCAGTGTTGCTGTGCCTTTTGTAGTTAAATGTGCTTACAGAGATTGTGGTGGTTTGTTTGTTTTTTTTTTTTTTTGATTGTTTTGAGTTGGTGAGACTGGAAAAGGAGTGCTTGTCACATGAGGCACTGCTCAACATGCTTTAATAACGGGAGTTGTCTTCAGTATTAACTTTCAGAAGATTGCTCTTCTTGCCTCCTTGTGTTGCTGGTAAGTGTTTTCAGTGTGTTGATTTTCCACGCACACTTTGGTGTTCTGCCGGCTGTGGGACCAGGCTGTCCAGTCCAAGCCAACCTTCTTGGCATTTGGTGTGATTTTAAGGATCAGCACTCAAATGAATTCTGAGGAAATCCATTGCCTGGTGCTACCGGCCCAGCAGCTGTGTGAAACTTCAAAGCTGTCATCTGTCACACTGAAGAAATAGTTTTCATTTACAAAAACTCTCCTGTCAATGCTTATTAGAGAATTTAGATGTTAGGAACTTCCTTGGATAGTTCACCTCCAGAGCTGATGGTTTGCTTTGAAAAGCCAGTTTGCTTGCTCCTCTGGTACAATAGTGGCAGCTGTGTAGAAAGGAGTGGGACAACTCTGAGTTACCATCTGGACCAACTTGGGGATCAAGACAATTTTCCTTTAGAGTAATGCTGAAAGGAATTCCTCAAGTTGAAGGCTGCCACATCTTGCTAAGCAGATGCTATGTGAGTGCTGAATACATTGATGCCCGTCAGTAATGGGGGACAATAATGAGGTGTATGTGTTGCTATTTTTTTGAAAGTTGCTAAATTAAAATGACAAATTTTAAATAGGTAGTGCCACTGAATTTGTTTTAAAAAAGATGATGCCTGTGTTGTGCTGGCTGAAGAATAGATGAATAGAACATTACCAGAAAAAAGGGATTTCTGTATCATCTAGGAAATTACATTCCCATAATTTATTTTCTTTACGGAGACAACCTATAGCTTAGCTCATGGTTGTTACAAGAGTAGTTATGGCATTGCAGATCTGTCCTAATGGTATTAATCCTAACCATGATAACTAATGATAATTAATCCTCTGACACAAACTTTCCACTGCTGTGATCATTTGTGCACAGTACTCTGGAGATGGGGGAGAAACCATGTCAGCAGCTAGATGGTTACTTGAGGAGCATGCATGTTAACCACCTGACATCTGATGAGTCACCCTCCAAGTATGTGTGATTGAGTGATGGTTAACTGATTACCGCAGTTGATTAAGACCAAATATATCTGAAATGTGGAACACTATTTTTGAAGGTAGAAGGAAGTGCAGTCTAAACACCCATAGTTTGCAGACCTTACTACAGCATAACTGAGATCTGCAAAAAAATCAGCCACAAGAATAGGCTTGTGCATTAAGTATGTGTGTTGCTCATTAATAAGCGAGCATTTGTGACATTTTTGATGCACTTCTTAAATGTTGTTAATTCATTTCTAAAGTTAATGACTCAATGAGAATTGCTACAGCTGGTTGTTTTCTGGTTGGTTCCCATCTGGTGAAGTGACTTGCCTGTTCAGAAGTTTCCATACTATCCAGACTAAAGCATGCATCTGGGCTCTGATGATAAGAGCAAAATGCAAACACTGAGACAACATTTTTCTTATGATCCGTATGTTGAACAAGAAAAAGAAAAGTTCAGTTCTCTGGCACAGATGCTGTGTAGGTAAGATATGAGCATAAGTCGTGGTGAGATATGTTCTGTAACACGTTTGCGTTGGGAACACGGGCCAGGGATTGAAGATGTTTTGACCTCTTCTATGCAACAGAAGAGCAGATGTTGCTCTTAAAACAGAGTTTAATTTAGCTATATCTGCTGTTAAGAGAGGACAGGATATCACCTAATAAGCCTCAAACAACTGTTGTAAATAATGAATCATTTCAGAATGTGATCGTGGTTGTCAATGCCCAGGCCCAACCTGAATGCTGCAGGATTACAAAGAGGCCTGTTGGAGAGGCAGGATGCCACCTCCCCTCCTCAGCCTGTGTTGCTGCTGCCCATTAGTTGTACGAGCAGCTGTTGTTCATGGGCTTCGGTGCAGACTGAGCAGCTTAGTAGGAAATAGCTATTTAAATGATCAGTGTCTCTGCTACAATACTTAAGCCAAGATTTACTGCTCCGAAAAGAAGATAGCTATGGATTAGAAAAACAAAAATGCACTGAAGATACAAAAAATGAAATTGTGTCAGATTCACTAGCAGTAACTTGTTACTGGAATGTGAAACAGTAGTCTAAAATTAGTTACTGTTTATAGATGGATTATTGAAATTATGAAGTTGAGTGAAACATGGGGCTTTGAAACAACTAGTCTAGCGCAGTGCTTATGTTTTGGTCATTTTGTAGATGCTTTTGTATCTTTGGAAGGAGTTATGACCATTGTTTCTGGTATCGTACATACTTAATGCACAAGCTTTCAGTAAATTACCATTGTTAGACTTGCATCTTGTTAAACAAACATAGATTGAAACAGATTCCATGCTGTAAAAACAACCGCACACAAGCCAACTTCTTTGTGCATGTGGGTTATGTATCATTTCCCCTCAGGAATTAACAACATACCTTGAACTCCACTTTTTAATTTGACTGAAAGAGCGAGCCTTGCATACAGAAGAAAAAAAAACCTCCTGGACTCTAATCTCTTAATCTCCATAAAATGCTTGAATGTTTAGCTTTGATAATATATGAAACAAATCTGGTGGTCTGTAACATTTCTGAAGTGCGTTCCCTTTTTTGTAGCAAAAAGAAATCAAAGCAGACATAAAATGATGTATGACAGATGGGTTGGTGTTGGTTAAGAGTTAGCCCTCAAGCATGAAGAAATTCCATAGCTCTAACTCTGCCTTCTAATATGCCAGCGGAAAGTCATTTTGGTGGCCTGATGATGATTCCTTTCCTGATGTAGCATAGTTTTCCTGCAAGTGGGGTCACTGTGCATTTTGCAGACTTTTTTTTATTAGTCCTTTTGATGCCAGAGAAGGGATTATGCAGAACTAATGTCAAGAAATGGAGTTTTTTAGCTAACAAGATTTTGTACTTGGAGGCAGATCTTCTGAAAAATGTGATGTCTTCCTCATTCTTGGGATCAGGAACTGGCTGAGATTCAAAATCAGGCAATTGAAATGAGAAGATAATTTAACAGTCACAGCTATAGTGTAGGTTTTGCAGTCAAAGAAACAGCTTTGCAAAAATACTGTATGCACGGGAGAAGGAACTTTCAATTCAGTTTCTTATGTATATTTCCAAAAGGAGATAGTTTTGGGGTGCTTTTGGATCCAAGGGGGAGCTTCCTTCCCTCCTACCTTCCTTCAGGATAGCTGGAGAGAGCTAAGCCCTGTTTTCGGCACACGTTTGTAGGTGAGGTGATCTCCAAACATGCTGTAACTACTCTGCTATAATTAGTTCTAGTGCAAGGAGGTTCAGCCTCTGGTTTTTAAGTCTTTTAGGTCTGGAAGAATTTAGTTGTGTTAGTTTGTTTTTATTCATTTAAGTTCTGTTTTAGGTGCAGTGGTTTGATCTTTTCATAGTAAATATCTCATACAACTAGCATGTCCTGGTCATTTAAATATAAGCAAAATACACGTATTTTAGAAATGCTTTTAGCTCTTAAAGTAGATATCTGTTGTTTGTATTGAAGTGCTTGTCCCTGATATTTTTCCAACCTTTGTGATCCTACTGTGACTTAAAAAAAAAAANAGCAGGGCTGCCTGCCTGAACAGACTGCTCCAGAAATGTCTGTATGACCTAATCAGAATAAGAAACAAAATAGTAGCACTAAATGGTGTGGGGATTAGATTGGCAGGAAGCTGGACCGTGGTTAACTTCACTCGTGTGTGCTGCAAACAAACTGCACCCCTCACCCGCGCTGGTGTTAGTCTTTAAAGTTTTGTTGGCAAAGCTCTGCCTTTTAGGAGTGGGAAAACAAGTCATACCCACAATAGACACAGTTATGCTGGCAAAGAGCTCCATGTAGTCTCTGCCAGTTTAATGAAAGCCTTTGGCTTATATCTTTTATTCCATTCAAGGAAGAGGCTTGGCTACCCCTTCCCTGCCCCATGCCTTCTTCTCCAGCCTCGCTGAAGCAGTGTCTCCATGAGTGGGATTCACTGAGATAGTGCTGCTGCTGCTGCAGTCCCTTTCAAGTATTGGTAAGCCATTAGAAGGAGCTGCCATCATCTCAGATCTTAATTTGTTTTAGTAGATAAAGAGAAAAATGCTATCAGAGGAGATGGAGATATCATTTGGGTGCAGAAATTGCATGAAAAGAATAACGCAAGTTGTGTAAGAAGTGCCAAAACCTATGATGAGTTTCCTTGGGACTTGTCAGTTTTCGTGCACCGACTTCGCTTTCTCGGTGACATGTTTTTGCCTGGAGGCAGCAGTAAACCATCAAAATATAACAGGATATCCTGCCACACAAGGGCGAAGATCTTAAGGATCCAGGTCTCCCAAGGCTGTGGCTGGCTGATGTAAGCTATTCTCAAGTGGAAGCTCCAGTTTTGGAGTGATATTTTTTTTTAAGTTGTTTTGTTTTGTTTTAAAAGAAAAAGTTGCATGGTTTTTGCGTACCACCAACTGCTCGTGGAAGATAAGAAATTGCAGCAGCCAAAGCTTTAGATTTATTGCTGTGGTCAATTTCCTGTTATTTTTAATAGGATACGGCCCCTCCACTTTCAAACTACTGAGCTGTATCAAAGAGAGTGGATCTCATTTCAAACCGCTCTGCCGGTGGGTTTTAGAACACGTGCTCGTGGCCAGGGCTCGGGCACCCTGAGCAGGGTTATAGCTGGTTTAACGCTCCCTTTGTGTTCACGGGCATGTGCCAGCTGCCGGGGATGAGGATTTTTAGGAGCTGGTATTTGGTTCGTTTTAAAGTAGTATTGTTTGTTTAAAAAATAAATAAATAAATAAAAACACTTCATGTCGAGGTTTGCTGGGCACAGACAGACTAAAACAAGGGCTACCTGCATGCTCCATAAATTCGGGAATTCATGGCTGGCTGCTGGAGGAGAGGTTCAGGCACATTTCCGTGGCTGGAGCTGTGGGAGGAAATTGGTTGGTAAACTTTTAGCGGATGAAATTGGGGTTAAACATCAAGGTTTTAGCGGAGAGAAATGTCGTGTACCCCCCCCATGTCCCGCCCCCGATTAATTTTATTTGGATTCTTTCGACTGTTTTCATTCAAAACCATTTTGAACACTGTGTAAGTAGTCAAAATATGCCTATGTTCTCATGTGTGATAAAAATAAGGTAACAGCAAACTGAGCCAGGCCATAACAAAGAGCCACAGAGGGAGTTAGGGGAGGGAGTTCAGCTGCTCTGTAATTTATGTGGTCCTGGTAGGACTTTGAGATGGGGGGTGTTGGTGCCCTGCATGGGATCCAGCGTAACTCCCTGAAATCCTTGCATATGACATAATGCAGTTGCCCTTTGGCAAGTTAAATTTGTAATTGTAATTGTTCAGGAGCTATTTCTGGACTTCATAGTAAATTTCAAAGCTACCATTTTAAAAATGCTTTGTTATTTAGCTTTTCAGTTGGACTTTATACAGGCCTTTTGTGTCTTGGTGGGCTTGGCTGGTGTCTTTGTCCTCAGACCATCTGTTTAAATTTTAGTAGTATTAATGAGCAATTAAGTTAATTTTAGTTGTATATACTTTAATGTTTTCATTTACCAAGATGATTAAACCCTAAGTCACACAGAACAGTAGGTGCATCTCTGACCAATGTTTCACAAAGCTTAAGGCCAGGGGTACATATTTCTTGGGATTTAGCATTAGCAGCTTCTCAGTTTGGACAATAAATTTTCAGTGTCCATCCTTAAAAAGTCATGAGCCCTGTCATAATTTTGACACCATGACAGTATAATTATTTTCCCTTTCTCTGTCCTTCTGGATAAGATTCTTATGTCTTCTATTATTGATGTTGTTGAGAAATAAAACCAAGCATTTAAGATCACTTTAAGATTGGTGATTTGATTTCTCATGATAAATAGTTGTGATTGGTACCATTCTGTAGGGAGATTCTATGTTCAAGAGGTGGGGAGGCAAAATAAAGATAATTTTCGAGTCCAGATTACTTGAAAAGTTTATATAGGATTCAGCATGCCTTGAGGATTGGTGAACTTTTATCTGCTGATTCTAGACAAGTGATTGGAAATGCATGGCAGGTTTCAATTCTGAAGGCAAGAAAGCAATTTTTAAGGATCTAATTAATAGTGCATTTAGAGAATGAAATAGTGTTTTATAAATTGCATAATACTACCTGCAGGTATATCTGAATTCCAAAGTTTGTTCCTAATTGAAACTACCTCAGTTGCTGATTAGACAGTTTGTAATTCTGATTAACTATATTCTGTTGACAGAATTTTTCTGATAGTAGAGAGTGTAAGTTTTACCAAGGAGAGCATCGCTACCTTTACCAGCTTTTTAAGGTAAATGGAAGGGCCTTTTCATGCCTCAATTTTGGCACCAGTTTTCCAGCACTGATACTCCATTTGTAAGTAGAATCTGGCCTTCTGCTCCACAGCCCATAATGTAAAGATTTTTACTCATTTTCTTTTTCTAGGTATTTGCCTTTGTTTACACTGGGACCTCTTCATACAGAAGCCATGTTTGCTCTAGTGAATATAAATATTTTCCTTTAAAGGTTACAATGTCTTTATGATGTTGCCTAAAACTAAAGTTGAAAATAAACTTCAAGACTTAAGCACTTGTGATTTGTTTTTACAGTTACAATGGGAAAGAATCTATGCTTAGCATCCAAACAGTGCATCTCCAAAGGTTTTCTGTAGTTTTGTGTCAACAGAAAATGCATTCTCTGCAGATTTTTTTTTTTAAAGGAAAGAAAAGAAGGCTACTTTTTAATTTCAGAAAAATCTTTAGTAGTAGTAGTGGTGAAAGGTAGGTGTTGTCTCTTTCAATGCTGTTATTCTTGCCCTAAAGAAGGACCTTTCACTGAGGTTGAAGTTTCGTGTGTTTTAAGGCAACAAAACGTGGTAGTGCTCCTGAAAGCAGTGACTGTGCTTTCCCTGTCAAAGTGTTCCCACCTCTGTGCCAATGTCTCGCAGCTTGATGGAGAGCTGGATCAGAGAGCAGATTCAGCTGAAAACTTTGCTGGGAGATGAGCTCAGCAAGAGAAGCGATGCCGGTGGCGTGGCAGCAGGGATGCGCTTGGAGGCACAAGGAACTCGGAGGTAGGAGTGATGGGCCCGGTAAGGGCAGCACGTGCTGCTCTGCCGGCAGAGGCGTCTTATGCTGCCTTGAAGTGTAGCAGATGCACTTTGTGGTGTTTAGCATCTTGTTTTAAGAAGGAAGGGTGTACTTTTTCCTTTGCTTGATCAATAGGTTTGCTTAACAGTTTCAGTTTAAACTGGATTTCCTGTGTCTGACTTAGATATATCGATATACGTACAGCTACTACTTCCTTCTCCTCTAGCAGTTTCATGAAGGATTCAAACTACACTTGTTTTCCATTTTAGCTGACAGTAGGATGTCTTATGTTTCCTGGAGAAATTGCTTCCTCAAGCAAATCTGTTGGCTGCTTATAGTGTTCCAAACCATCTACATTTTTATCCAGATATTTGTTTTGACTTTGTTTTCTTAGAAAAGAAACAAGGTTCATCTGTCACTCAGATTTATTTATTTTTTTTCAGTCTGTATTCCCCTTGGGATATTCATAGTGCGTTTCAGATACTGGATTTTATTCCTTTTTGGTTGTAAGAAGTATAATAATACTTGATGAAGGTGTCTTTGCATGCAGTAGAACTGTCTAGATGATCTCTGCTTCAGATTCTAGATAGGAAAATCTACCAGCTAAGTTTACAAAGACTTCTGGCCAAATTCTTTAGGCCAAAACCACAATGACTTTGGGAAAAAATGTGTCTAAATTACATGCAGACGTTACAGTTCCTTCCATGGAGTCATAGTAATGCCAGTCTCAGTGCTTACTAACATGGCATGGGGCTTGAAAGTGGCTGCAAACACTCTAACAGCATTATCCTTCTCAAAGATTTTCCATTTTAGAAAAATGAGCTTATCAAGCTGGCAATAAAATGTGATGACTTTGTAGTGGGTCCATTTCAGATGCAGAGCTTACAGAAGCCATGTTTCCCTCATGGGCACTTGCCCAACTTAGTCCTTACCTCCTGTGCACGTCATGTACTGTCATAGTTGCTTTCCGTATGATTTGTAATAACAATTTGTTTCTTACCATCTTTTTTTCCCCCTCCGCTGCAGCAGGAGAACTGTTTGTCTTTCTAAATTTGGATATCCATGGATACATCTAATATTTTTCTCTGTTTAAACTTGGCAGTTTAAATTGCGTATGGAAAAGAAAAGTGCATTCCACTACAGGAAGTCTGCATGCGGTATTCTTCATTTACAGGAGGATAAAATGTTACATGGAACATTTCGCTCTTCCTTCTGTAGAAGGAAAACAATACTTATAAAAGCAGGTTTATATTAATGTCTTTAGCCAGAACCTTCCTCTGTTTTCATTGTGCAGTGTTCAGGGTACCACCCTCTGAAGGGGAAGTAGCTATATATGGGATGCTGCAAAGGAATGTAATTTTAATACCGTTTGAAAAATTTTTATTGTCGTTCCTGTCTTGTTTTTCTAGCTGAGAAAAAGTGTGTTCTAACCTTCTCAACTATGTAGACCATTTGTACACACACAATGTAGGTGTTCTTGCCTGGACGTCTCCCTTCAGTTCTCAAAATCCCAGACAATCTTTTCTTGTGTCTGTAATTACTTAAGACCCCACCAGTAGCTATGATCATTGAAAATGCTGCAGTGGTGTGAAGTCATGTAATATGTTAATACTTTTTTGGGTATAAAAATAGTTCTTTGTTTTCTAGAATACCTAGGGTGCATAAAAACTGTTTGAAGGAAAAACAAAGTGAGAAATTGGGAGGCTGTTTGGTGTCTGTTGTGGCAGGCAGTCTTGATTTCTGAACGAGCTACTTTGCCTTGTTACCTTGTTGAAGCTACTGTAATGCTTTTCCCATCTGTACACAAATACATCATTCTCATTTCTGTGAGGTACCAAAGGAACAGAAGGGAACCTGCAGGAGTTGATAGCGGCAATATGCTGATGTAAAGTTATTGTCATAGAGTGACATAATTGCGCTCTCTTGGTCGCTGAATAATAGCTCACATAAGTGGATTAGCCTGACCCTTGAAAACTGGTAATGAGTCTTTATGTTGGACCTCTGCACTGAAGGAGCTAGAAGATAAATTAGGTTGAGGTGGTTTCTAGCTTTGTTTTCGTATTGGTGATACAAGTCCTAGATTTTGGGGCATTTTTTCATTTGTTTAGAAGACAAATTAGGTGAATTGGGGCTTCTTTTTACTAGCTCTCTA
>VXAA01004461.1:42848-70494 GCA_013399115.1 Anseranas semipalmata
TGTAGATGAGTGGGGGCAAAAAAGTGCAGCCTGAATAGGCAAAGGAGTTTAGGAGAAGTATCTGGTCTTCTAAATTATGTAAATTACATGGGATTTATGTTACCCACTGTTTTACTTCTTCAGAATACTCTTGAAACTTGTACAAATTGGCCATTTGGAAAGTTTTTTGCACTTTCCTGTCTGCACTGAATAAATCCTTTCTTCTACGTTTTTTGGTTATCTTTGGCAACCATTTTTTTTCCTCCCTACTCTCTCTCTACTTTATGCCAAAGTGATGGGCTTTTTTTCCCACTCAGCAAACAAATACCTGCCATAATTTAAAAAGAAAAGCTTTTTTTTTTTTTTTTTCTTCCTTTGGTTAAGCTGAATACTTTCATACCTCCTGATGAGGAAAGGGTGGTGAGTCTTACTAGCAGGCAAAAAATTATTTAGCCCAGTGGCCTGAAGAAGGATCATGCAATATGGACTTGGTATTGTGGCTGTCTTTATTTTTGTTTGTGAAAACATGGTAAAAGATTTGTGCTGCCCTTGTCACTGTCAGCATGTGCATCTGCCAGCACATACATCCTACCACCCCTTCGGGATGGCTTTACTTGAGTGTTTGGAGCTAGTAACAAAGGATTGTGAGGTTTGTCTGTCATGAGTAGCTAGTGTAAGGATGCTACTGTGTCTTCCAAGCTGGCACATGCTTGCTCCAGGAAGGACTCAAGATACCTGTCTCTCTTAAGAGTTTAATTGCTGAACAGTTGTTTATGGTGCAGCTGAGTTACAGCTTTCAACAGCAGCGAACAGCTCGTGCTGTGTCCTGCAGGAGCTGATTGTTCAGGTGGGATAAAGTGGTTAGAAACAGGAACACATCCTTTCCTAGTAAGGTATTTAATGGTCCCCAGGAACACTTTATTTGCAAATTAACAATTTTTGATTTCCTCTATCAGAACACCTGATGGAGTAGGAGGATCACAAGAAATAGGGCTCTTGTATTGTCTTTTAGGTTTTCTTTTTGTGACCTTTTGGGATTCCCTCGCAATCCTCTGTCTCTGTTTTTTCTGTTTGTTTTGTTATTGTCATTTGTTTTCTTTACTTAACTTTTTTCACAACTCCACTTTTTTTCCTCCATCTTTCTTGATAGTCCTTTTTTTTTTTTATAAACTTGAATATTTTGCAGTATTCTCTTTCCAATTGAATTCTAGGCTTTGTGATTTTAATAGATTCGTATTATTTTTGGCATAAACTGTAGTATTAAGGGCCAGGTATATTTTACTTTGACAAGTTTATATATCAAAGTTTTTTTTTTTTTTTTTTTAAAAAAGAAAAGACTGAAGAAATGTAGTAGCTTGGCAACCATTTGGTACATGCCCCAAAACGAATGAAAGCTGATGTTATGGTATCCTGTAATGCTATGACAGTATTCCATCAAATCTTCTTAGTTTGGGGCTGACGAGAAACACAAGGGTATATGAGTAGTTCTTTAAGCACACTTCATGTTCTTTGCTTCTAGAAACTTTATAAAAATAGATGGGTACAATAACAATAAATTCATTATTCTTACAAGGATATCCTGAATTTGACATGCCAGTATATGACTTTGAACTTGAGTCTGACTTGGAAATGGAAGTTGTTTTGAAGATAGCCCTTCAGAAGGATTCTCCTATTTATGCTGTGCGAATGCCTGTGTTATATTTAGGCACTGAAAATACTTTTGGACTGACTGTCCTGCGTTCGGCAGCATGGGGGGTGGCTGGGGAAGATACGAGCTGTGCTTTCTTCGCAAGGGTACTTCAGAGTCTTCCCAGTGATCCTCTTCCCTCCCCAAAAGAGCCAAAGCTGAGCTGCTCTGCCACCCGTTTGCCTCCCACATGGTCTCTTACAAAGGCTCCTGGCGCTTCATCTAGCTGAGAGGGAATGCCTTCGCGCAGGCCTGAGGGGCTGGATGCCGCTGCGAGGCCCAGTGAAGCGCGGCAATGCCACCGCATGATGTCTGCTGTGCGGTGGGCTTGACTTCTCTTTTCTTTCTTCTTCAGTAGATCCAGGGTGAACTTGGTCTTGAGTCAAATTTTGTATTTTCATTACAGTTGGTCAGTATCAAGTGAGAAGAGCAGAGCTGGTGCTGTCTCCAAGCTGAATCACACTTCATGGGGATTGTCAACAATTTGCAGGAGTTTCTCATTCCTTGCTCTGCAAAGGTCTTGGTAGTGGCTTTGTCTGTCGCTCCATCCCTGGCATCAGCTCTGTAAATGATTGCCCCGTGGCCCTTTGGTCCTTAATAACTCTTTCAAAAGCACAGCTAAGCATTTGATAAAAATTAAGTTTGAGGGGGGGAAAAAGAAAAAAACAAAAAAACAGTTAATTCTTGGCAAATTTGTCCCAGAGCCTTGTCACGGAAAACAGAAATGATAAACTTGAACAGTCATGAAAAGTGTGGGTGGAATCCCAGCTCACTGGACACGTGGTAGGGAGCACTTCTGTGTCCCTTCCCAGCCACATTAAGCCGCAGAAGAATTTGAGTGTCAGGCTTCAAGTTAAAGAAATGAGATGCTTCCAGCTCATTAACCAGAGGCAGAATTACAGGAAGGGCTGTACCACATGGGCTTTCTTCACTTGTTTTGTTTTTGTTCCTTGTTTATTCTCATGCTTCTCCCAGAGTTCCAGTTAATGCCGAATGTAAATGACAGGGATACCTTGTCTCCGTAAGCTTCTACAAGTCCAAGTATGTGATGCCAAACAAGAGAACAGGATAGGTACAGAGAGCTTGTTGAACCATTTTTAATTTGTCTCCACCTTCTTCTGTTCTGGTGTTTAGGTTTTGTACTTAGTTATAAGAAAATAAAATTGCATTATAATACAGTATTTTTCTTTGCTTGCATTCAGTAGCACTTTGAAGACCAGTACAATGGATCAAAGACCAAAGATCAATAAATTGTGCAGCTTAAATTTTGAGTATCCTTACTATTTTTCATATGAGACCTAAAAGTCAGACTAACTTCTGTTTTAAATTTGAATTGCTTGAAAAGAGAAGTAAAATAAGGTGATGTTAATTTTTGCAGCTCTCTATTTTAATGTATTAAGTCTATTTTGTGAGCTTGGGAGGGTCACAAATTTACAGGTCAGTTTTGGCACTGTCGTGCTCCAGTCATGTGCTAGAACGTTAATGTTTAAATGGATTAATCTGAGCAAGGAATAAAGCTGTTTCATTTTAAAGAAGAATTTCTTTTCAAGTCATGACCCAGTAGAAGTTTCTGCAAAACATTTTTCCCTCTGAACTGTTCCAAACTAACTACCTTCTTTAATAGGGTCAGTTAATAAGAATTAGGCTTTAATCTCATTAAAAGCCGATAACCTCAAATACGATTCAAAATAAAGTTATCATATGTAAAGGGCAAATGTTTTGCCCAGACAGACTTATGGGGAAGGGTGGTAAAGCATTTATTGAAGCGCTATTACAAAATCTGAGCAAAGGATGACATGCAACAGTTTTTAGAACATATTTCAGTGGTTTTCTATATAAAGTTACAACTTGTGTTTTATTTTCCAAAAATAATACAATTTTACTAGCCTTCTGTGCAAAGTTGTTCTGTTAAGTAGAATTAATGATGAATAATATGTTACAGGAAATAATCTATACGTATATATTATAATACTTCTATAACTAAAAAAGAAAATTACACTTCTGTACAATGAAACAATATGGGATTACAGCTTGTACAATTCCTTCTGCTGTAAATGCAATTAGCAGTGCTTATTGAAATGCTGTGGAAGTAAACTCATAACCTTTCTCTCAAGGTCCATTGAAAGCTTTTTCAAAACATACTAGTGGTGAAGGGTTCACATTGATGGGCGTGTGTGGTATTTGAGGCATACAAGTTTCCCTGTTTAAAATTATTAGGGAAAAAACATGGCATCTGTTGTTAGTAATATCTCAGTTCCTGTGTGCCATCCAACTCTGTGATACCCAGGTAATTGTTTCTGAATACTGTTTATCAGTATGATGTGCAGAGGAGATGAAGGAAAACCATAGAGGGCTGCTCACAGAAGGTGGTCCTTTTGAAGCGTTGTAATTCTGAGATGCCAGTCAGAAAAGTCAGTCACTTCAAAGAAAGCCCCCATTTTGGCCATAAATCTTACGCATAAGTATTTAGACTGTTTTAGGCCAGTGTTTAAGCCCACGCAGTGGGCACTGGAAAATAATCCTTTAATACAGAAGGAAAAGTACCATTAGCTCATTTCCGGCAGCTATTTTGTATTTCAGATGAGGTGTTTTTCTGTTTTGCCGTTGAAACAAACGCAGTTATTCACAGGCTCTGGCTGCGTGATTTACATCAAGGCCTATATTCAGCAAAGATAACAGATATACTTTCTTCATGTATGTGCCTACGGTATAATCCTCCTTTGATAGAACTTGAAGGATTTTTTTCAGCATTTAGTAGCATTGATGTTTTAATGCATTGAGTAGTGGAGATGCTTTTCTCCGTGCAAGTTCAAAAGTTCGTGTTATGATCTGACATTAAATATCTACTTAAGTAACTAAATCTGTCCAGTTGGGGGGTAGGAAGTACAGTGTGCATGATTTTTTTATTTATTATTTTTCTTCCCTCTCTCCCTCTCCTCCCTTTTCTCTTTCAAAATTGGTTTTTAAGAAAATATTTTCTTTCCTGGTGGGCCGAAGAATCTGATATGTTATGATCTCAATATATTAAATAGGTACCTTTTTGACTTTTGCATTCTTTACAGTTACAGGTAGTCTGATGCATTTTGGAAATCTGTCATTCTAAACCAGGTTTTCCCAGTTTCCTTTCATTTGAAGGACTTTGTATCCTTCCAAATATATATATATATTAAAGGAAACAAAGGAGACTAGGAGGTACACAGGCATGACTATTGCCTTTATTCTGCTTGAGTGTAAATTGTAGAAACTCAGCTGTATAAATCAGAAGAAAGGGAGGAGCAGAAATATCACACCTATTTTAAGTGCATGCCTAGGACCATATTTTATACTTATTTAGATCCAGGCCATGACCTGAAGAAGAAATAGATGGGGAGTCAATAAGATTCTGGGTTCAGAGAAGGGAGAGCATGTGTATTCTGCTTGATGCCTGCGCTTCAATCCTGGTACTGGGAGCAGGGAGCCTTGAGCTAATCCCACGGCCTGAGATGCTGGGGACCACGGCGCAGAGAGGCACGTGCTGGCAGCGCCTGACGCCTGCCTGGGTCCGGAGCCAGCCCCGCTGCGTTCAGGAGTGCTGCAGCAGAGGTAAGGCCGCATCCAGCAGGGTCTCAGTGGAGCACAGCGCTGCGTGAGTGCAGCCAGACGGCTGCTGGACTCCATCTGGATCCCAGGACCAGAGCGGTGGTACCCGCGTGGGAGCCGCAGGCAGATCTCGTGGGCTCACAGATGCTGTGGCTGTGCCGCTGCTTAGTCTTGAGGTGCTCTGCTGTGGTCCCCTAGCAAAATTTCAGTACAGAAATGAAACTGAAGCCAGCTCTTGAAAGTAGATATTTTTTTGTCCAGCATTCATCAAAGCAGGATAGGTGATGTCTGAAGGTTTTTTTTGCCTTGATAATTCTAACAAACTTTTTATTACATTCTTTGAAATTATAGAACAACTGGCACCAGTTTGTACTGGTGCACATTTGATTAGTGTGAATGTACCAGTGTGTATAATTTCACTCCGCACCTGATTCAGTTACTTGCCTCTACTGGAATTACTGCTTCTGCTCTTCATGTTATCGTGCGTTTAGAACTTTTATTTGTGGTTTTACTCATGTCTTTGTAACATGAGAGAATAATGAAAACACACTGTAAGAAATTTTCCTGTTTTTTATTAAGCATATCCTTTGCTGTTTTTATAACGTTTTTGCATGCCTATCAATCACATTTGGCAGGAAACGTAATCTCTCATAATCACTGTAGCTCTAGTCAGCCTGAAGGAGTTGAAACCCTTCACAAGGGTGACTATGTGAAAGAAAAAGTGAATAATGCCCATAAATGTTGCTATTGAATGTAACCAGTGGGATAAAATATGGACAAAAAATGAAGAGTCTAGTCAAAGGTTCTTAGAAGTTTTAAGTCAGTTGAAAATAACTTATTTTAAATAGTTGACTCTGCTAGCAGCACTTAGGTTTTCCTGATCTTTCATTGCTAGGATGCGTTTAATAAAAATTTAAGATGTAGGACCTGGTGCCTTTTCTGACAGGTGGCACTTGAAGAACAGCAATGTCGTGCCTAGTCTGCAAGAAGGATGTGCCGAAATACAGCAATTCTAGTCTTGCTTCTCTTCCTCTGAGTGGTTTATCTGTATGGAAAACATAATCCATCCAGATTTTGCAATCTTAACTCTTCTTATGGGCATTCAATTCCAGAATAAATTGCTTTTTTTTTGGGAAAACAAACAAAACAAACAAACAAACAAAAAAACCTGGTGCATTTTGAATCAACTTGCTATTCCAGGTAAAGTAACTTTGATTCCAACACAGCTTTGCCATACAGGGAAAAATGGCTATCTGCTGTGGCTATTTCCTTGCCTACTGGCACCAGAAGCTTTCCTTGGGCTGTGATTTCATGAGCTGCCTGGCCGACCTGACAGTCTGTCATCAGTTAAATTGCTCTTGTTTTTCCTTCTCTGAGCAGTGCAATTCTGTTCTCTTCCCTGTGCCAGGTAGGCTACTCATGGTGGACTCAGCCATGAGCTGGCTTAACTGACTGACCAAGCTGAAAATGATCTTATTCCCAACTCCTATGAAGCTGGGGAGTTGAAGTGGCTTGACCAGGAGGTCCCAGCAGATTTCCAGAGCTGGTTCTAGGATGAGACTACCACCAGTACAAAACTGCATCTTTGGACAGGTGCCATCCAGGAACCAATCATTCCTAGCTGCATCTAATTTGAGGTCTTGCAACAGCATAGCCAAGGTGTGAGCAGGTTGTGAGTGGTTAACTGCTGTACCCTGCGGAGCTGCTCCCTGCCACGGCACAGAGGTGGAGCTGCGGCAAGCGCCTGGCGTGGGCAGCCGGGCAGCGATCCCTGCTTGGGAAGGAAGGCTGCTGGCGTTGGCAGCGTGTGTTTGCCTTGGACTTTTTTGCTCCGTGTAATGCACAAAGTTCTACAAGGTGCATCTGTGAGTGGTAAAAGCTCCAGCTTCATTACTGGTATTGTTACGGATTAAAACTGACTGCAGTGGCAACCCATGTGTCATTTAGATGCTTCTTGCAGATCAGTTCCTACCTTGTCTGCTTGCAGTAACTCAGAGTCCTTCATCAATAGTTGCATTAGGAAGACCTGTTTGTTGAGAGTATTCTGGAGCAATGAGTGAGAAAGTAATGGGTAAGGCGCTAGTGTGTGTCACATCATTCCTGTGACAGAGACTGTTGGACACTGACTTAGTAAGGTCTACAAAAATACTTGGTACTTGTGCACCTTGACACAGGAAAGTAATTATGTGTCTGCCTAATGGACTTTGATCCCCCAAAACTCCAGAGAGCTGCTCTGTGGGTGCATAAGAAAGGTGTTTTTGCACCAAAAGAGTTGCTTTAGTGTGTGTGTGGGGGGATAACAAAGGATGCATCTTATAACATTTATGCAGTTATTTCAAGAGAAGAGAAGAAAGGAAGGGTAGAATTTTGACTAGTCAAAATGGGAATTATTCTTTTGACTTGAACTAGAGCTAAGCCGTTTTAAGGCTGTATATTTGGACTACTGGATGTAGAATCTGATCCAAATGGAATACAGTAAAAACATGCAACAAGTTAGATACAAAAAAATCTGTTACAGCAAAGATGGATCTGATGGAAAACAGGGAAGGGAAGCCTGTGATGGAGCTGGGGAAGGAGAAATGCTGAGATGATCTTTGGTCACCGTGTATTGGTATCTGGTGATGCAGTGATGTTAACATTAGCTGTTGTCTTCTGCTTTGAATGTCCTAGGGAGTCCTTGGCCTCTCTTCATGCACACAAGTAGGGGATCACTAGATGCTTAGAGGGTTTCCAGGTTCTGCGTAAGATACCATTATAGATATTTAAAAAAAAAAAAAAGCGAGGGGGGGGAGGGGAAGGGAAGGAATGAAAGTGTAATTTGACTCTCTTCTAGAATGTAGAGGTGAGAATGTTATCGGTCTTATTACTACTTGGATTATGGTAATACTTAAATCTCCACAAGAATTTTTAAAGATTTAAATGCTTGGGGATGAGGTCCATGTTTTGCCAGGAATTGTATAAACGAGTAGTTGAAAACAGTGGCTTTTCAGCATAAGGCTTATATTATGTAAGGGGTAAAAAAACCCATCCATTGGTCCACAGGTGAATTTGACTCCTGAGAGTTTCTCAGGCTGTGTGGGAATTTCACCCATAACTGAGTGGGATACAGACACCTTGTTAGCTACAGAAATACTCCGTGTGCGTTGTACCTGAGTGCTACCCTCTCGTGAAAGCAATCGAGTGAGAGGAGGCTGTTTCATGCGGAGACGCTTCCTCCCTTAGAACTCACCAAGAAGAAGATGGATTGTACCACGTCCCATCTCCCATACACTGTTATTTTTGTTCTTCCCTAAAACCGTAGGCTCGCACGCCACTTGCAGCGCACATCAAGCACTGCGGTTTCACGCCCAGCCCAGGGTTACATAGCTGTGCGAGGTGTGCTGCTGCTCCTGCAGTGCCAGGAATGCTGGAAGGGGGCCAGGCGCTGTTGGTAAATACAGGCTGCTGTTTGACAGTAATTGCTTTCTTCCTGGAGTTTCAGAAATTACATACAAAAGCCAATGAAGTGAGAGAAAGCATTCTGTTTTAAGTGCATTTCGTATCAGATGCTGTTTTTGTTGTTTTGCTCTCCTTTGAATGTAGTACAGTCGTATATATGAAGTCTGTAATAGAGGAGCAAGTCACATGCTTGGAAATGGTCCTGCAAGTTATCTTGGCCTTAATTATTTATAAACCTTTCTTCTCTCCTGGCCTTTAAATAAATTTAAGGAAGCAAGTGAATGCTGTGTGACTGGAGCAGTGAATGCAGTGCCCTTCATCGCACAAAGGAGCTTCTGCCATATGACCTCTTCCACATGAAACACTGAGCAGCTTCCCTTTGTCCCTAATCTGCTTTCTAAAAAATACTAATAAGAAACTTCAGCCAGCCCCAGCTGGCTTTGGAAGAGTGAAGGAAGAGTTTTTTGTAATTCTAGTTTCTTTCATTTTTAGATTTGGAAAAGGTGTAAAATGTTCAGTTATTTGTTTTTTTGTATACTGATGGTTTGGCCTGGTTCCTTTGTAATGTCTTATAAAGGGAAGAAAAAAAAAAAAAAACCTGTTCTGAAAAAACACTTTTTTTTATCTTCGTCAGGTAATCTAAACCCATTGGGAGATTTTGTATCTTCTAAAGAAACTAACGAAGTTTTCTTGAAATTGGTATTAAAAGTGGAAACAATTGTGAGTTTGTGAGTGCAAACACTTGGAGAAACGATACAGCGATGTAAACATGTTCTGCAAAGTCCTTCCATATCTGCTGCCTTTGCATAGGCACTACACAGTAGAGAGTGAAATCAGTAAGCATGCCTTGAGCTGAGGCACAGGTGGTTTATGTGCGGCTCCATCCTTGAGCTCCTTTCTAGTGAAAACTGTTAAGGTTTAATTTTATTCTGTGTCAAAATCTGTCTTCATTCTTTCTCTTCTTTTGCTACCTTTAGTTCCCTATTCCACAGCCATTAACTTTATCTATATGGCTTTTTCAAGTAAATAGTATAGGAAATAAGATTCCAATATCTCTGACAGCAAATGGGTTTGCTCGTTTTTCAGTTTTTCCTTGGTTTGCTGAAACAGGAGGATGTTAATGTTTACCAAAAACCAACTAAGATATGGTACCTCTTCATCTTTGTACTGAAGAAACTGCATTTATGATAGGTGCTTTTTAGAAAGTTATTTTGATTTTCACAGTTCATACGCAATGTTTGTCATCAAGCTGTTTCAGAAGAAATATTTTGCAGAGCAGAGTTGACTTCTCAGACAAGCACACATGGGAAGGAGCTAAAGGCTTACAGTGCAGTCAGAGTCCCCTGCTGGCCCACTCCTGCACCTGAAGATTACCCCTGAGTGCACCTACATGCCTGAATGGCCCTGACCAGCCTCACCGGGGGGCTTCCACCCCACCGTCCAGCCCACAGGCCTGGGGCCTGCACTTCAGATCAGCCCTGCCTGAGCTGGGTGGTGGGCTTCAGCCCTGCTGCACCAGGCAGCAGGATGGCCCTGGGCCTGGTTCATCCCCGTGCCGTGCCTGGGGCTATCGATGGACACACCTCCAGCACCTAGCTCTGCTGGACCAGCTCGGCCCCTGTGGGACCATGCTGTGGTGGGTGAGGACAGTGCCCTGCTGGGGTTACTTTTTCTTCTATGCCCAGACTCATCAGTGAGATGCTTTGGCAGACTGTAGCTTGCTTGCTTTAAGGCCATTTTCTCCCCATCCTCTCCTAGCAAGGACTGAGCCCATCTTCTACCTAGAAATTCACACCATACCATGGGCAGGAGCAGGCCACGCTTCTCTGCAGCCCTTGTGGACCCACTTGGGTACCAGAGCGCTGCCTACCACCAAAAGATAAGACTTTTAGCACGGGTCATACTTCCAGTGGATGTGTCAGGACGAGGTACAGATTCTTTGTGGTGCCTGGAAACTTGACCGTAAGTCAAGGGATGATCATCGTTCATTGAGAAGGTGTGTTTGTCTGCATTTTGTGTTTTGAAGAGTGGTGGGTGTTTGCTGACTTAATTTAACCTTCTGGCAAGTTTTTGGGAGAAGAGCTCTATTTCTGGAAAAACTTGGCACTCTCTTTGGTAGACCAAAACCCTTCTGTTTCCAGTCTTCTCCTTTTTTAGTAGTCTATAAAATACTGCAATTAAAAATTGATAGTTCTGATGCTTTTGAGGCTATACAAACACAAGGAAGCAGAATACCTGTTTGCTTTGGGAATCTGTAAGTGACCAGGGCCTTTGAGATCTTATTTAGAAAGCTTAACAGAAGCTTTCAAAGCGTCAGCTTAACAGAAAACCAAAATGTAAAGCTGGTCCAACATCCAGAAGGTGTGTAAACAGAAAAGTTAGACAAGTGCACTGAATGGAGAATTAATGGTTGTTTTAGGCTGGGCCAATTGGAGCCAGTTAAAGCTGTCACAGCCTCACCATCCCAAGTGTAACATTTCATATGAAAGAGCTGTCATCAAGCTTTCATGTATATGCATGTGAAATGAAAATGTAACCCAAACTGTGTTACACAAAGTGCATCCATTAACCCATTTGCATGTCTGAATCTTTAGAAAGTGGTGCCAGCTGATTGCCCTCGATAGACTTGAGGAAAAATAATTACTTTACTGCTTCTTAAAAAGTGGAGGAAATACTGCTTCTGTTTATTTAAGCAAATCAGGTGATATAACTTAGAGCAATTCATTTGCAATCCATGTTAACATTTCCATTCTATGGGAATTGGTGGTTGGTTGTATTCTGGAATAGCATGTTTGTTCGCAAGTCGTCTGGGATGGTTGACCTGCAGTATCTGGATTATTTAATTTTTCTGGTGAACAGGGCCAATAATTTTTTACTAACATTGATTTCACCTGTAGACTACCATTATCTATACAGTTACTGTAAAGGATGGCTCATGTCCTGCAAGGAAATGTGTGCAACTCAGTAGTGCAAGATAAGTGATTTTGTTGTTGTTGTTGTTTTTTAATTGAATTGACTAGCTAAAACTCTTCGTGTGTCCAACATAAAACAATCTGCAAAGCCAGAGACTGAACAAAAATGCTGTTCTTGATAAGCCATAATCCTCCACACCCTTCATTCTTTGTAATTTCCTTCCATTCTTCCCACTTTTCAACTTCATATTCAAGTTTTGGATGTGTTGGTAAGAAAAATAATTGCCAAATAGTTAGCTAGGGGTTAAAACACTAGCCTGGCCTGTGTTTTAATGCATGGACCTGCTGTGTTCTCCTGAGTGATCTTGGACAAGCTGGCTGATGTTTGTTTCAATTCCTCTTCTGTGAATCATAGATAATATGTCCCTGCCTCATCAGATTGTTGTGAGGATGTATTCATTTATGTTTGATGGCTTCTGATATTACAGTGATGCAAAGTATAACAGCTCTCTCATGCAATTGTGAAAATATTAAATTATGTCTATATGCACAAAAGTTAGAAATGAGAGATTGAAGTACAGCAGCAAATTTGATAGGTTTGTTTGCGCTTCAGTCAAATAGTATGTGTCCCTTCTCAGAATCTGTAGGCTTTTCTCTGGTAAAGCTAGTAGATTACCAGGGTAGTTGCACACCTAAATAGTGAGGAGTTGCTTGTGTTTTTCTGTTTGTGGTTTTGGTTTGGTTTGTGTTGCCCTATCCCCCTCACAGATGCCAAGATATACAGGCTTTGGAATATATACTTTATCAAATATGTGATAGCTACGTTTCGAGTATAACAATAATCACTGTAGTCAATTGGGCTGCTTCTAATAATCCCCATAGCAACTATACTCAGTAAAAACTGATTCATGCGGTTCTATGCCAAATAATCCATGTGGGCAGTGTACTATCTATTTGAGATGTCATATTCAGCTAAATGATGCATACTCTGCTGGCAGTGCTTTTTGTTGTGTCCGTTAAGAAGAAATGGGAGCTAGCTTTGTTTTCAGTATTATTTGTTAAGAGAAGTGGGCTTTTAAATGCCCCCATTAGTGTTCCTCCATCTCTTTCTCCAGAATATTTAAACAAAACCAGTAAGGCTTGGTAGCAGATCCCATTTTTTATTTCATTTTTGCCTGCATGTGGAAAGTGATACTTTAAATCAGGTTATGCCAGTGCAAATGCTTTATTTTGGTTTAGCTTGAACTTGATCCTAACTTTAAAAACAAACAAACAAACAAGTATATCTTGCAGATGAAGATCATAGCTTTTCAGATGGCATTATTCTGTATCTTTAGTTCTTCTGTCTACTTTGTATTTTGGCGTAACATTTGCATGTTTCCCTGGTAAATTTTAGGAGTAATAATTTGAAACAGTGTTTAGAATATGTGTTCTCCTTCCTCCCACTCGGTTTTATCCTTGTCTCTGACAGCTGTTATTGCAGTTACTCATTCCACCTGAAATGGTGAAATGCAGAACTGCTTTGGAGCTGGAGGTGAGCAAAATGTCAGGAATTGCCTCAGAGGAGCCTTCCCTGTAATGTCTCGGATGCTTCTTGCCTTTCACATGCATACTTTAGGTTTGATTTTTCTGAGGTGATGAGCACCTGCATTTCCTGCTGACTGCAGCCAGTCTTTCTTCTTTCAAACTCGCACCTCTTTTAAATGCCTCTGTTCCTTACCTTCTTAAGCTAGCTTTCAAAGCTGGCCTGGGGGCACCAAAAACTTGACTTGAAGGCTATGTTATAGACCCCTGTGGTGGGGGTAATGGTGGGAGAGTTAGCACCTCTGGGTATGTGCCCTATAGAGTTGCTGTTTGTATTGAGCTTCTCATAGAACGACTTTACAATTAAATTCATGCTTTAAATTCAGCGCCAAGGTAGAATTTTTTGAAAGATTCATTGTATAATGTGTTCTTTTGGGAGATGTAGTGAGTGCCTGGCAATCTGGTGTGCCGAGGTGTTTGTTTTATGGGTTTAAATGTGACTGTTTTCCTTTAAGCTTTTTTTCTGTTCCACTGATATTTAGGAACCTCTTATTTCCCACTTAACTCTACTTATTTGTATGTATTTTGCAGGAATCCCGTGAAGCCCACCCTGGGAATGGCCAGCTACCTCCGTTTCTGGAGGAGAGTAGTGCCGATTGAAGAAGCCTTCAAGGCAAGTCAACAAGTGTGCTGATACTCTCGGAAGAGTGAAGGGAAGGGACGACCTTCCAGGCTTACAGCCATGCCTTTCGGGCTGAAACTACGACGGACCAGACGCTACAATGTCTTGAGCAAGAACTGCTTTGTGACACGGATCCGTCTGCTGGACAGCAATGTCATTGAGTGTACCCTCTCCGTGGAGAGCACGGGGCAGGAGTGCTTGGAAGCTGTCGCTCAGAGGCTGGAATTACGTGAGGTAAGAGTAACCCAGGAAAGACCATCTGTCACTTTATAATTTGACACATTTTTAGCTCAGACAGTCTGTTCATTTGAATCATGTTATTCATATTGCTGGCCAGATATGATCAACAGCTGGAGCTTGAACAAATGTCTTCTGGTTGCATGAAAACTGAAGATAAAACAGCACTCGGGTTTTGTGCTGTTGCTCTTTCGTGGTAGCTTTGAGAGCTCTTTGTAACATAAAGATGAGTTTTCTTCTTTTGTTAGAAGATGATGGATCTTACTTTGTGAATTGGGATGCCAGTGGGCCAAGTTGCAGTTATGTTTATCTGAGCATAATTCTGATTTCATCGACACTGTTGGTTGAATTATGTCAGTGGGAAGGAGACCACTGTCTTTTAAATATCTACCTTGATATAAATATATTCTTGTTACTATCCTACTGAAACAGGCAGTAGTTGTGTTACTAGCCTGAGCAACTAGTAACAGTTTGAGGGTGTTTTCTTCTTCCTTTTGTTGAACTGAAATATTTGACATCTGAAATGCCAAAGGGCTTCTTTTGCATTCTGAAAAAGTTAAGAAATCCAGTCTTATCTTATTAAAGACTGAAATCCTTTATTTTCTAGTTCTTGCTGTAGAGTTCACTGCTTAAGTGTTGAGCCCTTTTTAGAAAGCTCTTGCCAATGTGTGGCACAAGTGAACCATCTTTTCTTACCTACCTTCTGTGGACTCCTTATGTGTATCCTGCATGCTTCTAGGCTTTTGCAAACCACAAATTGAAAACCATTGCCTGGGATTTGCTGCGTATTGTCTGACTGTCCTGACAGATGCTTTGTGTAAGGACAGCCAGGAAGTCTATTAATCTTGCAGCATCTTACATTTGTTCATATAGGGCCTTTTGTAATGGTGGCAACTGGAAGGTAGCATAGAAGTTGTTGTAGTAGTACAGATGAAAAATAAACAAACACTTTAGTATATCAAAAATGATAAAGAACAAGAGAAGAATCTCATTGTTTGTGTCTGCAGAATAGGCAGAGCAATGTGCTGGCAGGAAAAGAGCAGAGTCAGAATATTACATAGTGATTTTTTTTTTTTTTTTCATAAGGGGATTTTAGTAGAAGTATCTCCACTACCCCAATCTTCTAGATGTGAAGAGTTCCCAGTAATTAAAAATTATTATTTTTTTCCTGTTGGTGGTACTTTAGGGTGTCCTTACAGAGAGGCTAGGTCTTTCCCTTTCCTTCCAGTGCAGAAAGGAGAGAAATGAAGGAAGTGATTCTCCTTGTATTCCTTGTGGGTTTATCTAGTTGGCACAGCAGAAGTGTTGGACCTAATGATGCTTTCTGTGCAGGTCCACCTGCCTTTCCAAACAATAGCTTTGTCAGTGGGTTAGCATTCTTCTTCAAAAGCGTTTTGTGATTTCAGAACATGTTTTGTTCCGAAGTGGAACAAAGCCTGAAGTTTCAAAATTTTCCAGAGAAAGAGATCAGACAGTAGAATAGCAAAGGAAGTTGTTTTGGTCAGTATTCAATTTCATGGGGCTTCGTATTGCTTTGGTGTTTTCTCTCATTTTCGAAATTGTTTGTGTCATGTAAAAAGAAATGTCAGCACAAAAAGTTTGTGTTTCAAGATGAAAAAATATTTTAACAACACAGGAGAGAATGCTTTGATGTTGTTGGAACACTTTCCCCTTCTTTCATCACCCTCCCCACTTTTTTTTTTCTTTTTTTAAACAAAATGTTGGCAACATTGAACCAATTTTATAAAGTTCAGATTTCAACAGTACAGCATATTTTAAAAGAAGTATTTTTTTGGTCTTTTTTTTCTTCTCTTTGATTCTGGTAGCATCCACTGCTGCTTTAAATGAGAGGAGAGAAGAGAATTACCTACCTCTTAAACCCTGAGAGAGTCTCCCTGCATCCTCTCTGCTCCTCACATAAGAAATAGTTGGAGCTAGCAAGCTCAGAAGTGCCTATTGCTGTGTGCTATCCTTTCTCTCTGACCCTAAATTCAATTCTTATTCTGACCTTCTAGTCTTTCTGGCATGGTTTGTAGGGAAGGAAGGCTAATGCGATCATTTGGTGACTGTCCACTTCCCTCTCTAGGCCTCCCATAATTTTAGAATTCACTGACCAATCAAATTTTACAGAAGGGTCAAAGATGTTTTGACAAAGCTTAAACTTCTACAAGATTTCTGCAACTAGGTAGCTGGGTAGAAGAGAGAGACCCAGTAAGTGTACTGGTTAAGGAGGAAAAACAGCTTTGCAAGAATCCATGTTGGAGAGAGATTTTATAAATTCCCTAAATGCAGCAAAAATCTTCTATGACATATGAGTAAGGAAGAAACCAAGCTTCATTAAATCCCATGCTCACAAAACAGTTAAAATCCTGTTTCAGTTTCCTCCATGCAGTCTCAGATGAAAATGTCTGTTCTCTTAAAGATAATCAATTTTTGTTCAATGTTTTCATTTGTTCTTATATTGAAATAAATCCCAAGTGTATCCCAACTTTTACCTTTGTGCTAGGAATATATACTCGCTCAAGCTGATTTCTTAGGAATAAACAAAAAAACCTGTTTGAAGCCCCTGCCAAAAAGCAAAACTGTTTGAGATGACTGTATGTATTGTTGTGAAGGACTGTCAATCATTACACCACACAACTGAAAAACAGTATCTAATGGATTATGCATATTTCTATTTGATCTCTGGGGAATGCAGCTCCCTCCCTGACTGAGTCAGGGTTCAAGAATAGGTCAGTAGAAAGTGTAGCCATGTAACTCCTGTAAAATCTGTTTTTATCCTTTTCAGCAAAGCTCTTGACAAAGCATCAGGTCTTGTAGCTGAACAGTTACCAGTTCCAATGAAATGAGCTCTTATGCTAACATTATGTAAAAATGAAAAGGAGGAGGGGGGAGGAAGGGAAAGAGAGGAAAGATGAGGTCAGAAACATCCTCTTAAAGTCTTGTAAGTACATGCACAGATTATAAAAGTTTTTTTTTGGTTTTTTTTTTTTTCAATATAATGGCATTTTTCCCTTCAAGTGAAACTAAGTGAACATGCTCAAAATTTCTCACAATATCCTTCTGGACAAAATGACCAGAACACAGTTTGACAAAAGCATAACAAAATGGGTGAAATATTGGCTGACGGGTCGGGCCCAAAGGGTTCTTGTAAATGGAGTTAAGTCAGGCTGGCGACCTGTCACTGGTGGGGTTCCTCAGGGTTCCATTTTAGGACCAGTCCTCTTCAATGTTTTCATAAATGACCTGGATGTAGGACTAGAAGGCTTTTTGAGCACGTTTGTGGATGACACCAAATTGGGTGGAGCCGTTGACTCTATTGAGGGTGGTGAGGCCTTGCAGAGAGACCTAGACAGACTAGAGAGCTGGGCAATCACTAACAACATGAAATTCAGCAAGAGCAAGTGCCGGATTCTGCACCTAGGAAGGGGCAACCCTGGCTATCCGTACAGACTGGGGGATGAGATGCTGGAGAGCAGCCCCGCAGAGAGGGATTTTTGGGGGTTCTGGTCAACAACAAGTTAAACATGAGCCAGCAGTGTGCCCTGGCAGCCAGGAGGGCCAACCGTACCCTGGGGTGCATCAAGCACAGCATTGCTAGCCGGTCGAGGGAAGAGATTGTCCCGCTCTGCTCTGCGCTGGTGCGGCCTCGCCTCAAGTACTGTGTGCAGTTCTGGGCACCACAGTATAAGAAAGATATGGAACTGTTGGAAAGTGCCCAAAGGAGGGCTACTAAGATGGTGAAAGGCCTGGAGAGCAAGACATATGCGGAGCGGCTGAAGTCTCTTGGTTTGTTCAGCCTGGAGAAGAGAAGACTGAGGGGAGATCTCGTGGTGGCCTGCAGCTTCCTCACGAGGGGGAATGGAGGGGCAGGCGATGATCTCTTCTCCCTGGTGACCAGAGATAGGACCTGAGGGAACAGCCTGAAGCTGCATCAGGGGAGGTTTAGGCTAGATATCAGGAAAAGGTTCTTCACCGAGAGGGAGGCCAGGCACTGGAACAGGCTCCCGAGGGCAGTGGTCACGGCACCGAGCGTGACAGAGTTCAAGAAGCATTTGGACTACACTCTCAGACACATGGTCTGATTTTGGGTTGCCCTTTAGGGACCTAGGAGTTGGACTCGATGATCCTTGTGGGTCCCTTCCAACTCAGGATATTCTATGTACAAATCTGTTGTGAGACTTCATGTCCGTTTCTCTGTTCTGTTCTCCTTCGTTCACTTTATAAAATAAGTTTAAAGAGCTTAGGTTGCTCTGATGTATTTTAAGGGTTGGTTTGTGGTTATTTTTTTTAATTATTATTTTATTTTTGGGTGGGGAATGGGATGGGCAGAGGCTGCTGGGCAGGAAGGTCCGTTCTAACCAAATTTGCTCTTTGAAGCTGAATTCCACAATGGTATGTCTAGCAGTGTGGTGTTTTTGTTGTTGTTGTTGTTGTTGTTGTTGTTTTTGTTTTTGTTTTTTTTTTTAAACAGAACAAAAAAACAAAGCAAGAGGATGTTGGGCTGAGCACTGACTACTGTCCAGGGCTGGCTGTTTGCTGCCATTCTGCCCTTTTTCTTTCCCCCCTTGTCTCAACAGCTAAGCTGGGGCTAAGTTCAGGCAGCACTTGGATGAGAGGCCTTCTAGGAACAGTTGGCTGCCGTAAATGGTGCCTTCCCTCTGAGTGAGTGCCCCAGGACGGCAGAGTTTAATGCTTTTTGCCTGGAGGAGCTGGAACTCTGCCTTTTCCTCAAGGATAAATATTTAGTTGGCTGCTTAACCAGATGCCTTAATAAACACCAAGTCTGTCTTGCTGGATTCTTTTGAGTGAGATTTGCTGGTTTAGTGAGTGTGTGTAGTCTTTTGGAGTTGACAATTCTGCTGGTTTTGCCTGACAAAAAGACAAGTGTGGACTTAAGCAAAAGGGCAAGTCCTCTGGACTTAGGAGCATGGCTAAGACCAAGTACAAAATGACTGCATTGTCTCCTGAACTGGCAGCTATAATGTCTTTTTTTTTCCCTTTTTTAAGACTTTCCAGCATAATTTTTACTGTCCAGTTTTCTGACTTGCTGTATTTCAAAGATTACCTTTTCACTTAGTGCAGCTGGGGCATGCGGGTTCTCTGGTTTGAACCACATCTCCTGCATGAGCATGAGCTGGGTTTCCTTGTACCACAGATGAAGTGATGCCTGGTAGTCAAGGAAGATTCTAAAACCTTGGGAGAAAATTCATGCAAGCTCTTTTCTTGCAGGGCTCTTCATGTATTGGCAGATTAGGCAGACCAAAAGCATTAGCAACTGAAGCTCTTTGTCCACAAAGTGGATGAGCCTGTGTATGTTTCATGTTACAAAAAGCTTACCCTCAGTGGGTATCACCAGAGGCTGTCAACCCTGGCTAGAAGAAGAATGGTTTTCTAGAAGTGAAGGCATCTTTTATTTTCTGTGCTGCTTTGCTGATCTTACCTGCTACAGCAGCCTGTGTTACTTTAGAGCCTGCCAGGAGCGGGTATAAATATTTATTCCATGAAAACTGGAGTGAAGTTGGTGGTTTACTTTGCACAGATGGACAAACAGACCAGCTTTTGGAATCAACCTAGTTTTCAATCAACTGCTTATAGATGAAAAAGTTCCCATTTTTTATTATCCCATCATCTAATCTTGGGTTGTCTGTGCTGTAAAAATGTTTTGTGGGCTGGAGTGTATGGCAGCACATGACTGAGATTCTGTAAGGCCTTCTGGACTATCATGTGGCTGGTCATAGTATACTGAACTTGAAGGTCCAGCCATTTCCAGTCCCACGTTCCTCTGTTCATGTTCAAGAACAACTAATGTTCCTTGGGTAGAGAGTCTCTTCAGGCACTTGCAGTAGTGGTTATGGAAGTACTTCTACACAGTGAGTTGTTAGAAAATGTTAATATTTTTGAGAAGTAAAATTCCTGGCAACTGGAAGCTGATGTTTAGATAACTGTGTTGGTCAGCTCTTCGAAGTGCGTGCATTTGTGACTTGATCTCTACTCTGCAGTCCCTGTGTTTAATCTGCAATTGCTTGATCCTCTCCAGGCTGCTTTCCAGGAAAACAGTCGTCTTTTGGCTGTGTGAAATGCATGCTTGCCATGGGGCGGTCTGCTGTATCTGCTCTACTCTAGAAGCTTAGATGTTGCATTCCCTTCGCTTCATATTCCTTGAAAGTGAGTCAGATAATATCTTTTTTTTTCCTTTTTTCCTGGATTTGGTACTTGAAGAGCCTTCTACCATAGCAAATCCAAATTTTTGTAGCCCCCGTCCCCCACTGCTCAATGGGGACGGACTGTGTTCATTCAAACTGTTCAATTGTAATACCCTCAGTCCCTTGAATAATTGTTTTAGACTTCAGACTGCAAGTTATCTTAGTTGCTAGATATTTAAAAAGTATTTGACACTGAAAACTGGGGTCCTACGTAATGTGGCTGTTTACTTCTTAAGGTAATATGGAAGATCTGTTTTCACAGATCTGCACCATTTCTTGCTGAGGAGCTGCCCTGTAGTGATTTTTCAAGAGTTCATGTATTAAAGGTTTTCCCTTATGAGGTGGTGAAATCACTGTGTTTTCTACTCTCACATGAATTCCTTTCCTTTGCTGTCTCCACTGTCCCTCCCACCTTCATTTTAATCTAATTACTATCACAGTGAGCTGGTCAGAAAGAACTCTTAATCCCGTGATGACTCCAGAGAGAGTAGGCATCTATCAGTGAATTGGTTAGTGAATTTTTGTTTTAAGCTTAATCCTATGGAAGACACTGACTTCTTGATTTATTGTGCCCTGGATTGATTGATTCATTTAAGATGCCTTTAAATTCCAGAAGGAAATACTGCACTGATTCTCTTCAAAAAGGAACCAGCTTGCTACGCTGTACCAAACTAAGGTTAAAGAGAAAGGACTAAGCAGTGTACAAGGTGTACTGCAGGTTTGACAGGCTTAATTGGGGGATCAGGTTGAATTAGTTGTCACCTTAGCTAAATGCTAGTCTGGACATTCCCCAAACGTGAAAATATGTACATCATGAGACCCTAAAGTAAATGCACCTGTGCTACGATTCAGAGTTTTCGCATATGATATTTTTTGTGTGCTGTCAGCTATAAAAAGGTTAGAGCAATGTTGTCTCTGCTACTTTGTTGTCATTTCTAAGCATTTAAATTTTTTGATATTGCATTAGTTGCCCCTTTCTTGTATGTTAAGTCAAGGTAGATGCAATGATTTTTAGAGAAGTATCCTTTCCAAAGTGAAACAGTCTGGTTATGGTTACTTTTGCAAAGTGTAATGTTGCAATTTGTCTCTACTTTTGACAATGGATTTTTGAAAGTGAGAACATCTGGGAAATTCAGTTGGAGAAATTTTGATGGTTGATTTCCAGGCCAAACTTTTTGAATGTATTAAAAGTAATTTAAAATGAAAGCTTTATGAGACAGGACACAAGGCTTTTTTTTTCTATTCTTTCTCTAGTATCTTCATTTAAAATGTGGTTCTATGTATAAAAGATTGTGACTACCTGTGGAAGGATTGTTGTCCAGTTAAGTTAAGCTATAACAACAAAATAAGAATTTTATTTGTTTTAGGGTTAATCTAAACTCATGGAAACTACTGGGAAGTTTTCATTGAACAGGAAGTCAGTTGGATTAAACTTCAAGAATGGTTTTGAAATAAAATGAGAGAAATATGTAGGAATAGTAATGATCCTACTTTCAGCTCCTAAATCTGCTTGGTGTCCAAAAAAGTTTCTCTCGCTGTTTCAGTTTCATTCATTGCAGTGTTAGTACAGAGTGGAATTTTATATTTTGAGGGAATTAATGGTAATCTTCCGATTCTGTCAGCTGAAATATTGTAGAAAAAATGTTGGTATGAACGTCACAGTTAGGGCTATAGTCAGATTTCCAAGCAAGGGATGGCTTATTTCCTTCATTATACATGACCATTTTTTTCTTCTTTTTTTTCAGACCTCTAACTATAGTACTTGCTGTTAATCGTGCATTTATGGGCACTGCTGGTGCAGTGGGTTTAATACAGTGGTTTAGGGGCTTTTTGATAGAACCCTTCATGATGGATCAGACATGCCTTCAGCTGCTTATTGCCAACTTGTAGTATTTAAAGCTCTAGTTATAAACACTGCTCCTTGTTAATTACTCTTGAAGAGCAACAGTTCCTTGTGCCTTACACAGGAGACATGACAGCCATTGAGACTGACACAGGGTGGGAAATAGCTGAAGCTTTAAACCTGGTATTTCTGTAAGAGCCTAGAGCAAACAACTTGTGTCTTACACAAATTTTAAGTGTAGTACTTGTCCAACATAAAATCTCATGAATGCCGTTTTTTTAAGTGAGCATTATGTTCTGCATCAGGAAAATGGTTCTGGTATTGGTAGATATTTGTTGACGTGTATATGAGTTTGCATTATTTCTTTATAGTTGGAAGAGTTGCCTTGTCCTTTGCTTGCAGTGGGCCTGATCTCATGAAGCCTTTGTGCTTTGATTATGACTTAGCGTTTGCGGTCCACAAGGTACAGGTGTAAGCATGTCAAATAATAAAAATGAGCCAGACACTTTCTGTAAACCATTTGTTACCTGTGCCATAATCTCAGACGGACCTCTTTGGTATACATATGGAGACATAAGAGATAGTACTGCATGAAGTATTTTATATTGCAATATTAATTTGTCTTTAAGGCTGTTCTAAAAATCACAGGACAGTAAAAATAAACAAACAAACACTCTCAGGCTGCATATGGGAATAGAAAATTTGACACAATGCCATCTGTTCTTATTTGCATTTGTCATTGGTTTTGTGTGTGTGGTCTAGCTGAAAAAGATATACTGACACTATTTTGTTTCTTTATCTAGACACACTACTTTGGCCTTTGGTTTCTCAGCAAGAGCCAGCAACCCCGCTGGGTTGAACTGGAAAAACCTCTGAAGAAGCAGCTGGACAAATTTGCCAATGAGCCTTTGCTTTTCTTTGGGGTAATGTTCTACGTGCCCAGTGTTTCCAGACTGCAGCAGGAGGTAACAAGGTATGCGGATTCCCTCTGTTCACACTGTTGTGTTATAGCTGGAAGGGAACAGAGAATTGCTCTGTTTCTGGTGTTCAGTATTTGCTCAGGTATCGTCTGGTTCTTTCCTTTCCTGCCTACTGCCCAAATGGGAAAAAGTGAGAGAAGTCACCACTAGGTTATATCTATTAGGGAAAAAAAGGTAGCAGTATTGGTGAATGATTATACATGGCAAACAGCAGAAACAAAAAAAGGAATAATAGATACATGTTTACAAATCTGAAATAAATTTTAAAAGGGACCATGGTGACCATACTCTTCTTTAACCTCCTGCTGATTAAAAGAAAGCCATAGACAGGTGACCTCTATATACAGTTTTAGTTTATTATTCTCATGTCTACCTGTGCTTTGCTGCAAGTGAACTTTGGTTTCTTTTCTGGGTTTTGCCCGTCCCATTTCTGGTCTTTTCCCCTTTTAATTCACAAAAGGATTAAAATTGTTAGAGGGTATTAGTCCTTTAATTATGATCGGGGTGTACCTTTGCAAACAACTTCTGTGGGAATTAGTTTTTTATTCAGAGCCCTGTGCTGCAGTTGTAACAATGCAACTGTTTTGAGGGGCTGTTCTTGTAAACCACATCACTGTGGTTTGTGCACATCTGTGTTGTATTTTGGAAAAAAAAAAAAAAAAAAGCCCACCTCGCCCAAAAAGGGGTGGGCTTGTTTTCTTTTTAACCAAAATTATTTCATTTATCTGGTTTAGAACAAAGGTGCATCAGCACAACTGCACACTGTGTGGTCAAGACTGGAGTAACTGGCTAAGGGATATAGGCTGGCAGAAGCTTTCTGTACCAGCCTTGATACTGGAAAAAAAATCTCCTGTTGCTGCAAATGTGAAATTCACCACATGGTCATCATATCTAAACATGATGTATGAATAGTTGACAAAGAGTGAATTAATTCTAGAAAGTGTGCAAGATGTGAAGCATTCTGGGGATTTGCAGATAGCATATTTTAAAGAATCTTTTCCTAACGCTGAACTGAGAAATTAACTTGGGTAGGATGTGAAAGATTTGATTTTTAAAATGACAGATGTCAAGCAGTCTCTTGACTACTGTTTAGGCAGAATTCTTATGCCAAACAGCGGGCTGAAAGCATAGAAAAACTTGTATTTCCCTGAAAATAGTCTTGAGACTGAATGTTGATGGTTGTCTGTATCTGTGTGTTCCTGTCTTGTATGCTTTAGGAGAGGGAAGCCTCATATCATTTCCTTCGGAATTAATGTGCAGTCAGAATGTCTGAATTTTTTTCTGTTGCTCACATTTGTCAGCCCAGTTCTGGCCTAATTGTGTGCAAGGAAGAATTGTGGATACTTGGATGCTATTATCTCTTTGAGATGCAGCCTGCAGTGCTGATTGCTCATTCGTAGCTCACCTGCAGAGGTATATTTGCTCATTTTGCACAGGTTGGTAATAACAAAACATTTCAGTGACAATTGAACTTCACAGCACTCTCAATTTGAGTGGCTGCTCAATTTTTTTTTCCTTCTGATGTGATTGATAACATAAGCTGTAGAGTCTTATAAGGGCCTCTCATATTTCTTTGAATATCTACAGCAGCAACAGCAGCTTCCTAAATGGATCTCAGATTTGGAATAGCCTGTTAGGATTTGTTTTTTTGTCTCTTGAAGCAGAATTGCTTCACTGTGGATGATGTAATGGCAGCAAACTTTCGACTGTGCAATTCTAGGTAGGCGCGGTAAATCTTCAGTTCAAAGCGATGAGTGGCAGGGACATGGAGAGCTCTTCTGAAACAAATGGCAGAGGAAGGCTTAGTCTGAAGTGTGATTAGATGGACAAATAGGGTTGGTTTTTATTTTTTGCGGGCTTTGCTTGCTCTTGGTAAATAGATTAAACATTTGTTTTGAAATTGAGACTAGCTGCTTTATGGGGTTAGACTTGATTGTGACGTGATTACCTGTGATAGTGAGGTAGGAACTGGGCTTGCCTACTCAGTGCATGTGTGTCTGACTTTTCTATGTATATGTGCAAATGACAAATCTGTCTTAAATGCAAAACTCCTGATCAAACACTTCATCTATTTCTGGGAAGCTGCAGAACCACCTAAAACAAATAAACCCAACCTCAAAACAAAAACATCACCAAAGGCTGAAGCTGCAAAGCTAGTGACAACACTGCTACCAGTGAACCTGTTACCTGCGTAATCTCCTCTTGGTGGAAACATCTCCAGCTCCAAGCTTTCATGGCCACATTTGGAACTTGTAGCGAAACCCATCTCTCAGTCTAGGCTTTCAATTAATTAAAGACACCAGCATTGACTAATATTCCTAGAAAATGATGAAAAATCTGGGAATATCTCAATGAGAACTTGTATAGGCCACAAATATTCAGAAACCAAGGGATTAGTTCACTGAGATGGCTTACTCTGCCTCTGATCTATACAATCTATAGACTGTGGCTTGATAGCTAGTTATGAAAGATTTGTCCTGAGTTGAATATTCTGCACTAATTCCAGGTTCTGCAGCTCCCAACACCTCATGTGCTGTTGTTGGGAAGAGGGGAAAGGATCCAAGACTTTTAAGTTTTGCTGAGTGAGAGGAGCTCTGCTTGTAGGGTTGGTCGTGAGCTTTGAGGCAGTGTTTCATTATCATTTTTTTTTTTTTTTCAAAGACTGACTCTTCAAAACAGTCTTTAGACCATTTTGTGTTCTGCTGTTGTTTGGTGATTGGGACCAACAGGAGGAATCCTTGCATGAATAAATGATTTCAGTTATGAAGTCATAATGGTCTATTTATAAAATTGTAACTTCTGTACACTTTATCATTATTGGAAGCTCTAAAGTGCTCATAATACCTGTAGGCACCTGGATTTTATCTGCCTGCAAGTGTTGGTAGTGGTCAGGAGCTTTTCATGGTTTTGCTGGTAACTTCCTATATTGCACGAGCCAAATGTGGGTGCAGAAATAAGAGTAACACTGCTCTAAGCCCTGTGTCCCCCAGTGGCAAATAGACGCTGTGGAAACCTGTCCATATCTGACATGCTGGGAGAGGAATTTAATAGTGATCTAGTAAGTAGTCAGTACTGCCCTTCTGAGGTACAATGTGAGAGTGTCAACTGACGTGCTGAAGCTAAACAAAAGCAGCAGCACTAACCATAGAGTGGTTGAGGTTGGAAGAAATCTCTGGAGATCATCTAGTCCAACCCCCATCTCAGAGCTGGATCACCTGGAGAAGGTTGCTTAGGACTGTGCCACGTTGAGTTCTGGGTATCTCTGAGGAAGAAGACTCCACCTCTTCTCTTGGAAACCTGTTCCACTTTTCAATCCCCCTCACAATAAAGATGTTTTTAAATGTTTAGATGGGATTTCTTGGATTTCAGTTTGTGCCCAAACGATCTCATCATTTCAAAGGTGTGGATGGAGTGATAGAGTGGGTGAATGGGTTCCCTGGGTCACCATGTAGCTGCTTATTGAGGACCCTCAGAGCTGCAAGTGCGTGTCATGTAGCTGCAGGCACAGCCATGGCTCAGTGTAGGATGCCTGTAGTTAGGTCGTAAGAGGTATTTGTGGTAATGTGAGAGACTCTTGGTGTTGGGTCTCTTCCTAAAAGAGCTTTTTCCAACCCCCAGTCCTCTTATTTCCCTTCTCTCTAGTGTTTCTTTTGTCTTGGGTTGAGGCTTCCATTTGTACATACCTTCTGATCTTACTCCCATCTCTTCTGAGATCCCAGTGACTCCAGCATCTCTTCACCCTCTAGTCCCAGCATCCTACCTCTACTCAGTCCCACAGGCATCTTCCAGTTGGGATTAAAAAGTATAGCCCCATGATCATTTCCTAAGGCATCAAAGGAGTTTCACCACTTTATAATTACTGTATTTTTAAAATTCTAGAAGATTTTTAAAATAAACCAGATAAATCAAATAATAAAAATAATAAAGAAAAAAAACAAAAAACTCTCCAGGCTTGATGGAAGCTACAGCAGATGCCATTTGGGTGGGAGTATGGGTGCTGGCACATTAGCAAAAGGAATTTTTCATGGAAGGCTCTACAGGCTACTTAAATAACTTCTTTTTAGCCATCCAGCTGTTCTTGGAGTGAGCAACCATCGCAGGTGGAGATGCTGCACATGCTTTTGGCATATTTAAGGCACCTGGGATTTGCATACTGTCTGATATAAAGAAGTCTTTGTAATGCCCTGTAGAGTAGATATTTGCATAGATTAGAAATATAAATCTGCCTTTTATTTTCTGCTAACTCCTCAGAGGGGAGGCATCCTTTCAACCATTTATTTAAAAAAAAAAAAAAAAGTCTTTGTACAGTGTCTAGAGTAAACAAGTGTGCTTTCACTGTACTCTTGTTCCAAAAACAGAGAACCCACACACTCCTGTGGCTTTCTGAAAATGTGTGTGCAATGCTGCTTTCAGTACCAGTACCAGACAATCAGTGTCCATATGTGTTTTTTTGTTTGTTTGTTTACATTTCCAAGGGAAAACTGAAGTTACGTTTTAGTCCCCACGGTATCTATTTTCGCGCATCATACTGCTGTGCCTCCTGTGAAGGAATGAAGGTTTGGTCTGTGTTTTTTTTTTT
>VXAA01004461.1:70529-84990 GCA_013399115.1 Anseranas semipalmata
TTTTTTTTTTTTTTCTGGAATAAGCTTTCCATGTTTTACTATGTGCTCTGTACCTAGTAATGTCTGATGGGGTTTGCACTGTTGCGGAGTGGGGCATAATACTGCAAAACAGGAGCAGTTCCCAGTCTCAGTGCCATGGCTGGGGCAGGGCACCTGTGGTACTGTGCATGGTAGGTCTGGTGCATCTGTGTAGAGGGAGATGTCCTCCAGTATTTGCACTGTGCTGCACTGGGTGCTTGCTTCCACTTCAGCTGTCAGCTCTGCGTTTTCCCCAAAGAGCATGCTGTGCAGCTTTGCAGTGAAAGAAAGCACTGAATATTTGGAATGGGATGACTGCACCTGCATGGATGTGTTTGCAGGTGGAGGAGTAGTCTGTGGCTGCCAGACCTGTTTTTTGGAGGGCCTGTGAAAAATCAGCCTCGACCTTAACCTCTTTTAACTAAATGAACATATTTCCTCTGTTTTGTTGTCTTATCCCTTTCTTCATTTCTTCTAGCTGGTTTCTTTTCCTCTTTCTCTTTCAAGGAAATATTTCTTCACAATCCCCCACCTTTCCCTTTCTTTACTTTTACTTCAACTTGTAGGTGAAGAGTTTGAAAACAACTGGTTTTCAAAAACATACTTAGCTACAGACCATTATGACTGTGAGTTTTTAAATCACTTGAGGATAAAGCAGAGAGGAAGAATGTGGTGAGTGACCGCTTCATATTTACTGGGAAAAATGTTCTGGCAAAGCCATTTTTATTTTTTATTGAACTCTGGACTTCTTTTCCTTCCTCTCCTCCTCAAGGTTTTTTCCTTCCTCTCAAAAAAGTCCTTCTTAAGCTTAAGTAGGTGAGACATTTATCTTTGCTTTTAGTCCGTTTTGCTTTACATTTTTTAAACAAGCTAAAGCTTCACATCCTCATATGTTGCTAGCTTTTAATACAAGTGCAGTCAGCTGAGTAGTTTTTTTTTTTTTTTTNGGTGCTTTAATTGCTCCGTTAAGGTTGGATAACATATCCTCATGTGCCAGTCTGGTTTTGTGGCAGGCTCGGTGATGTGGAACTCTTTTGACTGTTAGGGTTGTAAAGTACATTAAACTGCTTTGCTTTTCATGCTTGGTCACACCTCTAGCTTGTGGTGGTCTGAGGAGCCTCTGTGTGCACCTACGAGTTCACAGTAGTTGATTCGAGCACTGTGGTGACTCCATTGTCCAAAATGAACACTTTGTATATCATGGTATGTCAGAAAAAACAACACAACGTGTACCATATGGCTTGTTCAGGACAGCCCTGACTGTGTTTGCCAGCAGTGATGGGCTGGGACAGGTTGTGTGGCTGTGCTTGTTCATACACCTTTGGTAGTCCCTTGGGAATTTTTTAATGCCAATTGTTCTTAAAAATTCAGTAACACTTTAAACACTTTATAAAAGTATAGAGAAATATCATACAGGATGGGAGGAAAAGAGAAGTCTGATTAATATGGATGGGTAGGCAGATGAGTGAGAAGCGTGGGCAAATGGGAAGGGGAAGTATTTAAAAACAAAATGCCAGCATCTGGTCTCTCACACCTGGAGATTTAAGTCTGGATTTAACCATTCAGTATCACTGGGGTAACCAAGCTGAAAAGTCTGGTTTTAAAGTTTGGTTTTCAGACAGCGGAAGCCTTACTGCCTTGTCCAAATTTGCCCCTTCTCAAGAACGCTTGTCATTTCAAGTTTATGGTGTACTTTGTCCCAGCACATTTTAAGAGTATGCCTGCTCTATTGGAAAGATGGTATCCAGGGGGCAGGCTGTATAGCTTCCAGAGAAATGAATGCAACCAGTTTCTCACTGCCCTCTTCTCTGGGAAATGTCATAACTACCGTGCAGGTGCTGATCAGCTATGCTGTGCTTATGGAACAGCTCTGGTCATATCACGCAGGAAAGGCCACGACACGTGGCCCTCACTGGGCATGAGAAAGAGCTACGTGGCTGCCCAGCTGGCAAGATGATGCACCTCTTCACTAAGATAACTGTTTGCTTCAACACAAATGTGATACTAATGATCAACACAGTTTTGTGTTTTTAACTATTTTCAGTTAATTCTCTGTGGATTCTCTTTGTTATATTGTGCTGGATCCTTGCGCAGCATAAGCCATAGCTTTTCTTCTAACAGTGCTTCCAACTCTATAATTGTACAAATTTATACTATATACATCTTATTTCTATTTTAGAGCTATAGGTCCATGGGCTGTAATTTTAAATGACTTTCATGAATTAAGACAATCATTTCCATACATGAAGGTCATATAAAATGAGCAGAAAAGGACAGAATGGCAGACCTTTGAAATGGAAGATAATTTCTTCCCATGATTCCTGTCAAACTTTTTGTTCTCAGGTAAATGATTTGGAAAGTCAAATTGCTGATAGTGTTTGCATGGTAGTAGTGGGGAACAACTATGAAAATGGCACAGGCTGAAAACTGATCTATATGTGGCAGTACTAATTCATGCCTTTCAACTGAAGGACTAGAACGCAGTGCTGTAGGTAGGTGTTGTATCATGAAACACCGCAAAAGAATTAGGACAAGCACCAACATAAACATCTTATTCACACAACTGCATTGTGATGGGGTCTCCCAGAGGAAGCAGCAGGAACTCCAGAGCTGAAATTTTGTATACCCATGGGAGACGAAATTTCTGCTGGAACAGACTGCAGTTACCAGCCCATCTGACCCTACAGATCCTGGTCCTGCTTGTCTCATGCCTGGAAGTCCACTGTATCTTGTGAGGCTGGGAGAAAGGCTAACTCTTGGTGTCACTGGTAGGTGGAGGTAGTCCTGAGTCCCCAGGGATCCCAGCTGTCTTCTCTTGGACAATTCTGTGGATGGGTCCTGCAGTGATTTGGCAATGCTGGCCTTTTTCTTCCAGCTGCACGAATTTGGGATTGGACAGCAGCCCTCAGCCACCCCAGCTACTGTCCAGAGAGCTCATGTAGCCAGGGGAGCAGCTGTACAACTGCGTGCAAGCTGGATGAGTCTTAAGAGCCCTGTGTGGCCACCCAGGTTTAGGCAGTTTGGGGTATTTGCATTTTGGTGCTCCTTTGATGGTTTTATTTATTTTGTTTTAATTATTAGACTTTTTTAATATTAGTGGCTACTGCAGCATAAAAAACACACATTAGGCTTGTTGCCTACCTTGTAAACAAGCTGATGCTTAATTAGCTTTAATGTTGTTTTTAGAGGACAACAACAAATAATGTGCAGTATTTGCTTGGGTTGTCTTGTGTTCATATTATTACACATTGTTTTGCTTTCCAGTAATATTCTTGGTTGAGGGGTTTTGGCTTTATTTTTTTTTTTTTTTTTGGCTGTGTATTTTAGTGAATGTTTAACTTAAAAATAAGAGCTCCTTCAACACAGACCTAAGATTCAACATTAATTCCCTGTTTATAAAATAATTTGCTGAGGAGGGCAAACCCTTCTCCCTGCTGACTTTCTTCAGTGAATGGGGAGCTTGTTCTCTGTGTGTTGATTATTGAAAGCTGAGCTCTTTGTGCCAGATATTTTAAGAAGCTGTTGATGCTTAGATCTAATCTATTACATTATACTTTGCTTTTAGAGCAGAAAGTGAATGTGTTTTCATGTGTGTGGTTGTGCAGTACATATGTAGCAATGCTAAAAAAGTCTTGCGTAACTGTAAATACAGCCTTGGATACTTCAGCCTGCATTCTTGCTTTAGTGTGTTTTGAAGGCAGTGGCTGTGATGGTTAGAAATGTTGTAACAGGAATGTCTTGGCATTAGGCAGTACCACATTTTCATCTGATCATGAGGAAATAATACTTATTTTATGTTCTGGTGCTTAGTCACATGTTCTTACATATCTCTCCCCTATTGGGAACTGTTTGTATTCAATTTCAGTAGACCTGCCACACTTGAAGTACTCTAAACTGTTTATTGGGCCCTTTTAAGTGGCAACAAAGGTTGCATTTTGAGTTTCTACTCTTCTTAAAGAGAAGATAACACCATTTACACAGAGTGCTGGAGCTTCCTCTTTGGTCTTGGGTAGACCAGCTTGAATTCCTCCATGCCAGTTAGGCTGTTGGAAGCATTCACACTTGGGATAAGGCACTTAGCATCTTCCTTTTCTGTCTTCCTGGGCACACGTGCTGTTGAAGGCACTTGCTGAATCTGTGTGTTGGGTGGGTGGCCTGAGCTAGCATTGAACACTGAGAATCTATTACTGGAGGATGAGGAATATGGATGGCTAGATGGCTTTTACCATAATCGGGAACCAGAAATTATTTAGACTTCTAGGGTAGAATGATGTAAAATGATGTATAATTTTATTGACAATAGTTGTGATTTTTTTTGAGTATGTTAGGATTTTTCCTCAAAATTTGCAGCTCATGAAATGATGTAATTATATGAATTTCAGTTTGAGATTCCCTTGCATGTTCAAACCAAAAGTCAACCCAAAGCTCGGTGACACAGCAAGGAAATTAAGGCATAAGAGATATGACTCCAAGTACTCTGTAGCTTTCAAAAACCAAAGGAAAAAGAACATACAGCTTTATCAAAGAAGTATCATTTTTAAATAATAGCATGGCTTTTGACAGGTTTGATTCACAGCCCATGAAACTTCAGAGTTGATGGTACTTTATTTGTGCAGCCATTTCAAAAGGATAATCTGGAGTATCGGTTCTCTTCAACTTGAATTCTATCCTTCTTGGTCCTTGGCTTTTCCCTGATAGATTTTCCAGTGTCACACACACATTTGCATATTTGTAGCTATATTGTTAATGGTACCCATTTTGTGTGTGTGCTTATGGAAAACCAATGGAAAGTCTGTTTGTACGATCTGAATGTGTCCCCCTGTTCTCATTTTGTGTTTGTAGCAGGTTGTCTTAAACACTGCTAAAACATGATTTTAAATTTTGCTGTAATCTGCAGTAGAAAACCTCAGGAGAACTGCCACTCATTTCCTTTTTGAAATGCAGTGGAAAATTGAGTCCTGCTTTCTTTGAACTGCAGATCGTCCTAAGGCAAGAGACTTACTAGATCTCAGCTACAGTTCTGTACAAGTGGAAGCTGTGGACACACCGTCCTGAGACGGGAAGACCTGAGCATATGCAGCAGGGTACGTTATAGAGGGCTCAAACACAGGCTGTTGTGAGGGCAGAAAGTTTGGGTGCTAAACTTCTCTTAAGGCTTTTACTTGCACTGCTGGAGGAACTGTGAGAAGTTGTTTAACAATGTGGCCTAGCTACATCTACTCACGCTTGAAGCACTCTACAAGAAACCTGCAGCTAGGTATTGACTTTCAAGAACTTTGTCAGGTTTAAGATAGGATATAGAGGTATAAAAGGGCAAGGAAAAAACAAAATTTGTTTCATGATAGTTTCATTTCTAAACAGAAATAATGATCTGTAAACATGAAATTCAAGTCTAATGTCTTCTAATAGACAAAAGCACACTGCCATCACCACGATGGATGTCGGGTTCATTCTCTTTGAAACAGACTGAGCTTCAGTCGAGAAGTTTCTGTGAACTTTAGCAAAGAAGCTTTTGCTCTGGTTGTTGTTGGAATAACTAAACAGGGCCATTTTTGATAGATTTTTGTCCACTGAGAGTTGTCAATGTATTGTCTTCCTCTCATTAAAACAGATGGACGCAACTATAAAAGCAAGTAGAGGAGAGGATTTTTTTTTTCTTTCCTATAATGCAGAATTGCTCCTTTTATTTAGACTTTGACTTTTCATGTTGCATGAAGAGAAAGTCATTTGAAGTAAATTAACTGTCACTGAATTTGGGAGTAAAGTATCTCTGTCTTGGTGCACATATGCAGAGAGTAAACTAAGCTAAAGTACCTTTTTTAAATTTTTTTTCTTTGTTCTTTCATTTACTACTGGCATCAGGAAAAGCACTGGGAAGAAATAACACTAGTTGATATGGTTTTCTTATACCTTAAAAAATAAAACAGCAGCAGAAGCAGGAGGAATGTAGTTCCTTGGCTTTGTTATGCAACAGTTATGACATTTAAAAATTTGTAAGGGCAATATTGTTTTCAAATGGTAAGACTATATGTGCTAGAAAACTTGCAGCATTTCAGGGCATCTCTTAAATTGTCTTTTTAGTGTTTCCAATGTTCTCGAACAGAATCCAAGGGCTTGATCCTGAGCTGCTAGGTGTTGTTAGTCATGTCTCCCATTGGGATTGGCCATGGGTAAGAACATTTAGGGCTTGGAAGCACTAGGAGAGTGATGGTGGATGTAATTCAGTTTTGTGGGTGTGTTATGTTATGTCAATATAAATGTTTTATATACAGGCATTCCTCTGAACTGGTAGTTAGCACAGAGCAGAGGACGTGGTTTGTAGTAGCATGGAATAAATGCAAGAAGTAATTTGCTAGCCTAAAAATAGCCCATATTTTAATACACTTTCATGAAAATAAACAAGCCTATGGAGTTCCAGTATCAAACAAGTGACATGCTGGTACTAGAACTGTTTCCTTTTGCTTCCTTAATTGTGGAGCAGAAAGAGAAAAAAAATAAATTCTTATTGCCCATAAACTAGAAAGAACATTTGCATAAAATGAGACAGCTTCAAAGTAAAGGCCAAATGATGCGTAGTTACTTTTTAATGTTGTTTTTAATAAAGGACAGCTTATCATCCACTTCACTTGTGTTTGCCGTACCAATGCCCTGCCCAGCTTCTCAGAGCTTGGTTCTGACCTACTGCATTCACGTCTTAAGCCAAGCTTTTCAGGGAGAAGGTATTATGCATATTTTTTAAGCTATTTGTCATGTTTTTGAACAGAAGAAAGGAACCCGTTAGTTCAGCAAATATCTGTTTTTAATTTCTTACTTGTAGTTTACAGTGAGAAACTTAAGTGTTATACTGAGAATTACTGAATATGTAATGTCTGTTCTCTTCCTCTTCTGCGAAATTTTAGCGTAACTGCTGTAGAGATAGTTACCATAATAGAGTGATTTTGCTTTCCCTTTAAAAAAAAAAAAAAAGAGAGAGAGAAAAAATTTTTATTTTGGTTTATGGGAGGTAGGATAGAAGTGGAAAAATGCAAAACACTTGTCATCCCCAGATGCTTGAGTCACAGAAATGCCCATCAACCTTTATGCCTCTCCCCAAATAAAGATGAAAGGGATCATTCTCTTCTAATCCATGAACTATGCTGCTCACTGCCTTTGTCATTTAGACTGTTGCAAAGTGCTCAACTGCCTTTTTTCCCCTTAAGGTGTAGTAGCAATGCATATCATTGCAGGATAGGGTTGCCCATTCATTAAGTAGTATGGTATACACAGTGAATATTATGGTGTACCTCACGGACTGGTATGCTGCTTCTGACTTGTCTCCTGGTGTAGTTTAAGGCACTGTTTTTCACAGATGAATATGTTACCCAGATTGGGACTAATATTCCCCTGTTTATCTTCCCACGTGCTGCAGTAGCTAGCATTCTCCTTAGTGAAGTGCAGACTGCTACAGGATGTTACACCTCAGGTCTTCACAACACAGTCTGATCCTGCTGCAGTCATGTAGCTTCTCTGGATGAAGCCTCAAGAATAAACGTTGCTCTAGACTTCCTGTATAATCAGTGAGAAGAAATGGACATGATTCAGATTCCTCTGTTGTGGATCACTTTCTTCAGGTGATTCATTTTTTTTCTACTGCTTATGTTGAAAAGAGAACTGCAGCTCACTGATCTTCTGTTTAGGAGTCTCAGGTAGATGTCTGAAATTTGACTACAGCATCAGAAAGAGTCATCCAGGCCAGAAACCTGTGAGCAAACAGACCTATGCTTTTGATTGGGGTTACTAACTTTTAAATTTCAAGAATTCAGTAGGCAATGGAAATCTTGGTTACAGTAGCATTGCAAGTCTTCAATCAAATTTATTGAATTTTGACAGCCATGCTGCAGGCTGGAGCAAACTTTATTCCTTCTCTGTCACTGAGATGCAATGTGTGAAATCCAGTTTGCAACATACCCTTTTTCAGGAAGCTGAATACCTTTAATGTTTTTTCCCCTTGCTGGCAGGGTAGAAAGCTAAAAGCTTCAATTGGATGTCAGTACAATCCTGAAGTCTCTGAACGTGTTTAAAAGAAGCATTTGTGTGGAGGCCCTTATGCAGTTGAAAATCTCAATAAGAATTTGGCAGAAGTCTCAGTGTTGGAAGATGGCAGATTCCTGTGCAGTGAGATGTTTACTGGTTCACTGTTTTATCTTTGGCAGCTGCTTTTGCATTTGATATCTTCAGCTGTTTTTGAAGATTTACAAAGAATAATTATTCGTTTCATGAAATGAATCTACTTTACCCACCCAACAGGGCAATGATTCACATATTTCTCTGGCAACATTACCCGTTGTTATCTGAGCTGCGTTCACTTTTGTAGGGTTGCGTTCAGTGGAACGCTAGAACTTCCCAGCCGTGGTTTTATTGCATGATTTGCTGATGTGTGGGGTTGCTGTCTTCAACTATTCTTCTGAAAACACTACAGTCACCAAAATCTTTCAGAAAGGGAAACAACCTGGGTTTTCCCGTTTTCTGGTCTTTGTGAGCACTAATTGTAGAGGCTTCAATAATAATTGCACAGGAATATAAGCTACTGTACTGAAGGCCCAGCAGATAGGTGGCAACTCCACTGTGCCTCATTTCAAACAGTGTTTTCTTATTACCAGGGAAGATTGCTGTAAAAGGCAGCAGTGAATAGACTGGAGTTTAGCTCCTTCCAAGGTAAAGTTCCACAAAAACAATAGAGCCTTCTTTGGATGTTGATTTCGTGAGACTGGAATATTTACTGATGGTGTTTTTTGTTGTTTTTAAGTGAGTTCCATAAATCCATGAGCAAGGTTTCACTGCAGGCTTGCAGAGCCTTTATTTGAAGTTCAAGTTAAGCACACATTCTGGAAGTTTGAACGTGTGCATTTTCTCTTTGACTAAAGTAACACTGGAGTATGCTTGCATGCTGGTCTGCACCCACAGACTGATCGTTTTATAATGTGCTTCTGGGTGCTTGCGTATGCATACAGGTTGTGCATGCTGGTATATGCTCTGTTCAACTTCAGCATCAATGCACAGAGGTACACTTACCCAGAAAAGGATAGTGCACTTCTGTCATTTCTGAATTTAGCATTCTACTGGAGGAGAATATTTTAAAAATATATTCAAAAATGAAACAGGATTTATGAAATGGATACAATAGATTGTAATTACTCCAACTGATATAAAGGAGGAGGGAAGCATGGGGCGTACAGATCTCTTCATCTTTTTTTTTGTGTCTAAAGAATAATTTAGAGTTATGCCTGTATTTAACCCAATTTTAAAGACTTATCTTTTTATTTCCTGTATTATCCCACAGAATATGAGCTATAGTATATGTATGTTCTAGTTAACTCACCACATTTTTTTAGCATGATATTCTAACCTGCTTGTCCATTGACCTGGCTGGCTACCAGGAGAATTTTCAAACTGTTGACTCATATTGCTTCCATATGTAACTTAAACCACCTTTTCCCACAGTGAGGCAGCTTGAAGGCTAGCTGCATATACTTTTCAGGGTACAGAACAGTGTATTTTAAATTGAGTCAACATATGTGAGTTAAGGAAGTAAATCTAAGCTATTATTAACATTTTTGGGTCTAATCTCATTTTTGCTGAAATCTTTCCTGGTTCCAAATTAGGAAAGACCAAGAGGGGTTTTTGTGCTCCTCTTTCCCATGAGGTTTAGTAGTCTTCAACATACATAGGCATGGCTCATCTTTTCATTTTTGCATCTTTGTGAGGATAGATCTTCACAGCTACCTTTACTTTCACGCCATGTAAGGATCTGGGGGCATGGCTTGCTCTGTGTGTGAGACCTGATGTTTTGGGGATGTGACTAATTAACTGAGAAATGGCGCATAAGCTGCATGCTATGTCACATTATTGGGCACCTATATGTATATATTTATGGAGCCTATATGTGGTTGGAGCTCCAATACATATAGTTGGAGCCAATGTTTTATGTCCTGCAGCAAAGGAGGGGTGGTACCCAAGGCTGTGGCAGTCAGAGGGGTGATGGCTAGTAGCACTGCTCTGCGATGTGGTGTCTCCTGGGTGGTATGCTCCATGTCTCCTTGGGATGCAGCATTGTGTCCCTGCTTTTTTGCTGCTGAGCCAGAGGGTGGCTTGGCACACCAAAGCCCTGGCAACTTGCAAGTTTGGGTCCTGCACCAGGGCAATAGCTGCCTCTGGCACACAGAGCTCAGGGTGAGGAGAAAGAGCCCTGGGATCCTGTGTGGAAATGGGGGAGACCGTGTTAGTAGGTGGGTGAAGGGGAAGGCAGCAGTTGTGTGAGACCTTGTTGGTTTGCAGTCACAAACAAACAAACAAACAAAAAATCTGTCAAGTACTGATTTTTTTTTTTTCTTGCAGACTGCACAAAAAAAAGTGAAGGAAGTTTAGTAAGAGGGATTTTTCTTATAGGCTTTGATGATCGCTTGACCTGTGGAGCACTGTGGTGGGTTTTTTATTTCTTTTTGTTTGTTTTTGAAGAGGATGTGCTGGAAGGATGAGAATACTGATCTTCATCCACAGCCTTTAAGATCTATGTATGAAAAGTAGTATGTGGCATTGCTGCAAGTGGCCTCTTGGGTAATTCAGCTACCTGAATTGGTTCTACTTTTTTTTAATCATCAAAATCCAAAATCAAGCCTGCAAGTGTTTTCTGTATCATAACCTTTGGATATCTGTAGCCAAATGAGAGCGTTTGTCTTGGTTCAGGAGACGTGAGCCTGTAGTTAATGTTAACTATGCAAGTAGTCTGAAGTCAATAGGACTGCCATGTTGAACAATAAAACTTTTAGCATGTGCTTAAAATCCAAAACAGATGGATACACAGCATGTTTTTTTAAAGAATGTGGCTAACAAACTCTTCACTCCCAAATGCTTTATTCTAGTGTTTCCATGTAATATTTGTGCTTGTACTGAATGTTGTTTCTCAGCTGAAAATGTACTAGAAGAGCAGAAGAAAGATGTCTTTCAAGCAAAAGAAGAGATTCCTTTGCATTGTATGATTTTGATCATTCTGCTTTACTTTTGCAATCCCGCTCTGACCTTTATAAAGATGAATGCTCTGGTGGTGTCAGCAGGGCCTGGCTTTGTTGGACTCCAGCTTGAAGAGAGCAAACTTAGCCTTTGCTGAGAGATGGGGCTTGTAAGGCAAGAGAATATGGCTTCCCACATTTTTTACTTTAAAAGGCATGTTGGAGTTTTGTACTGTATAATTCTTTAGGTATTTGGATTAACCCTGATAAAATTATAGGTGGTTGTGAGGGAGTTTATTGTGCTTATGAATTGTAGTGGGGCTCCCTGTAATTTGTTATAATTAATTCAAGAGTTCAAGGGCAGAAAATCGGGATCAGGTTGTGGCATGCCTTCCTTTCTTGCTAAAGCATGCTATTACTGGCCTTTTTATTTAAGGTTTGGCTTCATATTTGTGGGTTTATTTGAACTCAGAGTATCCAAAAAGTATAATACACTGTTAACAAAAAGTATAGATCCTAGGACAGAGGATGGACCTCTTGCGGTTGGGGGATTCCTTTTTAAATACAGAGAAATTGGTGGATACCAAAAAGCTGCATCTGCTGGCTAAGCCTTTCAAGGAAGAAGTACGTGTTTTGGAAGGCTCGTGTCATGTCTGCAGGCCTCAACAGGGCCTGGGTGCATGTAAGTGCTTGTGGTCCATTAGAAATGGCAGGAAAAAATGAAACACTCGTAGAGCATTTCTTTAAAGTCCAAGCTCCCTTCTCGCAAAGGCCTTTATTGCTGGGGCAGGGCACGGAGCTGATGGCTGGGAGACAAGGTGTCCGCAGAAAAGGCTCGGCCTGAGAGCAGAAGCATGGCGCCTCGTGGTTCTGCCCACATCCCCCAGCTCTGACTGAGGGAGAAACTCCAGCACTGGACCAACCTCCAGATTTATTCAGTCTTCTGCTGCCAACAATGCTGAATATGGTGCTGTTATCTTGTGTTTAGCTGCGAAGAGTTTCACTTGTCATCCATTTAAAACTGGGCACCAGAAAGCTGCAATGTTTTGATGGCAAGCTGTCCTGGAAGCAGCTGTTTACATGTGGGAGGTTATAAAGCATGAGTTACCTTCCTCGACAATCCCATGTCCATTTTCCATATGCCATAAAGAATACATGTAGTCTTGTGTTTTTTCGAATGCTCAATTTTGCTGCAGGAATTTGACTTCATTGAATGATTCACACCAGAGAAAAAGCTTATCGCTCCTAAAATGTGCATACTTTGCATTTACATTTGAAATCTTCTGCCAGCTGTGTAAAGTATTGGTTGGGGGTAGAGATCTGAAATTTTAACTGTTGTATGGGGGATGCACACAAATGAACAACCTTTCAGGAGTAAACTGGTGAAACAGAAATAGGAAGTAACAAGTAAACAGTGAAAAATTCTGATCAGACTGTTCTTAGATGTGCAGAGGTATTCCTGGTCTAGTATCCTTAGCCAGGAGTTGACTGCATAGCTGGACATTAACCTGTGGAAGGTATTGGCCTGTGGTAGGAATTTAACTGGTCAGGTCTGGTAGCTTAACTTTGTGTGCCTCAGCACTGCTCACAGAGCAGGCAAGTCAGCAAGGCTGTTTACTATTTGTCCTTATGCTCACAAATTGCACGTCAAAACAAAATGCCAGTCATTGTGAAATTAGCCTGTTTCTTCCAAATTCCCTTGTCTCTCGTTCAGCTGTAAACTCTTGCTTTTAGAGAGATTGAGAGATGTGGAAGTAGATGATATGAATTGTTTTGATCTGTCCTCCTTTTTTCAGTCCTACAAGGACATGAAAATGATGCTAACCCAGCATTGTCCTAACTCATTTAGAAGGGGAAAAGGAATGACACAAATTTTTCCATGTATTTAATTTATTTTATTTTTAGTTTCCATCATGTTTTCCACCCAGCTGCTGAAGGAAAACAGGATGTAGACAGTTGGATGCTACTTTTGAACAGTCTCATTTCTCAGTTACCTGAAGCTAACCTTGACCTACCCTGTAGGGTTGTTTGATCAAGGAGTTCCTACCCCAAAAACTATGTTTTTATTGTTGGCATTGACAGTTTGCACTTCTGAAGGAGTATCCTCCTGCATGTGCGACAAAGGCCCTTTCGTCTCCTTCCCATCTTTTTCTGGCATGTCTACTGATCTTTCTGAAGATCTGTTGCAGGGTGTGGCAGACTTTACTTTTCAGTAATACCCTTCCAAAAATATTACTCTTTAGTAGTGAAGAACAGCCGTGGCTTTTTATATTCTATCACCAATCCCAGATAAATGGCTATTGTCTACTACTGTGAAACATCTTTCTTTTGCTGGGAGATAAGTTGATGAAATTCCAGAGGAGCGAGCTGTTTATCAACACCATCTAAGTTTTTTAGAAAGGCAAAGACAAGACTTTAGCACTGTGTTACTCTCAATGACATCATCAATGTATGTACATCTGTTTTTAAATGCCTTTAGATTAAGATGTGCTGATTGAATCCTTGCATCTAAATGTGTTTCAGCATGCTCAAGCCCAGAAATCAAAACACCAGCTTTGCCAATATACTGAATGTTTTATCTGAAGAGACCAGTCTTGTCTGCCTGTCTTTCCTTCTTTCTTTCTTGCCCTATAGAATGCAGTCCAATTTTGCAGTCAACTTTTTTTGCAGTATCTTGAGTGACTCGCATGAAATAAGCAATATCCAGTAAATAGTGTTCTTGATTGAGAATTGAGAACAAAATCCAACTCTCCCAAATCTGCTTTGGTTTCCTGCTTGAGTTTAGACAAGTTACTTCACTCGCCATGTGCGTCAGTTTCTATTTATAAAATAAGGCTAATGATCATTAATACTATTTAAAGCATGTTTTTCTCTGGAAAGCAACCAGTAAGAGTTAAAATACTATGATTGTCTCAAATGTGTAATAAATAAAAGTAACATTTTGGTCTTTATCAATTAGTTCCTTTGCTTGCTCGTTGAATAGCTGTCATTTGGCTCATCTAGCTCAAAGGCTGAGAAAATCTGAAAGACCCCCTGTTTAAAATAAAAAGAAGAATTCTCTTTAAAATGTAGCATGTAAGTATCTGTGGAATCCTGTTGCTAAATAGTATTGAAGCCAACATTGTGGAAGATTTTAAGGTATAAGATGAACAAGAGACACATCGATATCAAAGCTAAAGCTTAAAATAATTTTACTACATGATAAAAGTCCTCTGTTCAGGAGAAATTGCTTCCCCTGTGGGCAGATTATTGCATAACTGTACATTGCAGAGTCTCTGTTTGCAAGTACAGTACCATTCTGAGATGAACCCAAATGAGCTGAGTTGGGCCATTGTGATTCCATGAGACTTTTATTGTGTTCCTAATTTTAGAAGATCATATTGTACTCTAATTGCATTTTTTTTTTTTTTTTTTTTTTTTTTTTTTTTTTTTTGTTGGGAAAGAGCTGGAGGGTTTGA
>VXAA01004461.1:85111-124606 GCA_013399115.1 Anseranas semipalmata
TTTTTTTAAGTTGGGAAAGAGCTGAAGGACTTGAGCTAAACCACTTGTGGACCAATCTGTCTCTCCTTTGACTCTTAAAAGACTTCTTATTTTGGACATATGAAACAGTAAAGCAGTTCTTTCTTCCTCCAGAAAAGCAGTTAAACTACATAGCTATGCAGTTATCCAATAGATAGGCTTGATGCCAAAAAGGTTCCTAATGAGTTATTAAAAAAAAAAAAAAAAAAGTTAGTCAAGCCAGTAATTGCATCATTAGAAACAATTTTAAAGGAATTGTACCTCTTGGGTAACTAATAAATGTTTTCTAGTGCTTGTGTGCATTTTCAGGTACACTCAAGGTAAATAGTTTATTGATATTGAAACCGTAATGAATTTATTCATATCAGCTTAAACTTTCCAGCAAAACACACAGACCAGTTAAAAAGTTTTTAAAGTCTTTGCTGCTGCTCAAGAGAACCCTTCCTGTCGCTGTGATACAGAGAAGGAAACTAAAAACAGGGAAAAATAACAAAAATCCAGGCTGATTAGTACAGCATTAATCCTTATTATCTCTACCCTGTCATCTTTTTATATAAATGTATACATATGTATGTGTATGAAATAGATGGATTGTAAATTTCTTGGTCAATAAACATTTTTTATCCTGTTCTTGTATGTTTCCTAGCAGAGTTGGATATTGCTTGATTATCAGACTGTTGCCTTAATAATATATGGTAATTATTGATGAAGTATTTACACTGTGGTTCTTTGTGGAAGTTGCTAGTAGAAAAACCGTGAAGATGTAGTGCACCAATACAGTTACTCTGCAAAAACTAACCCGTACTCTTGCTTTTGTAGGCCAGCCTTTAATATCTCCACAGAAATCTCACTTCCAGTATTGATTGTGCCAGGTTCTGCACAGCTTGCAGTATTTGCAACATTTGTTGTGGAAGAGAATGTAAATCAGTAAAATGAAATGAGTTATCTTCTGCATATTTAGAAGAGCAGCAGAGTTTATACATTGGATAATCAGTGGTGATTGAAGGGTACAGCAAATTCAGTGACATTATACAAACACCCACATTCTTTTTTTGAAGTGACAGCAGAACAAACATGAAACTGGTCTTGGGAGGTCTATTGTATGGGCAAATGGAGTTTCTCTAGATTTACACAGCTGCAGCTGAGTCTGGGTCTTGTAATTAAATCTTAAACTAGTACCCTTATTCCTGCTTCTGGTACTATTTGTTGTTTTTGTTTGTTTGTTTTTGTTTTTTTACCCTCTGATGTGTATATATTGCTAAAATGCAGATGTTGATTCTGGAGTTCAAATGTTTTCTCATAATTGTCCAATTGCAGCTTATTTACTTTAGAAAAAGTGTGTTTTTCAGTTCAATAGATGCAAATATACTCCTCACATTTTCTGTGTTGGCTAAATAGGGTTGTGGGAAATGATATCCTTATAATTATGGCTTTGTTCAGACTTGTTGTCCACTCCCATTCCCCTTGGAATTAGCTACAGGCTGGCAAACTATAGTAGCCTTTATTATATTGAATACACAAAGGCTCTGCTAAAAAATTTTAACCCAAAATGAGCAATGACAGTGAGAGATTTCATCTGTCAACCCACTTGGCTGTGGTGGTCTCTCTTCTGCTGTGTGTTCCCCTAGTATGCCAGACTGGTTCTGTGATTAAAGTTTTGTAAGTTTTAATTTTGAATTTCTCGTCTTTTATTATTTGGGGGTACAGTTTGCAAACTTCTTTTTTGTTCAGTTTCCATATGCTTTCCCATCTAAACCACCTAATAGGAGGCTTATGAAATGCATGTGTTTATCTGCTGTTCTGGAACAGCTTTCTTCAGTGAATCTATAGCCAAATCATTTTTAAAACATTTGATTTCCTTCAAATTACAGATATACTTTTACAATCCAAACACAGAGCAGTCTCAGCTAGCATAGTGACATAATAACAATGTTTAACATAATTTCAGATGGAGGAGCCTCAAATCCTTGATAGAATATAGGCCAATTTCTGCTCTCTGGCTGGGCAGAGAGCCTGACCACAGTTCTGCAGCACAACTGAGCCATGAATCAGTGGCTCCTAGAGCTATTATGGCCTTCAAGCAGAGCTTCCTCCAGGGTATTCAGTGACAGCCCAGCTCCTCCTCTTCCTTACCAGTGGAATTAGTGACTCCAGTTCATGTCTTAAGCAGCCACAATCTGTAATAACAAATCCTAAACTTATATTCTGCTACAATGTTAGTAAATGCAATGTTGTAAGTAGTATCATAGAGTATTGCTGTTAAGATTTTTAAGCGAGACCTGTTTCCAACACTGGGCTGAACACCTTTAAATGGACATCTTTCTCATAAAGTGGGTGCTGCATGCTCTATTAAAACATTTTTTTATTTTTTTTTTAAATATTGCCAACTTAAAATTGCAGGTATGCCACATCACTGTTCCTTTTGAAAGCCTTGGTCACAGTAGTTGGTACTACAGTAACTTCATTGACATCCTATTTTTGATGATGCTTACTTAGATAACCCATGCTATAGTTTATCTATGGTTTTGTGGGCACTGTGGTTGAAATCATGGCTTCGCTAAAGCCATTGAGACTTGATTTCTAGATAGTTAGGGTGTCATGATGAGATTTTACACTATTTTGACTTTCATATAGTCTCTTAACTTTGTGTTTGTTTTAGCAATAGTTCTAACTATGTAGAGCTTTATGGCAGATGCAGGTTTTACTTTTGTTCTGCCAGACTAGAATGTGCAACTCATGCATATATATGTACCACTGCCATAAATAGCATGCTTTGGGATTACAGGTCTCTAAGACCAGATTCAGCAAACACTTACTCACCTGCATACTTCACAAAGCACTTTACGTCAAGCTTGCATGAAAGCATGCGTATTTTCAGAATTGGGATTTAGTCATTGCAAAGAACTGCAAACAAGCTGACTTGTCTCCTGGACCAAGCAAGTGTGAGGTGAGGCAAAGAGGGGGAAGAGGAAACCTAAAAATGAGTAAGCCACCAATTACCTTTTTAAGTGCACATAAAAACTGTGAACTTGAAGGGAAACTTCTCAGACATTAAGGATACATCCACAGGCCTTCCATCGAGAAGATTCCTCTGTACTGCAATGCTTGCAGCCACTTATAGCACTGCTACCTTGAGAGTACAGGTCTGGTCAGAGCAGTGGTGCTGTCTAGTGGCAAGTTACTGCATCTCACATCACTGACAGAAGAGTTAACTGAGGAAAAATGTAAAATGCTGTATTTGATTATTACCCCTCAAAGAATGGGTTGGGTTGTGCTGTTTTTGAAGCACATAGGTGTTTTCTAATGCCTCCACACAGAGTTAAATGATAGCATTTGTGAATCTAGTTAAGGCAGTGCAATCCCTGTAACACGGGCTGATGTTATAGTGGTTCTCCCTTCCAGGAAGGAAAAGTTAATAGCCTTGGTACTGGGAATGTGACTTACACACACAAAATCATTAAGACAAGAACTGTTTATATGCTATTCCCAAAGGTTCAAGGTTAAGATCAGATGTGGTGTGCTGGTTGCAGCTGAGTCTGGTTAGGCATTTACTGCCTCTGGTCTTTCTGACTGCTCTTCCATTGCAGAGGTCACAGTCTCTGAGGCTGGCAGGCATGCTTGTGTATGACTTCTTTCTTAACTCAGTTCTGGCAGAGTGATCTGGTTTAGCTCAAGCAATTACTTTAAAATCTATGCTGATTTGAGGGGATGCCCTTCCACTCTACTTTGCACTGGTATGGCCTCACCTGAAGCGCTGTGTGCTGTTTTGGGCACCACAATATAAGAATGATGTAAAACTAGTAGCATCTAGAGGAGGGCTATGATGGTGGTGAAGAATCTGGAGGGGAAGACATAGGAGGAGCGGCTGAAGTCACAGAGAAGAGGAGACTGAGGGGAGGCCTCATGGTGGCCTGCGGATTCCCCATGAATGGAGGGGCAGGTGCTGATCTCTTCCCTCTGGTGACCAGCGACAAGACCCACGGAACAGCATGGAGCTGTGTCGGGGAGGGTCAGGCTGGATATTAGGAAAAGGTTCTTCACTGAGAGGGTGGTCGGGCACTGGCACAGGCTCCTCAGGGCAGTGGTCATGATCCCAAGCCTGCAAGAGCTCAAGAAGCATTTGGACAACACTCTCAGACATATGGTCTGATTTTGGGGTGGTCCTGTGTGGAGCCAGGGGTTGGACTCAATGATCCGTGGGTCCCTTTCAACTCGGGATATTCTATGATTCTATGATTAGGGGGGTAAGCAGGCATGCTCCTGATGGGAGCAGTAACCTGTCAGGAAGCTGTAACCTTGCAACTTGGTTCAGCTGCACCAGACCGACATGTCTGATCATAGCCTGAGAAACCCCTTTGTGTGATGGTTTTTGAGATTTGTAAACTTGGGTCTCCCAGGCACATCAGTTACTATCAGCAGGTCCGGGCTTGGGTGCATGAAGCTGAGTATGCGCACAGATGGTGGCCACACTGGTGCAGTACCTCTGCCTTTGGGTCCAACTTGATGAGCTGTTGCATGTTGGCCAAGGAGGAATTGTCCCATCTCAGCTGGGATGGGTTACGCATGCCTGCACCAGAAGTTTAAGCTGATGGACGCTAGATCATTATATCACTGTAACTCAACTCTACTTGATTATTGTCACAGGTGGTGACTCATACGGTGTCCTTGCAATTGTGGCTGTAATTTCTTCAGCTGCCTGTCTTGCCCCTTGGTGGTTTAACTGCCCATGCAACACAGGTAGCTCAAGGGAACATGTGATGGTGCCTGCAGAATAAAATGTTGTGGCCTGTTAACAAAGCTGTCTCCATTGGACTTTAACCTGATATGCTGGAGGGACTGGTACATGCCCCCGCTGCTTTGACCAGCTCTGCTGGTCTGATGTGGGTCTGATTGCAGTTCAATGGATTGAGGGGATGCACAGATGGAGACAGTAACTTGTTAAGCTTTTGTGGAAAGCTTCTTGTTTGTCCTCACCTACTCTTTTGCAAATGTTAGCTGAAACGTGTAAGTTCTGTCGTTATAGTTTACTTTGTGATTATTTGTGGATTGGCAAGTGTGTTATGAGAAGTTGGTTTTGCTTGATTTGTGTCTAAGTCAACCTTATAGGTGAGGGATGCCAATTAAAAAAAAAAAAAATTCTATGTGGGCCATAAAGTTACATCAGGCAGTCAGAGTATGTTGCTAAAATTCCATTTCTCCTATCAAAATGGTGACACTGGAGCAAAAAAAAAAAAAAAAAACAACAACAACAACAACAACAAAAAAAACAAAACAGAAGAGATATGGAACACCGCTTTTCTGTATTGGTGAATGCATGGTCTTCTGTAACCTCTACAGAATTTATGGAGGAGGTAGTCCTAGCAGATGTCCCTCTTCTATGTGGTCTAGGGAATACAAACTAGAATATTTTATTTTCCTTTTCGTACCTGGAAACATTGCCAATGTAGGGATCATTTTGATTTATTTTGCTAACATACGTATACCTGGTAGATGATGTGGAACTTCTGAAGTCGGGCACAGTCTGCTGTTACTGCCTGACATGTTTGTGGTGAATTTTTCTTGATTTCAGCAGCCTCTTGTTCTGTTGAAAACGTATATGCATATTGCCTTTCTAAGTTGTTCTCTTTTCTGGTTTGTAGATACCAGTATTACCTACAAGTGAAAAAGGACATTCTTGATGGCCGACTGCGTTCTTCATTGGAGCAGGGAATTCGACTAGCTGGATTAGCAGTGCAAGGTAAGATGATGTGACCTGCCTAGCCATTTTCCAACATATTTTTTTGGGGGGGTTGTTCTAGATGTTGACTGGGTGCTAAGGCCATGTATGACTTCTGTTCACAACAGCTAAGATTTTTACAGATTTAAAAGTGCTTAGGTGGACTGCTGTTTATTAAACACTTGCACCATCAGGGAGGGAATGATGGACTGCATCACAGTGTTCAACTTTCCCTTTTCTAAAAGCCATGTTAGTGAATTTGAACAAAACTCCAGTTCTAGCCCCAGCCACATAGTACTTTGCAGTAATGAATTTGCTTCACGTTCTCTGGTTTGAAATGGAGTTACATCAAAGAGTGTAACAGCAGCTTTAATTTTTCCTTTAATTAAAAACTCATTTTGCTGTGTAGTGCTATCTGCATTATGAAAGAACACACAACCATAATTGTTACATGAGTTATAAATTAATAATAAACTAGTTCTTACAATGTATTTTTTATTTTGAGCCTCCTAACGACATCAATAAAAGTGTGATCATATAATGTATATGGGTAAAGGAGGAAGCCCTGTATTTACAGAAAGTATATTTCAGTCTATTCATGACTATGAGAACTCAAAGTAGAATTCCAACTATCACGCACTGGGCACTTCTCTTTGGTGTTGGGGGGACAAGGATGTACATATAATAAACATGAAGATCTGATTCTTGAAAATTGCTGGTCCTGTGGTATAGCAAGCCCTAGTGATATTTTTAAAGCTGAGAATTTGACTCTTAAAAGAAAGTGCTTGAATCCTGGTTTTCTGGTTTGTTGTGAATAGGAAACTTTCTTAGTTTTTATTTGGGCCTTTCTGAATCTTCATTTTCCATTCTGAGTAAATCTAGTAGTTATAGGAGGGTCACACAGGATTTGTAGGGGCCATGTTCTACTTCTGACTGCTGTTGGTAGTCTGTAGGATGCTTTGCAACTGCCTTGGAGAATGGATTTTCATATCGTGCTCTTTTCTGACATTGAGGAGAACAGTAGGTACGGGTGAAAACCCAAGGCACTAGGCACTGTCTGCACCAGTTTCCCTGACTATGCTCTAGAAAGGTATCAGCAACCATTTTTTTTTTTTTTTTTTTTAAGTATTCTGAAATGGTATTGTAAAATAATAATACCTTAAGAGTAATGTGAATTGTAGTTAAGACTAATGTTAATATGATCTTTCTTGGGGCAATAGTTGTTCTGTTATAGCATCTTATTTCTTGGTTAAAAATTGAAGGAAGAATGTTTCCTATTAAATATTGAAATGTTTTATGAATAATTGAGATGATTGCAATTTGAGTAAATTAAGTTTTTCCAGCGTGTAAGTTAATTATAAATAGGCACTGAGTATGTTTCACTGGTCCTGTGTTTTTTGGAGCTTTTTGCTGACTTTGGGAGCTAGTCAGTCTGTAACATTTTGCAATAGTCACTATTATTCTGAATTTTCTGTGTAATGTATTATATTTCAAAGACCTTTGCATCAGGATCCTGCACCTAATCTTGTTTGCTTTATTCATGACCTTGTGTTACTCCCTTTGTCCTTTTCATGTGATGCAACTGAAGATTTTTGAAATACTTACTTTTAAGCTTACAGAATCTGTTTCATGCCCATTTTGATTTCTTTCTGTTTATGTTAAAACATAACTCTGAGGTGAAAACAAAATGAAGCTGCATTTTTGGCATCCTGCAATATGTAAAGTTGTCTAGAAGCTTTGAAAGAATGTTTAGCTAATATGATTTATGGTGGGGATTTCCAGCTTCTATAATATGAGAATCTTGTAGATGGCGTTTGATCCAGTTCAATTAATATAAAATAGAAACCTCCCGGCAAGATATTCTTTTGATATAAGTTGTTGTGTATTTAACAGATAAATATACACTTTTTTTTTTTTTTTCCAAAAAAGGTAGTTTAGCCTTTAGGAAGCATTTTCAAAACGCCACAGTTTCAAGGACATTTAGACAAGAATCCTGAGGCTGACTTATAAGTGAAAGTGATCATGCAGATGAGAATATCTCAAAGACATACAGAAGAAGTAGAAAAATGTAGAAAAGTGTGAAGGGCCAGTTAATTAAACTGACACGTTGCTTGGACTATTATACTGGCTGCAGAAGGATAAGACTTACCCCCCCACTCCCCCAGACATGTTGATTATTAACAATTAATTTTTAATATAATTGGCTTGTTGATCTTAACCTCCAAGGCTGTAAAACTAAGCATCTTTCTTACAATTATGTAGAATTCTAGCAGAGGTAGGTTAATTTATTTTGCATGGTCAGGCTTGGAGATTTTGGAGAAGCAAAAGTATGTAGCGTGTAAAGAGACTGGAGTATCCCAGTTTTGTTAGATGGTAATTAATATCCATTCATGGAGGCTACAGGAAAAAAAGAAACTCTTGCACTCCTGATGGTTAATCATTGCAAATGATCATAATATAAAGGAACAAAAGAGAGAAATTACTTGTTGGCTGTTATTTGATCTCTAGTAATAATGCTTTTATTTTCAGACCTCTGTGTTAAAAGCTAAAGTACAAGCAGAAATCTTTGTGCTGGGTTGTGGCTTCAGAGAGAACTCACCCACTTGAAGTTATGCATCTGTGCAAAGACTGAGTGTGGTCTTAACATGTGTGGAAAGTGCTAAAATGAGTAACCGTGTTGTTTTTTCCAGCGGATTTTGGAGACTATAATCAGTTTGAATCTCATGACTTCCTCCGAGAATATGTCTTGTTTCCTATGGTGAGTTCCTTATCCTCCTCTCTTGTGGTCTTTTATGAATAATTTCTCCATGCCTCAGAGATGGCTTTGTTGATAACAGAGTAAAAGCACCAGTGCTAAATTATTAGTAGCGGAAGTAACTTTGCTCCCCAAATCCTGCAGTATAGTTGATTGTAGCTGAATGAATATATGCTATGGAAATTTAGCCCTTTTTCAGTTCCTGTTAAGCCTCCACTGGGAATAGTTGTCAACAAAAGAAGTGTACTTATTTGAATCAAAAAAAGAATTTTCAACTATTTAGAAGGGTGTATATTAGTCATACTGCAGTATTAGTAACATGGCTTAATAAGGGGATATGAAAGCTGCTGATGTAATAAATGTGTCGCAGGGCAAATCATGCAGTCTTTGCTCAAGAGAATGTGAATTTACATCAACTGACTACTAGACTGTAGTGAAGCATGAGTCAGTTCTCAAAATATCTCCCAGGGACTGTGCTGTAAATTTGTTTTAAATGTGAATTGGAAACTAGCAAATAATTTGAATGCTGAGGGAAGTGTTTTAGGTCACTACTGACATTAGAAACTGTGGTGATGAATGCCAAGCACTTGCAACCCATGACATTGAGCCCATCTGAGAGGAAGGACTTGGGGGGAGGCACACCACAACCTGCTGAGATTAAGTCTGTCTTTATCTTAGACCAGCAACTCCAGCACAGGATGCAAATTTAAGCTTCATAAAAGAAAACTTGAAGTTCTTTCAGATCAGAAACAAAATTTGGAAATGGGATGGGGTTCCCCTGCCCTAAATGTCACTGCCTAGAAGTTAGGCATATGGTTTCCTTCTGCAATTAGTGGCGAGGTAGAGGGAGTGATTAAGCTCACTGTTCTTTGAAGGCATGAGAAACGTACTTCCAGAAGCATTTCATCCCGTTTACCTTAAGTTTTTGACTGTATAGGAACTGCAGCCTTCTCTAAGCTGGTAGTCAATTCTCAAGTCCAAAAAGGTGATGTTTGCACAGTGTCTTGAAGTGAAAGTGCAATTTCAAGCTGCCAGACAGTTGAATATCACCTGAAAAAGAAATTCAGCAGGAAGAGGAGAAATTAATGAATATACAGAGATCTGAATATGCCTTTCATATATCACATTCACTGTAATGGGGCTTTTGTATTGACCTTTCACTGAGGAACTTCTGTTAGCCTGACTAGTGGAGCAGGATTTCTTTGTTAAGAATAGGTGTTATTCATCTATTCTTGTTACAACAAGGATTTCTTGTTAATAATAAGCAATTGATGATCCTGTGTATTGTTGATGGCTTATGAAGTCACGTATGGTAGTGTAGGTGGGAAAGGTGATTGCTGAAAATATAGACAGAAAGGTGTAGTCAAGTTGTCACTTCGTAAATTACTCCTGCAAAGTTCTTTCAGTATACTGATGGTATTTTTCTTCTCACAAAATAAATTAGGGGAAAGTTTAGGCCTCCAGATGAGTTTTCAAGCCACATTTCAATGTATTTCAGCAGTTTGCTTTTCAGGCCAATCTCCTAGAACCTCCTTTTCTGAGTCAGCTGCCTTTGTTGTGTTGTGGTCAGCTCTCTTCCATTTTGGATGTGCTCACTTTGTGGTATCTAGCCGTTCATCCATGCTACTAGCACTAAATTTGACAAGATCAGCAAAGTGTCAGCTTCCTACAGTCTTCGGGAGCCTACTCTTAAATCAACTTTTTCTCTAGGCATTTCTTTCCCTTTCTTTAACTTCTTGTCTCTGCCCTTCTGGGGAGGAGTGGATAACGTAACAGTAAATATTTCACTGCAACTTCAGTGACAGTTGCTTAGTGCTGCAGATATGAACTAGTCCTGAAGCAAGTGGGAGTATTTGAGTGAATCTCAGGCATAGCAAGAGCCTCCAACGAGAGCGTTGCCATAAATTCATTAGTGAAGGGAGCTGGTGAATGAGGGAGGGGCAGCTACATTTGTACTGTTTGATCTTGTGAGGCTACAATGTGTGTCAAATGGCATTTCTTCAGCAGCAAAAAGAACAAAGTTATGTACACAGTACACCCCACAGGTGTGTAGCTGTGCATAGGCATGTACCATGCCATTTTTCATTAGCACGCTACCACTTTCACATTTTTTTGTGGCAGAAGCAAATATCAGAGGGAGGGCCCCATTGAGCAAGAAACAGGCAGTGTATTTGAGTACGTTACATGCAGCCTTAAGGCTTTTTAAAATAGAAATAAGAACTTTGAGGTTTTGCAAGAATATTTTTCAGCTTCCTTTTTGTTGCCTTGAATTTATTAGCAGACTTCCTTTATTAACTTGCTCCCAATTATTTCGGACTTGTTTCTGCCACAAGTACAATTAAATTTGTGGAGGATAAAAATTTCTACTCAGAAATGTGTTGCAAGCGTAAAGTGAATTCCATTACATGTTTGAAGAGATAGCAAAGTTTTTGATCCCTATTAACACAGGGAAGGCAGTACCAGCAGAAAATACCCGTGACTTCAATATACATGGTCTACGGAATATTTTGGACTGTTTTAAAAGGTATATATCCCTTTGTAGATTGTCAAGTGCTTTTAGGGGCTTGTTTGGTCCTTATCCAGGAGAAGATTCCTTATTCATGTTCTGTAATCTGTTCTGTATTTTGGAATAAAAACCACCTTAGCCCTGTTTTAACAGTATCTTTTTACAAAAAAAAAAAAAAAAAAAAAAATTAAGTCAGACCCTCATAGTTTTTCTTGCGCATTTACAGCACCCTGTGCTTGGACATGTGCCCAGAATTTTCAATGCATTTGGTGCTAGGTTCTCTCTCTGTAACTACCTCCAAGAGCATGAACAGGAAACAACCCTGAAATGTCCTTCCATCATAATTTCTGTCTTGTATTTTATTCTCTCTCTCATTGGGTGACTAGTTTTTCATGCTACTTCATATTCTTACAGGACTGGACCCAGGATGAAGCTGTCCTGGAGGAGTTGACTCAAAAGGTTGCACAGGAACACCGAACTCACAGGTGAGCTTGACGTGTGAAGACTCAGCGTGGTGGTTGTTTGTNCATCAACCTCCCTGTACTTCCCTTCCTGTCCACCCTTTCCTTGCAGTGGTAAACTAGCCTATCTCCATGTTACTATTATGCTACACCTGGCTGGATTTTTTATTAGTCTGTTATAAAAGATTATCTGCCTCTTGTGCACACAAAATGACTAAGGAACTTAATCCCAAATAAAGGAGCATTTCCACCATAAGGTTTAATAAGCGCATGCAAAATTACTTGCATTATGTAGTAGACTCCTTTCTCTTTTTATTTCATTTAAATCCTGATGGTGAAAGACCTCATGACTTGATTGGGGTGGTCCAAGGGTCTGTTCCAGGGTTTTCTCTCATTCAGGAGAGGGAGGGATACACACACTCCCAATGTAATGCAAATGAAAAAGTAACAGGAGATGGGATCCTTCTCTTGTTGGGTTTTAAGTCTAGTATACACTGTCACTGATTAACGATCTACGTATTAGTGCTCCAGAAATACCTTCTTTGTAAGTAGACTTCTTTCCTGTCATCTAGGTGTCCTGGTGGTGAAGGTATTCAAAGCTCTGCAGTGCCGTTCTTAGAAAACTGACAGTGCCTCTACATCATTGAAAATAATCTTTCATATTGTATTATGAATCTGCATTTAAAGCTTTATTATATGAAATGCAATAGGAATATTATGTGAAAGCTGCAGCATTCCCCATTATATGCCAGAAAATGGTTGTAAAGGGGCAAACACAAATCTGTGAGTTGAAGGCCATTTTCAGTGTGAGTTTTAATGCATGCTTGGGCCTTTGCAACCCCAGGGTTAGCTTCCAAGCTGGCCGTGCATAGGCCTGGTTCTGTTCTTCAGTGTCTGCCATGGGCTGCTTGTGTGATCTTGGTTAGCTCACAGACTTGAAAGGAAAGATTTTCATCCCCTGCTGTGCTCTTTACTGCTGTTTCACCAACACAAAGTACAAACACTTATCCTCAGTTCAGCAGGTAGTTCAAATTCCACCTCCTTTCTCTCCCCGTTTCTCTCAAGTATTTGTTGTGTTCCTATATTTCTGTTTGTAAGCTGTGGTAAGGAGGAGCAAAGAGGAGAAACGTTAATAGTGACCTTCTTTTGGAACAACCTGCAATCTATTCTGACCTGCTTTTGAGAACTGAAATCTGTCTGAATTCCTGAGCTGTGACAGGAGCATGTGTAGACCTGTGTGTAGAAGTTTTTTCAGATGGTTTGTTCTCTGCTACGAAAGATAACCTGCTCAAAATTTGGATATAGTGCCTGTGTTTTGGAACAGCCAATATGAAAATGTAGGTCTTTACTTTTGGGTCATTTTAAGCACCTTCAGTGAATTTATATGCTAGTTATGCAAATCAGGACCCTTACAGCTCAAATTGACCATCCAAGGCTAGACACAACCTGATGCAATGGCCTGATGCTTTAATAAAGCTTGGAAAACATTTGATGTGTGCAGAAGAAACTGAGTAATGGGATCAGTTCAGTTTGTTCCTCCTGTAATTTGAACTATGCTTTGTACCTTACCTTAGCAACCCACGGTAAAATTCCTCCCCTTCCTGATTATGATCCTAGTGTTGAAAGTTAGTTTTGTGTTTTACATTTCTAGGCAGTATCTCCAAAGCATCTTCTGAAGTAGTTTGTAAATCTCCTTTTTTTTTCACTAGTATTTTTTGTGTGCACGTAATGTTGAAATGTTAGCTACCTTTTGTTACTCCAATTGCAGCGGCATTACAGCAGCAGAGGCTGAGCTAATGTACATCAATGAAGTGGAACGCCTTGATGGGTTCGGACAGGAAACTTTCTCTGTGAAGGTATGTTAGCATATATTATAAAGAAACCTCTAAATCAAATGATGTAGGAGTCTGTGGCAACCTTTGTAACACATGCAAGTTGTTCGTCCAAAAGAGACGGGAGTTGTTACACTGTTCCAGAAGATGAAATGGTTTCTGGTAGTTTGAATGGAGACTGCAGCGTGAGGGTATCTTAGGCCTCTGCTGTTACTTTCTTTCCACCAAAATCTTTTTGACAAAAAAGGTTGCTGTGCGCCAGGGCCTGCCCACAGTGCCTGCTCCTTGGAAGCTGGGATGCACCTGAGTGCTGTCTGAGGGAGAATGGCAGGGTCAAATGAACCTCAGCTCTGGTCTTATTTAACAGGATAGGAAGCTAATACCTCTTCAAGTCTTTCGAAGTTGCTATTTACCAAGCATTAACTTTGCTTTTCCTTAATTTCTTACATGTGCACACAGGTCCTCCACACATTTAAAATTGAGGGGGTTGCTCAAGGTTTATTTTGCATTGCTAGTCAGTTCCACTTCACTGGAAACCCCTTTCTGCCACATACGGTCTGCACGGCCATAAGGAGCACATGCTACAATGGCAAGGTTGGGCTGAGAAACTGAAAAGTGCTGTTGCCAACCAACCCAGCTATTGTAAGTGATGGACTGCTAGCAATTTTTTGCTAAAGATGGCCTTTAATTAAACAAACAAACAAACAAAAAACCTTTCTGTTGAAGTCAAAAGTGATCCTTTGACCGATCCCAAAATTGGCCCGAAGGAGAGGAAATGAATAGCAAAATACTGACAAAAAAAGAAAAAATAAAAACACCCAACAACAAAAACTGGAACCTTTACTGCCAACAAATGAAATCATTTTTTTTCCTCAGATTAATTTGTGTTAATGCTGCATGCTGCTGCAAAGGGTTTCACTGCTGGAATAGCCATTAGATATTAATGTTAGATAAGTGTGGACAGTGGACTGGGTGCCTGCAAAAATGCAAGAATATGTTACTCTTGTATGAAAGAGTAGCAGGCTGGCATTGTAGACAGATAGAACTGCATTTTAATGGACAGCCAAAAGATTTTTTTGTTGTTGTTCCTGTTATACATATTTCTAATAGCATTTTTTCTCTTGATATAGAGATACCTGCATATGCATGCACACATTTTATATATATATATAATGCAGATATATATTAATATTATATACATATTATATAATATATATAGATTTTATATATTTATATAGGTGAAAACACATAGATTTTACCCAACTTTTTCTCAGTTTCTTTGCTTACTAAAACTGTCTCTGGGACAAGGCAGAGGTATGTGTAAGTTCTCTAAACAGCCTAAACTAAAGACTGTCAGCTGTAGTACCTCTACCCCCTTGTCATGTAGGTGGAAGAATACTGATATATGTGGCACTGAGAATCAGTGCATAGGCTGGGGCTTGAAAATCGGTTTCCATCATTTGTTTGCCAAAGGACTAATGCTTAGTAGTTGGAAACAGATGCAGATACTCCATTGCTGCCTTCCAGGGATAAAGTACAAGAAGTCCAAGAGAACAGCTCTAATCTGATCTTTTAAAATGCTGGAGCACCTCATGGTTTCTAGAACTTACACGTGTGTAGTGCATGAATTTCTCTTACATCCTTTCTTTTAGCACTTCTTTTTAACCATGCTATTTGTGTTAGCATGATTTTTATTTACCACTTTGAAGTGTGAGTCCATTGCTATATATGAAGGGGGGAGTTGTTTTTGATGATAAGTGTACAAAAACCTCTTTGTCAACAGCATTAAGCTTTTCTAGTGAAAAGAAAAAGCATTTTTAAGAAAAAAACTTTGCAAAATGGAAGAGGAGCACATGCTTTTCAAATGGGAGCCTGCAAGGAGACATGGGTAGTCACAAAAACAATAGAATTTCTGAAAAGCACTGCAAGAACAGTGGACAGTACATGATTCATGCAGATGAATATTTAAGCAATAACTGAAAAACAATGTAGGCTGTATCTGTATAAAGATACAACAAGTACTTTTTTAGGGTGACAGCTGTGAACTTCTACACAGTACTTTAAAAGAGGAAGGGTGAAGGGTAGAGCTTTCAAGAGGGATTCCATCTCCAGGTGTGGTTTTCTGAAAGCTCTGCGTGTTTTAACAGATGACTGGAGAAATACTGTGAATGCAAAAGAGGACTGTTGCTTTTGGTAGTCATACAGGCTCTAGATAGCTATAATCACAATTACAGGGAATGTGGGGTATTATATAACAAATGCCAGTTTGTGGTGGGCATGTTATTTCATAGAGGAGAACCTTGGACTCACTTAGCCTTAATCTATTCTCACTAATCAACAGAATGAATCCACTTAAGTGTTAGTTGCTTTGAAATAATGAAAATCAGAGTCCGATAAAGTGGCAAAATATAGGTTAGTCAAGGGGTAGTCCCACATTCATCCTGAAGAATGGCTTCTATTTGGTGGTTCAGCATGTGTTCTTATGCACGTCTTCGCCAGTTTCTTTATTAAACTAAATATATACCTTTTTTTCTGCAGGATAATCATGGAAATGACATACACCTTGGTATTTTCTTCATGGGAATCTTCATAAAAAACAGAATTGGAAGGACAACTGTGATCTATAGGTAAAAGCTAGGGACTTCTGTATTTAAAGTGAGTTTCTTTTCAGAGCTCTGTGTGTGTGGTTTTTTTCCTTACATATGTGACTTCAATAGTGCCAATCCTCTAACTAAGGAGTAGTCACCTCACTGTTTTCAGCATTGGCCTCTTGGCCGTAAGAGATGTGATAAAGAATAATTCCTGATGTCTCTGAATGGGTTTGACAGCAAGAAAGACATAGTTGTCTGTCATGTATCTTGTTCTACTTACAAGGCTTTGATCCCTTTTCTTTTCTTGCCTTTGTGTCTACTTCTTTGATGCATCTGAATGCAAATCTGTTAAACCTCACTGTTGGCAGCCTAGGCACTCAACATTTCTGAAAATCTGGTTGCCATATTTAGGTACCCCACTAAAAAAGCTGAACTTTGTCATTCTGTAATTTTGAAAATCCTGGCTGTGTCACTTATGTGTTTGTACTGCTGTTTGTTTTGGTTATTAAGAATCACTTAAACCTTTCCATTGATCTTCTTTTTGTGGGTTTTGTTACTTCTTATAAAAATTTGTTGTGTGTGTGAAAGTGTTGCTAGAAATCTGCATGATTCCAGGAAAGGTGGGGCTTCTCTTATTCCTTTTTGCTGCCGTTGGGTATTTCCATTGATGTTGGTGTTAACTTGGAGTGGATTTTTCCTAGTCCTTGTTGCTGTTAGAATATCAACAGCTATGCAGCCAAAAAAAATTGTTTTATGAGGTACACTCATTTTTACTCAGTAGCTAAGGCTTGTATCAGACTTGAACAAGAAGGGTGTTGGTTTTTTTGTTGTTGTTTTTTATTTTTCTTTTTGTACCTTATAAAGGTTGTAAGTGGTCATCTTCAAAAATGTCAGGGCTACCTTTTCCATATAGCTGATGTTTTGTATGTGATAGATAATAATTTTCACTGTGCCATTCTGAAAACATGTTAAAATGTAGGTGATAAAAGCAAGAAGTTTCTTAAATGTAGAAATAATAGTTGGTGCTGGGATCCTTACTCTTTGGAAATATGTGCTTCAAGCATCCTGCCATGACATGAAGAGGAATGCATGCTGCAAACAGAACAAACAAGTCCTTTCCATCTCCATGGATTGCATGCAATGTACGCCAAAGTGTCTGTCAGCTATTTGTAAGAAGATTATAACTCTGATCTTGGGTAACTTGACAATTACTTGAAAAAAAGATTGCGAACGTTAAACAGAGTATTAGCATGGTATGCATAGCCTACGTAACCCTGTTGTCAAGTTAACCTCCTTTAAGAAGAATTGACTATGTAGGAAAGTTGGAAACAGTGTTTGGAGAGGAATGGCACTATAAAAAAAAAATAATCTTTTCCATCTGGTTAAAGTCAATCAGTACAAAAACGCTACAGTTCAGTACAATATTTATTACTAATGTATTTTCAATGTACCTTCTATTGTGATTCTTCAAATCAGTGTTTTTAAAGAGAGCTTTTAACTTTCCTGCTTTGGGTTAAGAGCTGAATAATCTTTCTCTTTGAATCAGAGCTTGACTTCCTCACTTTCCTGACCATGTTTCTTCACCAAACAGCTACTGAAAAGCTTTCCCATAAAACGAGGCTAATGTTGACTAAGGGATTCTTAATGTGTTTGTGAAATGTTTGAGTGTATGTGTTGGCAAACTCTACCACATTTTTTTTTACTCTTACAGGTGGAATGACATTGGGAATATTGCACATAACAAATCTTCGATTGTTCTAGAGTTGATCAACAAAGAAGAGAATGTGCTCTTTCACACAGTAAGAAAAAGATCTAATCAGTGTTATCAAGAAATCTGCTTATATAAAACATAAATATAAAAAACCTTTTAAATTCCACTCTACTGTAAGCATACTGAAGTATAATATGCTGGGAAGTTTGCAGAAAACTGAAGTGCTTGTTGGATGAAACATCCACAGTGCCACACTAACTTTCATGCTGGCATAAATACAGCAGCATAAGGAGTTGTAGGAGCAGCACACAAGCTACCATATGTGCACACACTGAAACTCAAGGAGGGGTGCAGTACTGCTCTGCACTTGTAAAATCGCTCTACATCTCACTGATCTAAGGCCAATGTAGAAACTGGACCAGCAACCTTGAGCCATTTTTTTGTTGTTGTCCCTCCTCTCCTCCCACTGTGACTTAGCAGTGAAGTGGCAGCATGTGAAGGCATGCCACTGTATTTCAGTAATTCAATGCCTTAAACACTCTTGAGGGCACTAGACATGTTCTTGGCAGCCAGATTCTGTACATGACAGACCTTACCAAGCATTAGTGCAATTGGATTTGTAGAACTCTTCTTTGTTACTTCTTGATAAGAATAACAAAATGATGATTATATATTTTTTTTCTAATTTTTCTTGTGTTTAAAGGATGATCTTGAAAATGCCAAATATATTTCACGGCTGTTTGCAGCAAGACATAAGTTTTACAAACAGAACAAAATCTGCACAGAGTGAGTACTCTTTCTTCAGAGTTATGTTCTGACAACCCTGCTTTGGAAGTGCTCTGAGTTTTGGCGTGCCTGTTTTTGTTTGTTTTTTTTCTAGTCACTTGTGTCAGTTATTCTGTTCTACTTTGCCTTTTTTTCTTTCTTTTTTTTTTTTTTTTAACCATCAGCTAGAACAGCAGAATGAGGATGAAATTTAATTCTGACCCTTGGGAGGCTTGATGCATGAGCCCTGTTGGACACTGCTCACCAAGCAGCCAAATCTGGCAGAGAATAATGAATTGAAGCCCTTGGTCTCTGCTGTTTATAACCCAGAGTGTTAGTATAAACTGGAATGAACAGTGACATACATTAACGTTCCAAAATATAGCAGTACAGTAGCATTTTGAGGATGCATTTCCCATGTAGCAGCTAAGGTTGGTGGAAAACACAGGTTATTCTCTTCTAATTTGGGTAGCATAACTTATCCGCTTCTTGCATGCACCAGGCAAGGCAGGATACATGAAAAACGTTCATCAGCATAGTCATACTAGCACGACTCAGCAGAGACTAAATCTGAAACCAGAGTCTTACAGGCTCTGCCTCGAGCACTTACTAAGAAACTGGCCATGAGCTAGTCCTCTCACAGATGTATTCACCTTAACTGAAGAAGGAGCTCCATAAGGCTTTAGTTATAACTCGAAAGTAAGTTTATTAGCTAAGAATGGTTCATTTATACCAGTACACAGCCAATTTTAGTTTGAGGTAAATTTAGCTTTAAGAAGTCTAGAGTTTTGAGAAACTTCTATAATCTGACAGGTTTGTATGGCAATGAGAACATGAATCCTTTGCAAAACTTACCAGTTTAGTTAGCTGGAAAGCTATGAAGAAGTCTCATCTCCATCAACGGCTCTAGTTAGAGCTGGGCATCCCATCTGTTCAGCTGGGTAATGCCATCTGTTGGAAAATAAAGCCAAAATGATGAAGGGAAGATTGGAAGGTCTAACTTTCTAGTATTACAAATGCACACAATATATAAACATACACTGAGTTACAAGTATTGGAGAAACTGATGAGGTGAACTGTATACAGTGATCTTTCACATACAAGAAAAAGATGTTGATTAGATTTCACATAGTGTTTACAGCTCTTGGGAGGTGAGTGGAAGACCAGAAAAGACCTTTATTAGCAGCGTATAATGCATTTCAGTAGTCCAGTGCTAAATGTAATAGTTTCAGAGAAATTGAGTTCAAAGGAAGTCTCTCCCTTGTGACAGTCAAAAAAAGAAAACAAAATACCATCATCCACTGTCTTAGAATATTTCCCCTTTGAAGCTGTTTACTGGGGTCAACAGAGAGTGCTATTCCATTACAGTTCACAGTTCAGAGTGCAGAAGCAATAGCTTTTGGTCATGTTATTTCTGAACATTGAGCCATAAGTATGTGGGTACCGTGAACTGGGTGTATGTAGCAGCTTCACATACAACTTTCAAAGATTTGGACTAGTAAAGATAGGGAACATCATGAAGTCAGTGAGGGAAATAACTGGAGTTAAATGTATTTTTGCCATTAGAACTGCTTTCCTTCCTACCACCATCTCATGTGGTATCAGCTTCTATGTTAGGGCCACAGATATTGATGACAGCATATGCCAATGTGTGTTTTCTAGCCAAGTAATTTTGCTGACCTCTGTGTTAAAATTGTAGTTGTTTGTTCTCCTGTGTGCATTTCCTCTAATTGCACATAACATCATTCACCAGATCAGAAACTGTAAGAGGAGAAATCCCACCTTTCCTCTCTTCACGTAAGCACTATATTTCTGCCTCCTTCAAATTGTTTCTTTTCCTATTTCATTTTCTTCCTCCGACACACCTCCTTCCTTCCACTGCACCTGGCTACTCTAACATCGTATCTGGCTCTGCTAGTATTTTCTAACCAGTTGCTTTTTTCTTCATGATCTGTGTGCATTGCTTTGGAGTGATTGCTATGAATTTCATAAAATTGTCATTGTCTCAATGTTCACCTTAAGTCATCTGAGACTATGCCTATGTGACATGTTGAGTTTTTATCTCTTACGAGACTTTTTTGTTTGATTCATTTTTAAATTAAGTTTTTTTTCATGTTTCCAAATAAGCTAAATAGGATAATGAACAGAAGGTGTATATATTTTGGAATCGGAATACTCTCTGTATTTAGGGAAGGACCTAAATTATTTTCATCTTATTCATATTTTTTTTAATCTCACGAATGAGCAAGTATTTATAGATACTTCATCTCTTGTCTTTCCCATTCATTCTTGAATTAAAATCGAAACATTGTAGTTTCTAGTATTTGCCTTTACTTTTTCTTCACAGACAATCAAGTTCTCCTCCCCCTATCCGACGACGGCCCACTTGGAGTAGATCATCTTTGGTATGTACCATGGTGGATTATTTCAGAATGTCTATGCCACTTGTAGTGGAATAGGGCATCGTGTGAGATGGAATATTTTCTAAATTTCAAATAAGCACATTAACTCGTTTCTTGTAGGTGATATGATTGGAATGAGTTTCAAGGGTGTGGCTACCCAGGTTGATTAATTTAACTGGATAATATCATCACTGAGTATTTAAAAATTACAGTCTTCAAGGCATTGTATTTTTATTTGCCCTGCAGAAACTGAGCATCTTTCCTATTGGATTGAAGTTATATTCAATATGTAGAGAAAGCAATCCTCTACAGCCTAGAAAGAATTTGAAGTGTCTTGCACTGTATACATCAAAATCTATTCATTGCATAATTTTAGAGCTTCTCATCTTATGTTTCTTGTATTCCTCATGTTTTTGTAAAAAGTCTGCTTTTAATTTACTCTGTTTACTCTCAGCTTCTTGGATTGAGAGCCTATTCTCTGTGTGAAGTTACTGTGATTTCAAGCAAAACTTTTCTTGTCAGTCCAAGACTCTGTTTCTGAGTTTTTCTTAGTTTGTTTGCATTTAAACTGATCTCGAGAAATACTATAAATACATGCTATACTATAGCGTGGTATATAAATATAACTTTTTCCTGAAATCTTGGCTTCAGATTTCTTTGTCCTTTAATTCTCAGCATGTTTTTAGGGTATTACACAGAAGTTGTATATCACCTTCTCTTAAGTACACTTACATTATTTTTGGTATCTGCTACTTTGGTCCCTGGAGATGACTCTGAAAAACTTAAGGTGAAGAAATGAAATGTGCTTTGCATTCTTATGCTATGGCCTCAGATATATCACAAAGGGAAAGAGAGAGCTTTCTTCTATTAGATATGGAAAACGTAAATCTACTTGTTAACAAGAAAAACAAATCCTGCTGCATGTTTGTTTTGAGCACATGTAGGCAACAAGTTTAAAAAAAAAATGGCTCAGAAGGATCAAGAAAAGGAATATGTGCTCACCAATTAAAAAGTGAACTGGGCTGCTAACTGTTCATGTTGAATTTTCAAGTGCTTTTTTCATAATTGTTTTGCTAACTTGTTTGTACAGTTCTTTCAGGGGAGAAAAAGACTCCTGATTCCTGACTGTCCTCTGCTCTGTACACCTTTTTACACCTACCTATTCACTTGTCTTGTATGGTGATAAATCAATAGGCATAAATGGGAAGTGAGGTGGAATCTTTGGGTGAGGCTCTACCACTTGATTGAGAATCATGTTTGTTACTTTCAGATTAAGACCCTTAATATTATGTTGGCATCATGGTGAACCTGTATTTTATTAACCATTATGTTAAAGCCCTTTTACACTCTTTCTTTTTCTTGTGAGGCTATCCAGTGTTTTTGGTTTTCCAGCAAAACCTGCGCCATATATGTGATATGTTTGAATAACTGATGTCAAAAAAAAAAGGAAAAGAAAAGAAGGAAAAATAAAGGAAAAAAAGCTCAGCCCACTTGCAGATAGCTTCCATAATATATATCACAAAGAAAACTGTGTGCTCCAGATCTATACATTCCCCGTAGATGTAACTTTCTCCTTCCTTGTGTGTTTCTTCCACCCACCATTTGTTAGGCTTTCAAACATTTTGGCTTCTTCCAGGCTAAACTCTCCTACATGGGTTATCGGGAGCAGTCTCCTTTGCCCAAAATGTTCAGTGAGAGTAAAGTTTTATTCCCTTAAAAGTGTAATTCATCTAGCAGAAATACTTCCTGTCATCTTCCTGGTCTGGCTTAATACAGCCATTTTGTATGCAGGAATTCATATGTGCACTCAGTTTCTTTGATTCTTATTCTCTCTCTACACAGAAAATGTAAATTTAACCCATTCCCCACCCCCCTCTTCAGTGGCAAACTGTTGCTTGGTGCTCATTTTGTGCATGCAAAGCTAAATTGTTTGGTGTTTCTTTCTTGCCTTGGGCATCCACAGAATTCCTCAATAGTTTGAGCTACTTAAATCACCCTAGATGAAAAGCCCTTATTCTGTTGTTAAGGAAGACACATTCACACGACAAGAGTATCTTCCTTCTCTCCTCCTGTATCAAAGCACGCTTTCATAAACTCTGCTCAGCAGCACCGGACAGGACATTACAATGCAGGTGGTAAAATGCAATTGCAAAATACATCAGTTTACCAATGGACAAAGCTGGTGAATATAGCATCATCTATGACTTATTTCCCTGTAAATGACTCTGCTGATTTAATGCTGAATTGCCCACTGTGATGCTTGTTCCATTAAAAAGTTTGTTGCGGTACAGATTGTTCAAGGAAGGCTTCAATTCATTATCCAGGAATCCAATATTCAAGTTGTCTGCAAAGTTATTCTAAGTCCATATGTGCTTCTGTTTCTTGTATAACAGTGTTGTAGGTCCTTGGGTTTGTTCCATCTTCTGCTTCTGTCCTAATTAGGTGTTTGGGTGGTTTTTTGTTTTGTTTTGTTTTAATTCTTCAAGGGTAAGGGCTTTTAATAAACTTTTCAAAAGTTCTGAGTGAACTGGGAGTCTGAATGTTGTTTTCTGAAGTGGTTTAGTTTAAAGGAGTCTAAATGGTCAGTTTGGGGCTCCTTAACAAAACCTAACAATTTACAAAATGTTATTCTCTGTTCTATAAAGAAAAGCTGAACATATGTGTTCAGCTGGGTAAGAAAGCATGGAATTCGGTGGAAAGGGCATAGAATCATTTTTCCTATGTTTCATCTCCAAAATTGTAGCAAAGTGAGTTCCTAATGCTTTTTTAACTTGTGCTTTTATTTCAGCCAAGGCAACATCCATTTATATTGCCTCCTATGCATGTCCAGTGTGGAGAGCACTACACTGAAACACATAATTCACAAGGTACATACAGCATATATGTTACCTTAAGGGGACTTTAATTTTATGTGTATGCAGAGAAGCTACTACCCCTTATATCTAGATTTCTAGTGCTGTCATAGTCAAATTGGAGTTGCTGCTGGAGGACAGCTAGCAGTTTTGTAGTTAATACTGCAGTAAGTCTTGTGTTTAAAGTCAAATTTCAATTTTAAAATTTCTCTGAAATATCTGTGCATGATTTTATGGACCTTAGACTTGGCATTCCAGTTCAGCGAGCTGAAAAAATCATTTCTAAAGGAAGTATGATGGCTGTACTCAAAGACAGTGCCAGCTGGGGGTGGGGAGAGAAATGGAGTGAGAGAAAAGGAGACAGCAAAACATCTTTTGCTGTAGGAGAAATCAGTATGTCATGGTCACAAAACTGTATATTTAGATGATCTTTTCTGCTGACTTTAACCAACATCTGCCTGCATTATTATGCATATGAATTTAAGGAGAGTTAACTACTTTTACCCCAGTGTTTGACAAATAAATCCTTTAAGAGGTTGTACCAGGTTACTTTGATGAAGGCTGGGAATAGAGCCCAGCCTCTAAACACCTTGAGTCTCACACCCTTAACCACATCACCTTTTGGAATACATGCAGCCAGGTCTGTTAGGCTACGTTCTCTGCAGTTCATGAGAAGTAGAGTTGAAGTGCTCTTAGTCATACCTGATAGCATTTTAGTGTTGTGGTTGTCTGACCAGTTTTAAGGTAGAATTTGCTAAGTTTTGAAAGGAGCCATTCAATATAGTTCCTTGCATACAATAGGAGATTTGTCTTTGTGGCTACTACTGTTTTGCTGTTAAGCAGAGCCTCTCAGAGGGGGGATGTTTTTAATTTTAGACAAACTGTAAAGTTCCCTCTGTTTTACCACAATTTTTTCAATATTATTAAGGAACTAATTTCAGAGATTTGGGAGCTGCTGCTTGTTTTTGACACGGACAGTCTTGCAGTAAAGTTGTGATCCAGGACATAATCTTTAACATCCTGATTCCCTCTCATATATCCTTTGCTGAACTAATATTTTTTGCACCTTTTTTTTCCTTAGTCTTGATACCCCTGTACTTCCAATCCTCAAAACTGTTGATTGGTATGAAGTAGGATTTCCATTTTCACAGTCAGCCATTACTTTGAGTAATGGAGAGCAGTGCATCAGCGGAAAAGACGAGATCATTTTCAGGATTACCATAGTCTAGCAGCACTGGATTTTTAAGGTGGCAGCATCAGCAGTGAATCCTTCCAGAATGCTGAGAGAGAAGATGTCCCTTTATTCTTCCTTGACACTCTGGGCAAAAACATTTTCTCTCTTTCCCCTTTCATGTCTCCCACAAGGATCTGAGCTACCATATTTTGCTAACTTTGGGAGTATTTATGGGGGTAGTTTTGTTTTAGTTCTATTTCAGTGACTCAAGGATGCTCCCAAGACCAAATGTTCCCTGCAGTTGTACACTAGGCTGTCTCTCTAATCATTGGTGCAGACTGCATTTGAAGTTTTGATAACATTGAATGGGTCCTTGTATGTTAAATTGTCAACATCTTTATCTCTGCTCTACACAGACAGCATTTTCCATGGAAATGAAGAAACTTTCTACTGTAGGTCTCAGACCAGCTTGGACAGGTGTCCAGTGGACTTCAGCTACTTGAATGGTAATGGACCCAATGGGAGTGTATGCAGTGCACACAGCATGAACTCCCTCAATCGCTCACAGAACTTCATCCAGGCATCTCCAATGTCCTCAAATCTGAGTATCCCTGGAAGTGACATCATGAGAGCAGACTATATCCCCAGCCACAGACATAGTGCAATCATAGTACCATCTTACCGGCCAACTCCGGATTATGAAACTGTCATGAGGCAAATGAAGAGAGGGGTGATCCAGATGGATAGCCAAAGTCAGTCTCTGAGAAATCTTAACATTGGAAACACACATGCTTATAACCAGCCAGAAGACCTAGTTTACAGTCAGCCTGAGATTCGAGAGAGGCATCCTTACACAGTTACTTATGGGCCCCAGGGTGGTGGCTACAATAAGCCTGTTGCACCATCTGACCAAATGAACCCTAATAATGCTGTGCAAAATAAGACAGCAGCCAGTGCCATATCACACACAGTTAGCACACCAGAACTGGCTAACATGCAGCTACAGAGCAGCCAGAACTACAACACCGCTCATATGTTAAAGAACTATCTCTTCAGACCCCCGCCTCCATACCCTCGCCCACGTCCTGCCACTAGCACACCTGACCTTGCAAGCCACCGGCACAAGTATGTCAGTGGGAGCAGTCCAGACTTGGTCACACGCAAAGTCCAGCTCTCAGTAAAGACGTTCCAAGAGGACAGCTCTCCAGTTGTCCGTCAGTCGCTGCAGGAGGTCAGCGAGCCCCTCATGGCAGTGAAGCATCATGCAGCTGTGAACAAGCGCCACAGCTTGGAAGTCATCAGCAATATGGTACGTGGTATAGAAGCCATGGCATTAAAAACTTTAAACGCCCCTCTGCCGCGCAGGAACACCTTGCGGGAGCAGGTGCAACCAGAAGAGTCGGTTCAGATGGGGCATGAAGTTCAGCAGGTTCCTCATTATCATCACAAAAAGACATTCTCTGATGCCACAATGCTGATACACAGCAGTGAAAGTGAAGAGGAAGAGGAAGCCACAGAATCTGTGTCACAGATAACAGCCCTCCATGAGAACATGGAATATAGTGCTCAGTTGCAAGCTGCCTTGGCTAGAATACCAAACAAACCTCCTCCAGAATATCCTGGGCCTCGTAAAAGTGTCAGCAACGGAGCCCTGAGGCAGGACCATGTTAGCATTTCTGTGGCTGTAGCCAGGGCCAAGGCCATGAGGCCAGGGCCTTCCAAAGCCATCAGTGTGTCTCGGACTGATCAAGTGGCAATAAACGGGTCTTCGCTTGGGCCCTCTATCTCAGAGCCTGACCTCACGAGTGTGAAGGAGAGGGTCAAGAAAGAACCTGTCAAGGAAAGGCCTGTGTCTGAAATGTTTTCTATTGAGGACAGCATTATAGAAAGAGAAATCATGATGAGGGTAAGTGCTTTCCTTTGTTGCGAGGGCTTCTGGAAAATCGGTAATCATACAGGGCTGTTTACATACCAAAAAGCTGTTGGATCAGTAAACTGTGGGGAACACGTAGGTGGGAAAATGTTGATTTGCTTGAAGTGAGGAAATGCGGTGTCAAGTGCCGCTTGCAATTTGTTTTCATGGGTCTGCGTGGCCACTGAAGGGGCTGATCCCACACACTCCCATTGGGCTTGTCTACTTCCCCTGCTGTGGTTGTGACACAGGCGGCTGGTGCTGCTGGCCGGCTCCGTGGCTGACCCAGCTGGTTGTGCCACCGTGCCGGCAGCAGTGCTGGCCAAAGGGGGTGGCAGGGCGTGCAGCTAGGCGATGAGGAGGCTGACCGCCGAGCATCCCCTCAGTGCCAGCTCCCTGGCTGCCTGCGCGGTTCTTCAGCCCCGGCAGATCTGAGGGCTGGGTGAGTCTGAACTGCGTTTGCTTAGATGGATGGGAAGCTCCAGTTCGGGAGTAGCATTTCGTTCCTTTTTTGCTTGGATACATTAAGCATTACATAATGTATAACATAGTGGAAACTCTGAGTTTTTTGAACAATCTCTTTGATTGTCTTTCCTGCCACTTTATATAACATGTTTATCTAAATAAAACACTAGTGGCTGTAGAATATGGGTTGATGCTGTTGCCAGTAACTAAATGAGCAACCTGATATCTAATTACAAAAGCAGTAGTAGTGGCTGGGTGATAGATGAGGATCTGGATTTTTTTTTTTTTTTAGTGCACTCAAGTATGAGATATAGAGTCCTTTTAAACAGGCAATGAATTTAGAATAAAAAGTGTGTATTTAAAGACTTAAGTGCCACTGCATGCAATGGAAGAAATGAGGGGTGCTTAATTTTCAATGACTCGTGTGCTTGATGTTACCTTCTGGGAAGTGCAACAGAAAGCAAAGTGATTCTTTTTTTCAGAATCGGGGTCTTAAACAATTCCTGAAACAAATTAATGAAGCATCTAAATGGACGAGAGCAGGAAAGAGTTTGGAATATACTAGTTTAGTAACTACTTAGATTTACATACTACTGTATATTCAAAAAAAAAATCTAACTTTATGTATAATGCTTCTTACTCATTAGTGATTCTTACATTGATGTAATGGTTAGGAATTAAACTTGGGCCACTACATTGTATCATGGAAACTGAGTTTACTCCATACAGAATTTTAAACTTTAAAAATAAAATAGGTACCTGAATATAAATCATAATATTTCCTGAATGAATACTGCAGACACTGGTGTAACAACAACTGTATGTAGGCTCTTTTGACCTTCTGGGGAAATAAAACATACAGAGAAGCAGGAACCCAAAGGATATTTGGACACAAATGAAGGTGAGAAGAGAGCTTAGAGATGTTGTTTAAGTGCTCCTCTGAATAATCATGCAGATCAGCCTGTTGATTTTATTTTTTATTTTTTGAAGTAAATGGGTGGTCTTAGCATTAAGCTTTTAAGGTGGTTTCAGCCTAGTTCAGGTATCTTAAGGCAAGCAAACCTTCCCTTGTTATAAGGAATCACATATTACATTAATGCCGGTTTGAAGACCTTAATCTTTTAAACACAGGCTTTTCTATTCTAGCTTGTAAATAATAATAATACTAAAAAATCCCCAAATAAAGGAAAAATACTTGCATTTTCCTCCTTCCTGAAAGTCTAGTCAGAAAAGAAAGCAAATTATTTTTGGATTTTGTTTTGCTTTTTTGTTTTTATTTAGTGCTCTGGAGGAAACCAGTGGTGATGAAAAATCATGCCATTTACATATGTCTGAGGGTATTCAGGTTCAGTAGTGTGTTTCCAGGAGCTGAACTTGGCCTGTGTGGTGACCACAGCTTTCATATGCATGCTGAGAACCCGGCTTCCCTTGTACTCATCTCTCCATCCAAATCTGACAGAAAGAACTATTAAGGAAATGGAGTAAAATATTCCTAATTTGACTCCTTCTGGAGATTGTCTGTCTTCTTTCTCAATGTTTCAGGTCCCAGTGGCATAAGGAAGGCAGCAAGATGAATTTAAAATTCATACTCAGGTTCTCCATGTTGCAGTGTAATGTGATGCATGAATATGATAAACAATATTCCTCCCTGGCTGCTGTTGCATTGTTTCTAGGATTTGAGAGCTCACTTTTGAGTGCAAAATATATCATGGGTGCTATTTGAATCACCATAATAACTGAGTGCATCAGAAGACTTCTCTTTTTAAGTATTAACATCACAGAAGAGAAAAAACTATCGTGTGTTTTTCTGTTTGTTGTAATAGATTGAAATTATTGCTTTTTAAAAGATGCCCCAGGTATCTTGGTTACAGCAGAGCTACTTTAACGTAACAGGGTGATGCGTTTTGTGTCCTACATTCAGAATAATGTTTGCAGAAAAATGCTTAAGATTGTATTTGTATGTCTTTTGATGACATGTAAACTGTATTATACGCTGGGATTGCTTCTTTGAAATTAAAATTCTCTGCTCATGTAGGAGCAGGCCTTTGAGGAATAACAGGAAGAATAGAGGTTGTATTTGAATTTACGATGCTAATGGTGATCATCTGCATTCCTTGGCCAGAGAGTTGCAGATTTTGGAGATTAAAAAAACATTCCAGCATTTTACTGGCATTATAAATAATCACACAGAGATGAAAACGTGCCTTTTCTTGCCAAAAGAATCTAGAAAAGCAGAAGATGGCAGGCCTGGAGGCCCAGAAGAGGCCCTTGATGTTGGCAGCACTGAACGGACTCTCAGTTGCTAGGGTTCCAGTGCCGGAGGATAGCCAGGATGAAGCATCCAAGGTGCCAATGGATGAGAGGGTAAGATGGAGGCTCATGACATGTTGTTCATTCCCTTTGTTCCCAACAGTATGAAGTTTCTAAAATATTAAAATTTGATTTAAAATGTGAAACAATTTCTCATAACCATTTTCAGGCTAATTAATGTCAAAGGTGGCAGTTAACACTGCTGCATCTTCAGATGTTGTGTTAAATGTCTTCAGTGCTTACTGAAGTCGGTGGAAAGTTGAGGCTGTTTACCATTTCACATGACCAATCAATGTCATATAAGATCAAGGTGTAAATCTAATCTTTTGCACATTTTTAACTTTATCAAGGAGTCTTTTTATCATCCTTAGCTGCAGTCTTTCATGTTCTGATACAACCAACAAGTTCGGTTAATATCTCAAACTGGATTAAAAAAAAACTTGTCTGTCTCCTAATGTTTACACATGCAGGTGTGTGCATGTATGTAGAATTTTGGAAATTAAGAACAGTTGCTGCTGTTAGGATTTGAGAGACATTTGCTAAGAATCTTCCTGGGTAGAATTCTGCAGCCTTATCTTGTCTGGTATGCAGATGACAGAACTTAACCTCAATTTGCATGTATGTGGGATTTTCTTCAACCACAGAAACTGCATACATGCAAGTTACACAGTATTTTGAAAATGTAGATTACATCATGCTTTTCACAGTGTGATCTTCTTCATAAAAAGATAAATTTACAATATTTTTACAAATATCTATTGTGGAGAAATACATAAATTCATACTGAATCAATACTGCATTTAGCAATGTTCTTCCTTTTTATGGTATCGTTCTTAAAAATATGGAGGTGCATTAAAAAAAAATGTAAAATTTGCTTGTGGTTTCATTCAGTAGAAACAGAGGAAGTTTCCTCAGATAACTGTAACTGAAAAAAATAGAAGTTTGTGTGTTGTTTTTTTTGTTTGTTTGTTTTATTGAAATTCAGACAACTGATAGACAGGTCTAGTAGTACATGTTCTTCCAGGAAGAGTTAATTGATTGGTGTTACTTTCTGTTAAATTGAAGTGCAAAATCTTGAAGAGGAAGTTGGAAGAGGGGATGGTGTTTACAGAATATGAGCAGATTCCAAAGAAAAAGGCAGATGGAATCTTCACCACTGCTGCCTTGCCTGAAAACGCTGAGCGCAACCGCATCAGGGAGGTTGTTCCTTATGAGGAGAACCGAGTAGAGTTGGTGCCGACCAAAGAAAATAACACAGGCTACATCAATGCTTCACACATAAAGGTAAAAGCTTTCTTGGACTTTGTCTTGCAAATGAAGGTATGTTAGAACTTTGTGTTTCTGGGTGTACAGCAGCATTTTCTGTAATTCTGGAACTTAGTCAAAACAGGGTGCGTCATTGTACCTTCGTGTCAACACAGGCATCTCTGAAGTCCCATATCAATTAACATGCATGAGTTGATTAATTTGCTAGGGACTTGGAATTCATTTTAGAGAGGCATCTTTACTTTATGTGCATCTCTGCCAACTTGTTGTGGAACGTCTCTGTTGGCTAATGTAGAAAGAGATGCTACATTTCTTAAACCTCATGAAAGTGATTTAGATCTGCCCCAATACCTATAATGTAATACAGTTGTCAGGACTGTATACTTGAAAGAAAGAGCAGCAAAGCACAGAGCGAGGAGATGTTACTGTCTGAGGGGAGTACATTCAGAGCTTCCAGGAGTGGAAGTTTTCAAGAGAGATACAGCTGCAGGCAGACTTTGTGTATTTAGTCTGTACATGTTCTGATCTATCAATCCCGATAGCCTTGCAGGCCACTGGGGGACTACAGCAACCCTTTTGGTTCCTAGATAGAATAGACTGCACCCGTCAGTTGCAGGGACTAAAAGTAATACTGTACAAGCTTTGACTGAAATATTTTTTCCATTTATGAGTGTATAGGATATGATTTTTAAAAATCAGGGATGTAGTTTCATGTGAACAGCTCCATGTCTGAACAAAACACATGCAGTTATGAGTAATGTATATTCACAAAGATATTGCAATTGTGTATGTCAGTAACTGATTTCTGTCTGTTATCATGTGAGTTGAATGATATATATATACTTTCTAAGTTTGCACTGATAAAGAGAGCACTTTATTAATGAGCTTCCCTATATTTCTGCTTGGGTACTGCATTAGACTTCTGTGTTTCAAAGTAAGTTTTTGTCAAGATGCTTTAGATTTCTTCCTGTTAATCCAATGTAGAAATAATTTAAGCTATGATATGACTGTTACTTATGAACATGGCCAGTTTTAAGTAAACTATCTTGCAGTGGCTGCAGATGCTTGTTTTTCTTTACAAATAGTTATTGAAGCTTAAAATTCTTTGCTGGTTTTTGCTCTATCCTGAGAGAACTAACAGCACTCCTCTCCCCCAGATGACAGATTCTCTTGTTGTCAGAGACGGCTGTCTGCTTTAACTCATTGTCAAAATCCAAATTAAAAAGAAATAACTCAAAAATTATAAATAAAACATCCTGTTAAATTGATATTTTACTGGAGTAAAAGCCTTTTAAAAGTTTAAAGAGAATTGCTGGCCTCTTTGGTTGTGATTTACAGTGCTAAATCGTGTTGATTCAGAACAATTTCTGAACCAGGAACCTGGCTGGCTATCACTTCTCTACCATAGCCTGGGAGGTAGCAGATACTGCATTTTTGGATAATCAGGCATTGCTATGATGATGGATTTCTGATCCCAAAATGTTTCACATGCTTTGTGGGAGGACAAAAAAAGAGATTGCTAACATAAATTATGCCCACAAGCCAGTGCTAGCCAGAAAAGAATTTTCCCTGGCCAGTTCTGAGTGTGCATTTCACTTTGTGTATCAGTGTTGGACATGCACTCATTTCACATTCATAGAGCACCCAGGAACATGCACAAATATTTTAGCACATGGCAGTAGTCCTTGTCAGTATTTTTCTCTTGCACTCCAAGTGGCGTTTACTGAAGCCAAGCAGATGTTCTTTTGCTTAGAAGGTGAAATTGCATCTGCGAAATTTACCTCAGTGCCACAGCATGTGTGTGTTTGCAGCTCAATATTCAATTTTTAATATCCTGCAGTCAGGGCACTAGAATGCAGTAGACATTCCAGGCATCACATTCCCTCCAGACTATTTATGGGCCTTTCGCATTGTGTGCCAGGAGGCTGGATATTTGGACCAGAAGTCAGTAGACAAAGAAAACTCCTATATCATCCTGATAAGATCCATGCCTGGAAGATTCCAGCTCCCACCATTCAGTCTGCAAGTCCTACGGTTTTTCAGTATTTCTCTGCTTATTTACCATTGACCCTTGCTGTTAAGACACCAAGATTGTTGCCTATACCAGAGATGCAAATCGTAATTAAATTTCTGGATTAAGCAAGAAGTTCTTAAGACCACTTCATCGGACTGTTTGGGTCAGGCCAGTACTAACTGAAAAAAATCAGTAACACTATACCAACACTCGTGACTGTGTGGACCAAGTGCAAGACCAGAGCAAGATGCAGATTAGTGCCATACTGCCTGTATGTCCATCTAGTAAAAGAACATGAAGAGTTTACCTGCATTGGTCTTGCAGCTTTTAACTGTCAGTCACAGAGGAGAATGATGCATAGTATGAAATAAGAAAATGAGCTAGATGTACAGGATTGAAAACTGTTTTCAGTGTAGTCAGAAATTTGTTACCATACAAACACTGTGTTAGCTATAAGTGTAAAAATCCAAGCAACTCAGCTTCACGAACAGCTGTTTGAATAACAAATTTGATTCTATTTCTGAAAATGTATTGAAAGACCTGGACCTCAAATGTAGTATTTGCTTAAACCTGTCAGAGTTATTGACTTCTCTTTATAGTGTTGTCCACCAGCACCTTGATATTTATGGATGTGTCAGCACTTCAGTTGTAAATCTTTTTCTCTGGGATTTATAACTTTGTTGTGAGAAGTGGCTTTGGGCTGACAGGTAGAATTAAAAGGTCTTAGTCTGCAAAGGAAAAATGTTTCAACTTTTCAAAATAATTAGTTCATCTGTTTTTTTTGCCTTTTTTTTTTTTTTTACTGTTAAGAACATTTTTAAATCATATCTAGTAGCTTTAAGAGTGGTTTGGTTCTTTTTACCTTAAACATTGGTAAAAAATAAAATAAAACAATGTTTGTATAAACCTTTCCTGATGTATAGCAAATAGTCATAATAATATTTTTTTACACACAAAAGTGACTTCTGTGCTTTAAAAATTATTTCATTGCATGTTGTCAGGCAGATAAATATTGCTATGAGATGTAGTCATTAATCCAGTTATATATTGGGAAATCGACTTACATGACTCCAGCTTTAGATCATTTTAAATTTCATGTGGCATTTGAAAGCCATTTAATGTGCTGTATTTACTATATAAGTAGATGGCAGCTTCTAAACTGAAAAACTCAAGATGAATGAGGAATACAAACTTCAAATGATGCCTGTCTTGATCTCATCACTAGCTGGGCCTATCTGACCTTTGTGTTGTCTACAGTGTGTGGGCATAACTGCATCGACTTTGGGCTTTGGCCACATCTTCAACAGTGATCAGTGTAGTAACAGTCTATTTAAGAAAATATTTTTTGCCTGAGTGGAAAATAGTTGAGGGAGGCCCTGAACAGTGGAGGCCTTTAGCTTTCCTAGCACAAAATGTCATTTGCATTCAGGCTTTCTACACTACTATGAGTTAATTTGCAGCAATGTAACACCTTTAAATGCATATAGACTCTTCCTCTGATGCTCAGTTCTTTTTTCATCATGGGTTTGTCACAAAGCCCAGGGAAGTCTGTCAGGTGCTTATTTGTACTTAAGCCATCTCAGAAACAGGGCCTCAACATTTTTTTTTCATCTGTATGATCCAGATGCAATGGCAAGAAGAATGGATGACATTTTGCTCAAAGCTTTATGTTTATGGGCATCAAGAAAGGACTTGGAAACACCAAAGATTATGTTTTGTCAGATTTGCTCTTATCAAAAGGATGGTTCATGTTCAAAATTTTAAACAGTGGAATAACAAAGAAGTAAAGGTTTCGTTATGGTTCCTTTTGTTTAAAGGGCACAAACGCTGCTGAGAACTTGGGCACTGACTACTTTTTTTTCTTACTCCCAGGTTACTGTAGGTGGAGAAGAGTGGCACTACATTGCTACCCAAGGACCTCTGCCACACACATGCCATGACTTCTGGCAGATGGTGTGGGAGCAGGGGGTGAATGTTATAGCCATGGTCACAGCTGAAGAGGTATGTAAAATCACAGAACACAGTTCTTTCTGATGTGAGTGAATCTCCTGTTATCGTCACTTCCCACTCCAGTAACCTGTTCTTCTGTCAACAACACTTTTTCCTCTTATTCTCTTTGATGAGCATATGCCTGTACTGCTATGATACTGTATTTTATAACTCTCTAATATTCAGTTTGGCAAGTACTGAAGTGAAGCAAGCAGAACACCCCCTTCCCCCTGCTTCGCTCCAGTTTAGCCAAGCAAAACAAAGATGTTTCCATTGGAATGTGAGAGTGCTGAACTGCTTCTGGTTAAAATGACACAGACTTCCACCCTGTCCAAGGCCAGTTCTGCATACCGTCACTCTTATCATCTGAAAAGAGACCAGAAGCTGTTGTTTCCATAGAAGTGTCCATGTAAAAAAATAAAATAAAAATAAAAATCTTTTTATTCTTATGCCAAGCAAAACATTTCTATTGTAATCCAAGAATGTGCTATGTTATAAAAACTGACACACATTGCTAACTAACTCTGCATTCAGCTTTATGCCTGGTTGCTTTTAACAAACACAGGGGAGTGCCGTAGCACATCAAGTCACTGTCCAGTTCCCAAGGCTGATGAACAACAGATACTTAGAAGTTGCTGTAGGGAATCTCTTTCCATTGAAAGGAAAGACATATCCAGGAGAATATTTCCTGAGATGCTGTAAGCAGTGGCAGGCTTTTGCCCTGAGTCAAGAGTTTGTTCTTCAAACATTTCTAATGTGTCTGTTCTACCTATGTAAACATTTTCTTATTCCCAGTCTTTATACTTAGAAATATTATGTAACAGAGAATTTTAATGGATACTTTCTTTACTTTGTGGGATGCTCCTTGCTCTTCCAGTAATTTGGAATATGAAAACTTGGCTTATCTGCACAGTTTCTCTGTTTCTAGAGAATTATAACTGCAGCAACTAACTACTGTTTTTTTCCTTTTTTTTCTGTGTGATTAAGGAGGGAGGAAGAAGTAAGAGTCATCGTTATTGGCCTAAACTGGGCTCTAAGCACAGCTCAGCCACTTACGGGAAGTTCAAGGTGACAACTAAGTTCCGCACAGACTCTGGCTGCTATGCGACCACTGGTCTGAAGGTCAAGCATCTTCTCTCTGGACAGGAGAGGACAGTGTGGCATTTGCAGTATACTGACTGGCCAGACCATGGTTGTCCAGAAGAAGTCCAAGGATTTTTATGTAAGAATTCTTTAACTTGCATGATAAAAGACATCAAACAAAAGGTTGCTCACACTGGATTCAGTTCACTGCACCTAGTTAGAGCTGAGACTGACATTAAAAATTTATTGTTTTGGCAAACAGAGGCCTCAACTAGGTCAGACTTTACTGGGATTTGGAGAAATAAGTAGGATTTAAGAGGTAGGAGCTAAGGTGATTGAGGATCTCGGTCCCAAAAGATGTGACGTAACAGGAGGAAAAATCAGAGTCGGCAGCAGTGCTAAAGACACGGGAAATTTCAAATAATAGGATACTCCTGCTGGCTGATCTGTCAGTATAAGTTATTGCCACTTCCCAGCTACCTCATGAGTGTATGAGACATTAGGCTGCACACAGAGGTGATTAGAAAGGTCTGGGTGAGAGAGGCTCAGATGTTAGTCAAATACACTACCAGCTCCTCCAGTTTTGTAGGAGGCCCTGATTGCTGGCAGCCAGTATTTTGGTAGTCCAGAGGCATTGGACTTGCTTCAGAAGAGCAGAGGGCTCCATCACAAATGCAGTTAGTCTGAACTCACTGACACTCTTCTAACCACATGCACCCAGGCAATGCTAAGAGTCTTCCCAATTAAATAGAGTCCTGGCTCATGCATTTCTGAGAATGCAGCCATTGTATTCATCTGTAACAAGTAATTATTTGGTAAGAAGTAGGAAACCTTATTAAACACTATCATATTAAGTAATAGGAATTCAACTGTTACTTAGCTAAAGTCACTTCTCTGGTGCTACAGTGGAGCGTGATGCAGAGATCTTTATCACTCAAGAAGAATGTATGTGGTGTACTGATGGGTTGAAGATACCCACTCTTAGTCCCTGAAAGCTTTGCGTCCACAACAGCATGGACCTGTTGCAGTAAGTCCTTTCTCAGCAAGGCCCATTAGTTCCACTTTGGTCTTGACACAGCTACAGTGCTTTATTGATCCACTCTCCTTTGCATGATGTAAGGTTGGTGTAAATAATATGTCCTCCTTTTCCCAGTTCTGTTGCCAGGGCAGAAAATAGAAATGACATTCCAGCTTTGGCAAAGGAGTGCCATGGGGTCTGTCTTTAAGGCAAAACTATTCAGTTTGTTCTCATTGCCCAATTCCTGGTTTGTTTCCTACTGCATTTCTCCTACCAGGCCCTGTGGCTGTGGTTGGGCATGGCAGTAATTGGAACCTGGTTGTCTCCATTTTCTCTGTCCCATTGTTTGCCACCACGTACAGTCCCATTTCATTGTGTGCTTTATAATGCAGCTTTTCTGATGCTGGTAGGCCTCCAACCACAGCTTGCCTATGGTGAAAGGACTGCTTGGGCTGCAATGCCGTGACACCAAGAGTCATGGCAGGAGCGTTTGGCTCAAAACTCAGCGCCTGAGTCCCCACTCTGACCGGTGGGAAGTTAAGTGTCTAAGAGCTTGAGTTATAGTTTATAGTGTGTTTATCCAACCAGGTGAGCTTCCGTTATGTAAGATTGTGCAGTTTGACAGTAGAATGCATTGAACAACACTAGGACAGCTGCGCAAGCTAACTGTTCTTGATTCATGTACTTTCTAGAAAATGACTTCAGAGAAAACAGACAGTGAGTTACTAGAAAAGCTCATAACTGTTGAGAAAGAAACCCTGAGCAGAGAAGTGGGTGAGATTCAGCCTCACTCTAGAAGGGAGGATGTGGGAAAGGGCAGATGGATGCTCACTTCCCAACTGATACTAGATTTGACAGGGAGTAGTTTCAAGGGGACTTAGCTGTTGTTTTGATCCCAGCCTGTTAATAGCAGGAATTGCTGTAAGTAATGTCTAGAATCATCTGCTTAGGGGACCTGGAGATTTACAGAGAAAACAGAATTTAATTTTTAAAAACTGCAATTTAATTTAAAGGAGCAGACTCCCGAGTAGTAATTGACACCCAGCTGGTACTTGCTGCATTGCGGGCTGTTCAGTACACCCTGGCCAAAAAATTCATATGTTGTAAAAAATGTAAATTCTTGCCATTTTGACAAAGAATGACTTTTCCTTATTTTTTTTTTTCCAATTTTTACGTTTAGACACATAGATGTTTGCAACTTTGTGCTTTCCCCTGCAGCTTACTTGGAGGAGATACAGTCAGTGCGTCGCCATACCAACAGTGTGCTGGACAGCAGCAACAGCTGCAACCCTCCTATCGTGGTTCACTGCAGCGCAGGGGTGGGAAGGACCGGAGTGGTTATCCTGACAGAACTGATGATTGGGTGCTTGGAGCATAACGAAGTAAGTATTCTTTCTCAAGGCAAATCCTGAGCTCATTCCTTGACTAACTAGCTACGTTTCTGAGGTTAAAATTAAAAGGCATTGAAATGCTTTCTTTCTATTACTTCTGTGAAACAAGGGCCTTGAATGTAACAGGCAGAGATTTCCAATTGCAGAAACTACTTCTTGTAGTTTGCTGTTGGGTTGATATTATGCATTTTTATTAATATTATTTTAATACATTCAAAATTAAGGCTTTTTTCTGTCTTAAAAGAGTTTAGTCTAATTCATACCTTATTTAACTAACAGTCTAGATAGAGACAGCATGTTCACAAGGACAGCCTGACAGAGAGTCTAAAGAATACTGTCAACTTCCATACTCTTCTAACTGATGTTTCCTGTTCTATAAACTCACTATTTGGACTCATTCCTTTCTCTTGTATTATTTCTAATCTCATGTGGAAAAAAACTTAGCTGTGTCTTAAGAAGGTATGTGTATGTTGGGGAATAGATCTTTAAGAATAGCAGCTAATATTATAAAACTAGTAAAGCAGACTGGAGCAATGTTAAGAATAAGAGAATTACACTGGGAGAGTAACCATGTGTAGGTACTTGCTTTTCAATTGTGTCCTTTGTCAGTGGAGACCTGTCCAGAAAAAACATCACATCTTGAATAACAACATGCCACACAGTTTCAACATATGCAAAACAGTTATTGAAAAAGGGGATTTCTATTGCCAAAGGAACTGCTCAGAGACCAAAACTTCTTGTAGAGCTAAGAATACAGTAAGAGTGACACACTGGCACATATCTGCCCCTCCCAGTAATCATCCATTAGATGAGTTGCTTGAAGACTGTATATATGGACCTGAAATGCTCACCTACTTTCTGTGTTACCGTACAGTTATAGATTGGAGTCTTTCTGTGCAAGGTGCTACGTGAAGTGCTCCTGGCTCATTCCAAAGTTGAGTCCTAGAGGAGACAAGTTGATACTTCCTCTTCATCACTATTTTTGAAAAGTTGCACTTTCCTCCTCTTCATTATTTTTAAAAATGTGATGCAAGAAGTTGTTTTGTTCTCTACTCCCTGTCACCCTCTAGAAGCTCATAGTTCTTGTAGTTACAAGATCACCTACAGATCATGGGCTCATTTCAGCCATGATGAACCTCCTGCAACTTTGGTTGGGCTTCAGTAGAGGTGCAGCTGGCCTGTAGGTCTGTGTCACAATTTACATGTTTTTTTTTCTTTTTCTTTTTTTTTTTTTTTTCTGGGGAGAGGGGAAAGAAAGAAACGG
>VXAA01004461.1:124699-167438 GCA_013399115.1 Anseranas semipalmata
TTTCTTTTTTTTTTTTTTTTCTGGGGAGAGGAGAAAGAAAGAACTGGCCTGGTGCGGTGGTTTTACCCTGCTGGGCAGCTGAACTCTGCCACAACCACTCTCTCACTCCCCTTCCTCAAAGAAAAAGGGGAAGAAAATGCGATGGAAAGGGCTCAAGGGAGATAAGGACAGGGAGATCACTCACCAGTTACCGTCACGGGCAAAACAGACTTGGCTGTAGGGAGATTAATATAATTTATTATCTATCACTAGCAGACGAGCAGTGAGAAACGAAAAAGCAAACTAAAATCACCTTCCCCCATCCGCCCTCTCCGACCTCCTCCCCCCGAGCAGCGCAGGGGAAGGGGAATGGGGGCTGCGGTCAGTCCCTAACGCTGCGTCTCCGCCGCTCCTTCACAGTCCCTCTCTGCCCCTGCTCCACGGGGGCTCCTCCATGGCTGCAGCGTGGAGATCTGATCCGTGTGGTGCCCATGGGCTGCAGGGGGACGGCCTGCTCCACCATGGGCCTCTCCACGGGCCGCAGGGGAACTTGTGCTGCGGGGCCTGGAGCCCCTCCTGCCCTCCTTCTGCACTGACCTGGGTGCCTGCAGGGCTGCTTCTCACTCCTCTCTCCCAGCTGCTGTGGCGCAGCAATTTTTTTCCCTTTCTTAAATCTGCTCTCCCAGAGGCACAACCAGCGTCGCTCCCTGGCTCGGCCCTGGCCAGCAGCGGGTCCCTTTTGGAGCCATCTGGAGCTGGCTCTTATCTAACATGGGGCAGCTTCTGGGCTCTGCTCACAGAGGCCACCCCTGCAGCTCCCCTGCTACCAAACCCATGCCGTGTAAAACCAATACACCTGGACAGAAAGAACCTACATACGTGCTTTGGGAGCTCTGCACTCTTCTTGTGTCAGCTGCTGTTTAATAACTGCTCCTGTGTGAGGCAGTAGCTCCGATTATTCAAGACCACTTGACTTATTTCCATAGGCACTGGTGTCTGGAAGTGACTGCTTCTGTTGTTCACACAGCAGCCATGAAATCTGTGCACCCCAGAAGAAATCTGGGTAATTATAAAAGCCATATCTGAACTGCTTGTGACCAACAGTTTAGCTGTGTCTGCTTTAGAGTAACCTCCATATGCTAATGGTGTGCCAGGAACACATACTAAACAGCTGTGCAGCATGTTTCAGCCACCTGAGTTAGTCTGCGGTTTACAGAAGTCACCTGTTCAGCCAAGAGTAGCCATATAGCAAGTGAAGATAAAGGAGGTACCTTGACTTCTGAGCATGGGGGTGAGCCTTGATGTTCAGAAGAATTCTCATCACCTTCAGTAGGAGCTGATGGTAGTGCTCAATAATAAGGTATTTCTCTGATGTCTCTTAATTAAAGCATTCTTTTGTCTTGATTAATGGTGGAAATCATCATTAATATTACAGACAATTCTCCTTAAGGGCTTTGTTGCTCTAGATTGTACTAAGTTAATATTTTTGGTTTGTTAAAACCTAATTAAAAAAAAAAGATTAAAAATCTTAATATTTTTTTATTAGTTGAGCAGTATGTTTTCAGCTTATGACAGTTATTGCATTCTGGACAGAGAGGGTTCCTTTTCATGCAGCAATTATACTGGCTTATTCTGAAGTAGGATTAACTGATTTTTTTTTTTTTCTGAAATCAAATGGCTTATTACTTAAAAAGCTTTAGTCTTATGAATTGGTTGATTTCTTCAGAAGTGTCCTAGTAAGTAGATATATTAATATTAACATTTTAGTGGAGAAGAAAAAAGGAGAAGGAGATTGAAAATCCCAGTACAGACCATCTCGGAAAGTCTGCAGCACTGCTGGAACCCAATCTCTTGATTTTTTGAGTGTTCAGGTTTAGTTGAAAAGCCGTTTTTAATCAACTGCTATACAACTTCAGTCACTGTGACTTGTGGGCACTTGCTGGTTGAGTCTAAAGCTGTGTATCTCATTGCAGGGATACATTTCCAGTAGCTTGCTATACAGTAAGAAATACAGTGAGTCACATCATTACATCCTTACTGCTGTAGTCATGTAGAGGAAAGTAATTGAGCTTGTGCTCCACCGACTTCTAGTTCAGACTTGGCACTGGGACATGAACTCACGATCGCAGCTACAGTGTGTCTTCATAGGGGAGATTTCTAGTTTGGGATTCAGAAATTGAGTAACATTTTTGTTCCTTTTGCAAATGCCACCTTAGCAAAGCATTACCTGTCTTTTGTTGACATATGTGTTGTGGTCAAGGTGAATTTGAACGTTCTGCTTACCTGAAGTAAAATGCTAAGGTGAATACAAATAGCAAGGTCAAATAGGCAGGATGGGCTTTTCTTTCATTTCTGAGATAAATGAAAGCCTCATCCATTACAAGGAGGTGCATGGAGTCACCGATCACGGTGTGCTACAGGCCAAGTAAAAATCAGCGAACTGTCAAACACCAAACCACTGAGATAATAACGTGGCTGTGCAGGTCGAAGCTGCCGGTGTTTCTGTTGTAGTTATTCAGGTGAGATCGAGTTCCGCGTGGCTTTGCTCAGCAAGGACCGAATGGCTTTCGTAAGCTTCTGATTCCACAGGGAGGCTTTCTCTAAGTTAGTTAAGTGAAAAGAACTTATGTTTTTCTTTGTACCCGCTGAAAATAATATGACATTACTCATCCCAGCTTACAAATCTTTATGCTTGCTGACTCTCTAGAGCTGTCCTTCTGTAACAGCTTGTTTGGGGATGTGGTGGAATATTTAGCCTTGTTTTCAGAAAGTGATGGTATATGAGTTAGGGGTTGTTTACAGAGGATGGATATTCTGAGTTTTATACAAGTGGACAGAAACGGATAAGCAGTGTAATTTTTATTTTAAACTTTCTGGAAGATTTCTGCTGTGCATGCAAGCAGAGCCCATGCTCAGGTATGCCTCCAGTGGCTAGCAGAAATCTTGATTTGTTTCTCTGTCCTTTTGCCCAGGCATTTTACTTGCAACACTTCTCATCACAGCCAAAAGACTTGCCAAGTTCCTTTGTGCGTTTCTGGAATGGCAAACTGGCATTACAAAGTGCACGTTGTGTTGCCTCATACAGTAACTATTCCTCAGTTTTGTATCTTGCAGCACTTAAGAGCTTCCCTCAACAGGAGCATGTATCCTAGTGCTTGCGTTTAGTGCTGCAATAGAAAACAGAAAATCTCTCATCTTGGGTAATACTACATACACCCTCTTTGAATTTGAGCCTGGCAGGCTGAGCTCATGGCTCAGTGACTTCTGAATAGCTCCTGGTGTACCTGTTGTAACAGCTGAAACATGGTAAGAGCATAGTGCTTTTGCTCCCTAAATGCTGGAGATAGGATGGTAATACATAATGAATTTTCCAGCAAAGTCTAACACTTTACTTCACAAGGCGCTCTGTTTCACACAGCTCATTCATTTTTTGATTTGGACCATTATAGGGTGCATGTGCATCCGTGCACTAATTAGGATTAGAGGTGTACTTTTACAGTGGATTTCCCAATCTGTCCCCACTTAATGTGCTTTAGTTCCTGTTGCAGAGCATTTTCAGGGCACATGAGTGAATTTCTTTTGGATGAAACTAAGCTGAAAGATGCCCTTTTGGAAGGCACCTAATGTGTCCCAGCTCCTGGGACATCAGTACATGGCAACAGACAAATGCTGGCCTGAAATCTTGGGGGGAAAAAAAAAAAAAAAAAGTATTGTGGATGCAGGGTCTTCGGGGCCAACTGTTTCACTTTATATACATATATCTTCTCGAGCATTGCGCACTAGTGGAGCCTTAGCTGTGGGAGGTCACATGTCAGGTTTCTGGATCTTTTGGTGACGGTCAGTTTCCTTCTCTTAGTGGAAGGATTGGTATATTTGCCTGCACTTTAATTTTGTCTGAGGAACCTTTATTCTTAACATCCTAATGCCTGCTTGCCATTTGAAAAATTTCTCAGATCCTCCCTCTGTGAATGAGTTTGACCATGGATGAGAGCAATATGCACTGAATGATAGAGGCTGAACTTAACTATATATTCTTAGCTGTTCAAATTTTGTATTAGACCTCCTAATGTATCTAGCCTTTAGCCTGAGATAATACAATATACTGGGTTTATTTTACTTAGTTGAAAATAGGTATATTGAACCAGAAACTTTCAAAGAGAAGAAACCCTTTATTATGTGTTCTGTTGATGATCCACTGAGAGGTATAGTGGTACACAACTGGAAGACAAGAGTATTTGGTCATCTGCACATTTAGATTGGTCCAGAAATTCACATAAGCTTTAGTGGGGAAAGCACTGGATGCACAGTAGCCTTTTATATACTACTCGTTTGCTCCTTGAAATGATTGAAAAAAAATTGTAATATTTCACTACAGTTGGTTAAAATTAATTACATTATATAACTATAATAGAGTTCCCTGTGTCAGATAACTGAAATTTGATGCAATGATTGTTTGATTTGATAAACCTACATCCTTATGCCCTTTTTCCTTTACTTTACAGAAAGTGGACGTCCCTGTGATGCTGAGACACCTGCGGGAACAGAGGATGTTTATGATCCAGACCATAGCCCAGTACAAATTTGTCTATCAAGTGCTCATCCAGTTCCTGCAAAACTCCAGACTTATTTAATCTCTTTAAACATCCCAGACCCAGCTTTGTGGATCTGACTGAACCTTACTGATGAACAAGGGGAACTGCCTTGACAACATCATGTGCATATATTGCACTTTTTAAAGTTGTCTTGAAAGTAAGGAATGTATGTTCTTTACTATAGTCTCTTATGGATTATTTTATAGAAGATATAATTTATTTTTCTTAGAATAATTTGTGAATTACTTTAATAACTTGTAAAACTTATAGTGAGCTTTGAATTGAACTATATTTGACATGACTGGTCTGCATTGTAACATTTCCATAGGGAAAGCAATCCTTCATAAAGCCAGAATACTGACTTTATTTTACTACATAGTTTCTGAAATGAGCAGTTATTTGGCAGTGGGCTTTTTCTCACATAAGAACATTCTGACCCAGATGTGTGGCTTCTATGATTAAAAAGAAAAAAAAGAAAAAAAAAAAGAAAAAGAAAAAATAAAAAGACCTGCTAGATGTCAGCTACAGTTCTGTACAAGTGGAAATTGTGGGGACACAGTCCTGGGACAGGGAGACCTGAGCATATGCAGCAGGGCACATTATAGAAGGCTCAAACACAGGCCGTTGTGAGTGTGGAGAGTTTGGGTGTTAAACTGTTCAAATTCCATGAGAATTACAGTTTTAGGTCAGTCCTTGAGAAAAACAATATTGGATCTTTTAAACAAAGCCTTTGCTGTTATCTGCAGTCCTCAGAGGGATTCATAAGAGTTGAAGCACTGTTAGAAAACTGACCCAGAGCGGGGTGAGGTCAGTGAACAAGTCTTTCCTGTAGCCGTGGGTTGAACAGCAGAGGAATTTCAACTAAATGCAGCTGAAAAAAAAACAAAAAACAAAAAACAAAAAACAAATGAAGCATCTTCTCATGAATTGCACCGAAAACTTTATTGCCTAGAGGCTCACCTTGTGTAGAAAAGGAGCTCCATTCAAGTTGGACATCTTCTGTCACCTGTCTTAGTTTCCTGTGTCTTCAGTACTGTAGTTGTTTTATTTTCTAGTTCTTTGAAATTTGTCAAAATGATCAATATGGTCTTTACTCTGTATCTGAGTTCTCCAAATAGTGATTCTTGAGGTCTTTAGCTTAGAGTCTTTCTTGATTCTTCCCCCATCGCTGTCTTGTGGTTTATGAACACACCAAGCAGTCTTCCTTTTGGTATTGGCAACCCTCACTTTGTTAGGGTGTTCTTTGTATTAAATTGCACATACCATCTCTCTTACGCTGCTGTTTCCATGTCTGGCCACTTTGGGTTCTCCTTCCTATTTATTATTACTATTTTATCCTGGCAGTGTTTGGGGATTTGAGTTAGGATTAGAAGTCTGTTGTGTCAGATATTGTATAAATACATAACAGAGAAGCAGTTCTTGCCTGAAGTTTACAGTCAGAACAGAAAAGGGAAACAAACCTCCTCCACTTCATGACTAAATTAACAGATTCTTAACTGGTTTGCCCCGGTCCAAAAATGAAATCTGTGGCAGAGCTAAGAACAAATCCACGTGTCCTGCAAGTATTTCAGCAGTTGGATCTGTTCTCCACTTTCTCATCTTCTGTCCCTCAGCATTGACCAGATGTTTTTGCACAACTTCGTGCATGTGCCTTCTCCAGACTATTTATTTCATCGGAGCAAATCACATTATGAACTCCCTTGCAGCATATGCATTGTAGCATTTACATAGTTATTTAGAAGTGATAGAAACTGTATTAATCTTTTTTTTTTTTTTTTTTTTTTTTTGAAAAAAGCTTTAGCAAGTTGTGGTGGGATTTCCACACTCTTAGTTCTGGTGTAAGAGATGGAAAGAAAAGTTCCTGCACTGAGGTTGCTCCCCTCCTCACACAGGCTCCTCTTCCTCATCTCTTCACGTTGTACCCCTCCTGCCAGCAGTTCTGCTCACTGCGTGGCTGCTTCGACTCGATGGTCCGGATGGATCGGGCTGGAAAGGAGCCCTGGTGGTCTCAGGTCCTAGCCCTGCTCAGCACAGGGCTAACCTCAGTGTTGGATTGGCTTGCCCAGGGCTGTGTCCAGTCAAATTTCAAAAATCTTTCGCAGCCTCTCTAGGCACCAGATGCAGTGTAGTTACTCTGTCATGGTGAAATTATTTTTCTGGATATCCCTTTCCTAGATAAATTTCATCTGTTAGTTCCTACTGCTTTTCCTTTGTATCCCTACCTCTGAACCCCAGGCCCCCCATCCTTATCTCTGACTCCTTCCTGTCTGGCATTTCAACTCCCCCGCCTCCAAGATCACTCTTCTCCTTCTCTAGAATCCCCACTCCTTCCGTGCACGCTTTGTCCTCCTTCTGCCTGTAGTTTTGCATCCCCTTAATCACCCCTCTGGTTGGTTCCTCTGTCTTTATACTATCCCACAGCTTGGACAGATAAACAAGCTGGTGTCCTGTTTTTGTTTCCCAATGTCCTACTCTGTTTGTCTTTCCTGGATGAGTCTTCATTTCTTCTGAGGATACAGCTGTTACGTCATGGCATTATGTGGAACGGAGTCATTCGCCTTTCTGCAAAGAACAGCTTCAGCAGCAGCGGATGGGACAGGTCAAGTCGAGTATTGTCAAAGGCCATGGGACAGCAGTTCCCAGCTCCCAGATGAGTCAGGTGTGTCCTAAAACCTACTGTGGAAACACGGACTGCAATCCGGAAAGACTGCTGTGCATTTTCTGTGCTCATTTGTGAGCATCTCACAGCTTTTCTATAATTGCCCTCCTACTGCTTGGCAACAAAATACCAGTTTTTTTCTTGTTCTTGCTTTAAATGCATGTGGCCAAGCCATAACTAGCTTTAAGAAGCTAACAAGCACTCTCAACTGCAGGATCACTAAAGGGACCTACACACCTACCTTTCCTTAAAGTCAGTGGGAGCTTTGTCTAAGGCTGTGTACCAGAGTGCTTCTTAAATGCATGTAAAACTGCACTGTGTTTATTTGGTACTATGCACTATGGGTGTAATGATGGGACAAGAATTCTAGTGGAGACTTCCAGCAGCCAACAAATGGTTATGAGTTATTTAGCTGTAATATCTCGACTGTGTTCATTTTAGGGATCAGTTGAGTTTTCAGTCAACTTCAGTTTTCCTCTATTTTCTTTTGCCAATGCCAACATATCTCTTGTTAAATTAGCAGCAACCATTTAAAGTCTTTTCAGCAGCATCTGCATGATAATTGCACAGAGATGCTTTATATCTGGGAAACAAGCCAAGGAATAAACCTTGAAGCAAAGTGTATTAAATTAGTTATCTCGTTATAGCTTTTTGAATAATTTCCTAATGATGAATTAAGTTTGAACTCAGAGCTGTCAAGTCCCATTGCTCCACTTGGATTTGAGAGGTAGAAAATCAGGAGGGAAAATAATCTGTTCCTCTGTCTTATTATTCAGCTTTTCTTGGCTGAAATGCATCCTACTGTTCCTACAGTCAGTACAGAAAAGTTACTTCATAAGGGAATGTAAATAACTGTGTTTAAAAGGAAAATTAAGCAAGTGTCTTTTATGCAAAGACGCATCATAGGTGTCTTAGAAAAATATTAATTACAAAATGGCACCAAAAATCCTTTCCAAATTAAGTCAGTGCCCATTAATGAGCCAAATAAGTGGCCACATAGTAAACAGTCATTTCCAATTAACTCCTAACGTGGCTGGTGTGGTAGATAGAGGCCAATGTGACTCACTTTTTCCCTTTCATTGTCAAAGAATGGTAATTTTAAACTTTTCCTTTCATCTGACTTCAATGTATTTTTTCCTGCTAGATTTTATCTTGAGTAGATCTGCTAATATCCTAAGTGAATTGGGCTGGTGCATGTCTGCAGAGGTTCCCTTCCACCCCAGCTTGCAACTGAACCTCGGCATGCCAATGTTTTATGATTGAAATGTGATACAGTTTTGTAGGGGAAAAACTGAACCTCCTGACTTTGAACCTGTTGTAGCTTTATCAGTCCTAAACTGCTTGGGCAGTATTTCCTAACCTTTTAGGGAGTGACAGGAAAATGCATATTGTATCCAATTTCATTAGTCATAGCAGGAATGAATGCATGAGACTTAAAGCAACAGTGCTGCTTAGTCTCTGTCCCACAGACTTAACAACGGAGTCCTTCAGCAGAAAAGGAGGACAGTTTTGAGTTGCTGTCTGTTGCATACTTTTTAACCTTAAAGCATGACAGTGGGTAGGTTACAGGAGAACAGTTTCATCCATTTTGAGTGAAGTTTGGATTGAAAATCCTCCAAAAATGGAGCTGCATCTTAAAAAAAAAAAAATTACAAAAAAAAAAAAAATTGGAAACAGGCAGTCTTCTCCAATGTTGTAGTCTGGCACGTTTAGCCTACACTCCCCAACTTATTTTCTAAGAGAGAACTTGCAGTGGATGAGTAAGTATGACTTGGGAATTCATTGTATTTTCCCTTTCGTGCACTTTTAATCTATATTTAGTTTTGCAATTTGACAGCTTTTTTGTTTTTTCTTTAAACTCTTAACAATGGTGGTATTGAGGTTGCTGGCATCAAATTTTTGTTTAAAGTTGTGGTCAGAGCATTTCATGCCTAACGTTATCTGGATGAAGGCAGGGAGGGATGACAGCTGAATTCTGTCTCTACTCACAAAGTCTGCTCAGTGCTGCAGAATTCCTGTTTCTGTCCTCCATGGGCTGCACTGGAGGATGGTGGAGCTTGGCCTGCACATCAGCTGCTCAGGTCCTACTTGTTCCAGCTGCTCCACAGGCCTGCATTGGTGCCTCTTGTCCTTGATCAGCTGAGGTAAGATTAAGTTTGATCCCACAAATCTTTTCCTATTATATAGGTGTATAGGGACCCCAAACGCTCAGCCTTATTGGAAATAGTTTTTTCCTGAACTAGTGTTTCAGGTGAAAGGAGACACATCTGTGAGAATTTATTCAAACTATTGCTAATGCAGTCCTTTATAAGAAGTGTACTGAAGGACATTTGTTCCGTTTATTTAAATCACTTGCCTCAACTACAAATATTAAATATTTGCATGATTTCAAGACCTTTTTTTTAATTACGTCTTTCTTGTAAGCAGACGAATGCAAATGGCAAACCGTAGGTTGGAAAGGAATGAGCAAATCTCCCAGTGTTTCTAATAGAGAAGGTCATTTTAAGCTAGTACATTATTTTTTGATCCAATACCTGCTGTTGCTGTAGCCCACAAGTGACGCTAAAGTAAATGCTGATGGGCAATCTCTTACCTGGATATAGCACAGACATCTGTGGGGAAAATTCAGCAGTTACAGACCATACTGTGTTCACAACAGCTGAGTTCCCAACAGTCTCCTGGGATGGGATGATGACTGAATTAGCTGTTGGTCTCGCTAATGATTTGTGAGCTGCACGCTCAAAAGCGGAAGCATCAGTGGCTGATACCTGCTGTAGCAGCTCTCGCACCTCACTGACAGAGGTTACATTTTGCTGCTTGTCTTTATGGAAAAGAATGCTTTACACCCAGAAATCTTGGGTGGCACACATTTCATGAAATAAAGGATGCATCATTCTGAAGGAGCAAATGTCCAAAACTGATCTTGCAGGGGAAGCATTGCATGAAAACTTTGTTTGTCCAATACTCTGTAAAAAAAACTGATACAATTCTGCTGATGTGTGGTTCGGTCATGTGGAGTTTAGGCATGTATTTTGATGCCAGCAAGAGAAAAGCTAGAGGTCCAAAATCCTGAAGGCAATTGTGCCCAGCTCATTCCTAGCCTTCTGTAGAGGTACTTACGGGATTGGATCCTGTGAGAACTGCACACGTAGCTCTTGCCATCCAAGAGAAGAGAGGAGGCCTTTATGCATGCAGCCACATGTAACCCTGACTTGCAAGGACTGTGATTTGAGGAAGGGAACAGCTGGTTGTTTGGGCTGTTGGGCCAACAGGAGAAGATGGAGTTCTAAGCCACAGATAAACTACTGTTAGATTGTGAAACAAAACACTACTGTACAGCTCAAAAATAGAAGTGTTTATATAAACATTTAAAAGTAAATATATTTTGTTAGTTTAAGATACTCTAAAAACAGTGAAATTCACTTGGTTCTTCTCAGCCATTTTTCAGTTGGTGTTTTTTTCAGTGTTGAAGTTTTGACGCTTGTGATTTGTGTGCACCTTTACTGAGAGCTTCCCTGCTACAACAGCAGGACTTCGCCTGTGGAGGGTGAACTGGAAGTCAGCAGTGGCAAAGCAGCTCTCGCTGAAGAGAGCTGCACTAGTTAACAGTAATGAACAGACTAATACTTCAGCAGATCCCTGAAATGAGTATGGTGCTTAGTCATTTTACTCTGCCAGATCACCTGTATAAAGACTCAGTGTTTTGGACTGAGTCTTTTTATGCAGACGCTTCAGTGGCAGTATTCCCTGATTAGGCAGGCAAGAGTAAATGAGGAAGGCTTCCTCCAAAATACTTCCATGGTAGGTTGGTAATTGACACTTAAGATAAATGAAGGTAGCACAGGGTGTTTAGTCCCTCTAGCACACCTGGCCATCAGAGACTTAGGGGCTTCCCGAGGTTAAAGTTATATCCTTCTTGTTGTGTTTAATAACTACTGATGGATTCATCTTCAATGAATTGCATTTTTTTAAACGCATTTATTCCTCTGGCCTTCACAACGTCCTGTGTTGGTGAGTTCCACAACTTGATTATACATAAAATATATAAGAACTTCCTTTTTGTGTATATTAATTAGACGTATTTTCTTGCTGCTACTCAGAATCTTTAAAAGAAAACAGCTCTTTAGAGCCAGAAACATTGTCAATAGTTTGTTAATTGTTTACCCTGTTGAGATTGCTCCATATGGAAAACATGTTTTCCTCATTAGTAAAGTACCTTTCTTTGGATATTTTACAAAGGAAAAGAGTTTACATATGCAGATGACTGTAATATTCCCATATATAATTGTGTGGGACATGTTAAATGAAATAACATGTTTAAATAAGTTTTATGTCACTGGATTTTACTGTCCTGTTTTACTTCAGTATTTTGATGCTTCTGTTGTATTTGTTCTATAATTCTGTATATGACTATTTAGTGTGAACAGTGATCTAAATCTCACAACCTCAGTATATGTACACATTTTGTAGAGAAATGAGACATTGGTTACATGCCCTTCCTGTCCTTCAATCCCTCCTGTTAGGGCTGAATGGCAGAACTATGCTATACTATTGAAAGCCTTAAAAAAAAAAAATCTATGCATGCTATTTTGTATTCTAATGTATTATTCATATCAGTACATAAGCTTTTGCTTGTCAGTTTTATCTTGTGTATAGAACTGATTACTTTTGACAGTATTTTTGCACTGTTTCTTTTCTTTCTCTTTTTATAAAGTTCTATTCAGCATTAATTGACTGCAATAATTTTTTTTACCCTTCACTGCCTTTATGTAAATAGTTCCTTATATGCCTTTTCAAATATGAAAATGTCTTCCATCACTACAGTTTTTGGTAAGGCTGTCCTTCATATTCACAGTATACAATAAACCCTTTTTTTTTTTCAGTGAAAACTATGCATGTGTTCTTTCTTGTACAAGCTTAAGGTTTTATATTTGCACCTTTCATGCTTGTGTTAGTTTTCCATGTTAAACTGATTGGCACAGCCAGGGCCACAGTGAGTTGTGAAGAACCTTCTGTAAATGGTACTCCAGTTTCACAGGGGCAAGGCTCTTACTGGTGCTCATACTAGGCTACTCTTGGTTCTCTAATGTTGACATGTAGCCAAGGCTCTGATCAGTGCCCAGACTTCCCATGTCTAAAATGAAGGTGCTGCTTTTCTGGACAATGGTTTACGTGACAAGATAAAGTCAGACTACAAATAGTCCGCTCATATACCCTCCTAGCTTGGCTGTGGTCAAGTGGCCTTGGATCTCTGCAATCATAAGATCTGGTGCAGTTTTCTGTACTCCACCAACAATTGCTGGCTAGAGAGCAATGAAAGCTTTCAGCAAAATGATCTGACAACCCCTTGTTCTCTAGCAGTTTCATTTTCAGAGCAACACTTAAAGGAAAGAAAATATGATGTTCCTGAACAACGGTGATGTGCCAGCTCTCTCATCGTACTTTCTAAGCTGTGAAAGCAGTAAGGAATGGTCATGTAGTTCTACTGTGCAACATACGTCAACTTTGAATGGTACTGAAAGTACAGAGCCACTCTGTCCCTCTTCTTCCTCCCCCTGTCCTTTAAAGAAATCTCCTGCCATCAATCTAAATTGAGGGGAAAAAGCCTCTAGAGTCTTACAAATGTGAAGTAAAGCTAATTCCCTCTGGATTTCTTCCTCAGAAATCAGTCTCGTCCCTCCATTAAAAGTAATTGCTAACGAACTACTAGAACAGCTTTAACCCAGTGTAATAAATTCACCTTAACTTATAAAGGGGATTAAAAAGCCAGAAGTCACACAGTTCATGTCCTGGGCGATCCTTTGAGCTCTGAGATGGGTGCCAGCATTCTCTGTACAATGCATGCTGAGCTCTAGGTACTTAGAGCAATGAATTCCCACGTGCCAGGAGCAATGATGGGCCTGCAGATGAACTGGCTGAGGGAAAGGTGCTGAAGAATTCACCAGCCCCTTTTCTCCTTTCTCTCAGCTAAGCCGCCACAAGGAAAAATGATTTGTGAAAAGAGAAATTGGATACTAAACCACAACAACAATAAAAAACATACCAGTTTTGCTCATTAATTTGACATTAAATGAAAGGAGAAAGTAAGTGTCAAACTAGTTGCACTCATGTAAATGTACAAGTGGAATCAAGAGGGGTCAAGACCACTTTATTTTACACAAATAAGATACACATTAAAATCCATAAGGAAAAATTGGCCATTTTTGCACATGAGCTGTCAAAAGGCATACCCTCTAAGAAACCATGGCTGTTTCCTTTAAAAAAAAAAAAAAAAGGCAATTGTAGATTTGTAGAAGCTAGAAACATTTTGCAAATGCTAAGTGTGTTTGTCATTCCAATTATAGGACAGAACTGTGTTCATACTCTACCGCTTTTCAAAGCACTCCTGAAGGTTTCCATAACAAGGCTTTTTAAATAAAGGTTTGAAGGATTGCATAGATTCAAAGGCTCAGTGGTCCTCTAATTCCTTTTTGATCTCTGAAATGTATGGATGATCTTTCCCGTGTGCTACTTCCATGATAGCAATTGCCTATGAAAAGAAAAAAATATTCACACAATTGATTCATATATAACACCAGGCTATAAATACTCTCTTTGGAGGTTTGAAACAGTCTGACACCTCTAGCTACTTTTTGTCCCCTTGTAGTCATAAACCCAGTAGGAAATAAAATGAAATTCAAAACTAAGTAATAAAGGTTTTTACATTCATAGAATACATCTTTCATCTTAAAGGATCCCAAAGCACCTTTCAAAATGATATTCCTGACAAAACTGCTTTGAATGCAACCAGCTCCAGGACAGAAAATTGCACGTGGGGTGGGTAATACTCTGGCAGTATACTTAACCACTATCAGATGGAGCTCTGCTCCTACCAATTTATCCTTCAGCTGTCGGACTGACAAGCAGGGCTATTGCAGAAGTTTTTTTTAAAGGCGTTTCAGACTTGATTCTGTAAACCCTTCACTGGTTCCAGGGGCCACCAGTGTTTTAGGAAGAAAGCAACTGCTTATGCAGCTGCTGAGGGGGAAAGCAAGATCTCTTCAGATTCAGGCTCTATTGTGCCAGACTCCTTGCCATTTTACCCACAGACAGCTCTGGTCCTAAGAGTGAACATTTCAGACAGCCAAACCCACTGTCTTGCAACTTCCTGCCAACATCCACACTGCGTTAGAGAGTGGGTTGTAGAGGCAAGACTTCCACTTGAGAACAGGATAGCAGTGGCCCAAGCAAATATAATAAAATGCAGCAGTAGATAGGACTGAAAGAAGTAAAGTTTGAGCGTCTGAGAATGTTTAAATAACACAGTGCTAAGATAAAGCAAGGAATTGCAGCATCCTAACAATAAGAACATTCAGTCATTTTCTTCTCAGGAAGTTTTTATGGAATTATCCTCTTATACTTGTTAAGCCGGTACAACAGGAGCCTTAGGTTCTACCTCGAGAGCAGTGAGAAATGACTCCATTCCCCCTCCTGCCCAAAAGAAGAAATGACAGCCTTCTGGATGAGCTTCTTGCAAACTGACAAAGAACAATGGTTTTGTTTTTCCACTAAATTCCAAACATCAGGGGCTGGGATAACTTTGGGCAGTTCCTGTAGGCAGCTTTTGGAAATGAGTCATTAGAAAATGTTTGTGTTAGGAAGCTAACTATGCCAACAAATCTACCTACAGTTCCCTCCGCTCCCCATCCCATGTTCCCAGTGGCACAAATCCCAGTTTTAGTCAAAGCTTAAACACCACAGTGAAGAAAAAACTACGCTAATTTTAAACTAGGTTATAGTTACATTTTAGAGCATATATACTGTAGTATCTTTCACCATGGCTGTATGGCTTTGTTATTGCTGGCTAAAATCTTGCAAGCATCTAAAAATGAAAAAAAAAAAAAATGACATTCCACACTGAGCCATTATATGCTACAGTAGTCACTGATGCTTAAGAAACTAAAATAAACTTCTGTCCAACAACAATAGGGGAAGAAAGTCAAGAAACATGGTACAGACTAATAAAAAAAATAAAAGAATCAAAAACTAAAGAATAAGGAACAGACTAATAAAAATGGGTGAAGAAAAATATGAAACCAAATGCTGTATTTGCCAATTTCAGCATTACCATATGCATTGAATTCCCTTCAGCTATTTAAAAATAAATTGGTTCCAGAACAAATAACCACCAAAAGCATGCCTAGTTTAACTTAGATATCGAAATCACAGGCATCGATGAAACACTATGTGCCTTTTATAAGAACCAAACATTTTTTCCTGTCCTTACCCTGCAAGTAAGGAGAAGCTAGAGTTCTGCTTCATTTACACTAGTACAGCTCTAGCTCAGTGAAGAATGTACAACAAATGTTTAAGCATAACACTCCAACTGCTGCAGTGGAAGTCCTCTGTGAAAAGATAAGCCCCCTCGTAGGAGAGAACAGACCCGTACTGCAACTTTGGAAAAATCGAAACTGAGCCAAAATTCCTGTAACCAAATATATTAACACATGCTGCATTTTCAACCAAGCCAGGCTTATTGACAGAGAAAAGCACGTCATGTTTCAATGATTCCATGCCTAAACTGGTGTTATTAATGAAGAAACCAAGAATTACCCTCTTCAGGGCTTTAACTCCAGCCAGTCTGTTCTCCAGCGCCATATACAGTCTCCCTAATTTCAGCCACATGGAGGCAACATTCAGCGAGTAGGAGGGATAATGCTTACTGCAAGAGAGAAGGAAATTCAACTTTATCAAACCTGGCAGTTCCAGCCTTCTCCCAGCCCCCTCCCCCTGCCTCTCCTTGCCCCAGCCCAGCCACTGCTCAGCCCCTCTGCTGCGACTGCCAAGAGCCAGCGCCAATTGTTTCTGGGACGGGGATGCCTGTCAGCTGGGAGCTGAACTGAAACTACCATATGCCTCCCAACAGCTGTCAGATGGCAGTGACTTTCTGCTACTAGTTTTAATCCAGCCAGCTACAGAAAAAGACTGCACTGTTACTGGTGTTCACCCTACACCCACAGAAGTAACTCTGCTTATGCCACAGTAGCCAGTCTTTAATGGAAGGTGAGGGTCCCTCAGCAGCATGTGCAGCACACATGCAATTCCGCACTTGCAGCGCACTGAGCTAACAGAGCTGACCTGGAATGCCAGGCTCTGAGCCAGGAGAGCTGGGCAAGTCCCAGGGAAGATAAATGGTACCGAGTCCCCGGGGAAAAAGCACTGGCTCGTTCTTTGTATCACTGCTCTCTGCCAAGCGATCTGTGACTTGACACTGGCATCTGCTCCAAAGGGAGAGCTTTACTTGTGCTCCCCCCAGCTGGCAGGAAAGTCATGGCTCAAGATGACAATCTGCTTGGAGATTCATGGCAGGACCAAATGCAGTGCATAACTGGCTGGCTCTAAGGAGTAAGACCACTGCTGTGAAAGCACAAGAAGTTTATCAGAGAAAGTATTTCTTCCTGCAGAGGCTGTGTGCAGCCTTGCTCCACGCAGGGCTCCAGCCTGCCCGTTCTCCCACACCTGCAGCTCTAGGGCAGCGGAAATCAGGGACAGCAGGGCACCAGCACAGCCCCTGAGCACAGGAGCTGAGCTCGGCTCCAGCTCCCTCTGCTGCTCAGCCCCAGTCCCGGGACAGGGCCCTGCCCTCCTGCAGCCATGAGCACCGTGTTGCGGCAGAGAGAAAGGGGTGGGAGAGGGCAGGGTGGCTGGCTGTAACACCTGGGCTTTGCCTCCACTCCTTTATACAAAGTACAGACTGCAGATGCATTTTGAAGCTCTGCTCTAGTGAGGTATTAAGAGGATATATATATATAAAAGCTAACAAGAACTAGGACAGTACCCAGGGTGGTATAAACTTATTTTGAGAACTCACAGCAAGAACTTCAGAGTGAGGCTATATATTGCAGGCCATATTCTGATAGTAACAAAGTCTGCTGCAGAATTTAAACACACTTTTTCAAGTAGTGATGTCATGGGTAGCGTGTTTATACAGTAAGTACTGGGAGAAGTGATCTCTGCCCAAACTTGTCTTAATTATTCAGATTACTGCATTAGAGTATTAAAAAAAAAAAAGAGTCTCATATTTACCTGTATGGTCTGATAATTTTTTGCCCATAACGCAGTGCACCTTCCCAGTCCTGCATGTAGAGACAGACACCCATGGCCTGGTACATCATATGTAACATATAGACATTACTGTCTTCAAACACTGCACCCATCTTGTCTAGGCTAAGCTCACAAATCTCCAGTAATTCACCAGGAGGTATGAAGAAGTCAAGGAACCCAATAAATAGATTGTTTCTGATTAGACAGCTACCTGGTAACACCAAAGAAAAAAATGCCTTAGCCTTGTTCAGAATGGTTCTGAAAAGTCCTCTTTTCTCTCCAATGGCATCAATGCTTCTATGCTACAACTCCAGAGCTGCTTTGAGAGGGTATTCCATACCCGGAGGTACTGTTCATGAGATTATTCCCCCTCCTACTCAGATATTTGTATAAACACAGCTTTTAGAGTAAAAAAGCAACAAAAAAAGCTGCTCTCCTGAGTCATTGCTGCTCCAGCAATGTGTCAGAAGAAGGGGAGTGAAATTCCCCATGCAGTGGGAAGTGAATCAGGCACGAGACAGCCTGGTCTGCTTCTGGCCCAACAAATCTTGCATTTTTGTGTGCATTACAGCAGTTAGGACCAGTTGCACTACACACCAGGTAGGTGTGTGACCCTGAGCAATATCTGCAGCCTCACACGCAGTCTCTCAAAATCAGGCAATATTACTGTGTGCTAACACACACACCCCTGTGCTCCTTCTAGTCTCTGGCTTGTTTTTTGAAGACAACCATATGGCATACTACTAGAAACTGAGAACTGCACAGGAAGGAACAAACACAGGGTCTCACAATCCCACAACTGCAATGTTAAATTGCCCCTTGTCTGCAGGGAGACTCTTCAGACATAAAAAGGGCAGAGGTATGTTTAACTTCTAAAGGTCATAGTACTTCTGCAGGTACTTCTGAAGCAAGCCAGCAGGTAAGCTTTTTAGGTCACACACCAAGCCCGTGGAGTCAGGGTGAGACAAAGGATATATTTGTAGTGCTTGGCTCGCCTGAATTCCTCAATCACATTCCTGGCATATTTGATCATGTCCCGTACCGTCTCTGCTGATGGAGGATCATTCAGCTTGCGGATTTTCAGTTTCTCTTCATCCTGAAGGAAACACAATGGATGTTATAAATGCAGGTTCCAAGCCCGAAAAATAAAGGTGCATCTGCAGCACAAAATTAATAGAAAGACACAGGTGGAACTTAAGCTCCTCAAAGAATGTGAAAACAAGGGTAGAACATGCACCTGCAATCTTCTCTAAAGCCTTGGCTGGGAATCCTAGAATCCTCTGCCTTCCAGTTCATCTGCCATTCTCTACTTGCATGAGGTCCCTTTCTTTTGAAAGATCCAAGAGCTTTTTGATTTTGTGATGCAAACAGTTTTACGTAGGAAATTTCACCGCTTCTGAGAGATTAGGGATTAAAATAAATTTAGTTTTAAGGCTAGAAAAGCCCAAATACCTTAGGCCTTCCACCACATGATAGCTCAGTGGAAAATAGCATGATATTAAATACAGAAAAAGTATCCTATGTATCTACAGACAAAAACACATTTCCACACGTTTTGTTGTTACACACTGGCTTTCTGCTGGACAGCTCCATTTACTCTTATCTTTCTGTCTAACTTACTACTTCATGAAGAGTCAGCTGCAATCTGGAGACAATCTTTTGCTGCTTAAGCCTCACATTGTTGCTAGATTTCTTTTATCCTTTATGATTTCAACTGTCAGCTGGGAGGGCTATAGAGAACTCTTTCCAGAACTGAAGGAGGCTGAGTGATAGGTGATTCCATGAGTAGCAAGTTGTTAGAAATCACAGATGAAATCCTGGCTTCATTAAACTCAGCGGCAAAATTATCAAGGTAACTGTGGGGAAAAACACAACTACAGTATCAACAGAATGGCCTCAAACGAGAATACTGGGTAGTAGTTGGAAAAAAGTTACAAAAGAAGACACCATTTAGTGGAAGGAGATGGTTGTCTGGTCAGTTTGGGAAGCAGCTCTTAAATGGACACCTCTGTGAAATGGGGGGAAAAACTATCTGGAACTTAAGGATCAGGATTATGCCAGCCAGACCTATCTTGACTGGAATGACAGATGAGCTACATGAAGATCTATTCTCCGAGGACCTCAGTGAAAGATAACTAAATAATTGGTAGGACAGGAACAATTGTTTTAGCGTCTACTGGGTTTGAGTGCCTTTTTTCCCCCCATAAATGCTGTTGTTCAAAATAACTAACACCTTATTTTAAGGAACACTGTCTGCATGTTTGCCTTTGTCCTTTGAAGGGCACCAAGTGATGTCTAATGAACGTAAATCTGGCCTGGGCATCACAAGGGGCTGTGACCCAGGACTATCCTGTCAGTGACAAGAATGACACGATGCCATTGCAGAAAAGCCCATTTTGCAGATTCTGTTGGGTATCCAAATTATCCGGTAATATCATACAATGTCACCTAGAACTGACTGAGATGTCCCAACCAGTGACTGCAGCAGGACTCTATACCAGAACAGGAGCCCAGAAACACGCCAAGCAAGGTTCCCTGAGAGCAGGGAGAAAACCTGCAGTTACAAAAACTCAGTCCTGAGGTAAATTCTTTTGGCCAGGTAGTGTAGACACATTATCTACTTCAACAAAGTTTTCATCTTTACTTCGTAGCTCAACTTTAAATAACCATCTAACAGGAAATTTCCTGATGTGTCATAATTGACGCATCAGGAAAGAACGAGTATCACAAAGTCTTCTAGACAGAAAAACAAAACCAAGTCCCCTCTCTATTATCCTACTTTCCAAAACTTGATTAAATCAGATAGAATATTACATCTAAGGACCCGGGTAGGTGCCTTGACAGTCAGAAGCATAGTTCACACCAATTTTATCCAATGTTATTACCTTTTCTTTCGTAGTGCACTCCCTGCAATCACAATTAAAGAAATAGGAATCTTTTAACCGTTCATTTCTGTCTTCTGTGGGATATAACAGGTCAATATAGCTGGTAAAAACCTAGGCAGTAAAAACACAATAGTCAGTGAAAAGCAATATAAATGTATGTATTTATCACTACCAGTTCTGTGGAAATCATATTCAGTATGACAGCTACACATTCACACAACTTGTGAATCCCTGCAGCCACATCACCTGCCTCTTTTCCCTCACATTGCAAACCTCTCAGCAGCATCAGGAGTTGCCATTTGTAAATGCAATCTGACAGAGAAGTGTTTCCTTTTCTGTTATGGAATTTCCCTCAAATATTACCCTGGCTTCAGCCCAGGACAGCAAGATTCAGGTGTGGATAAGGAAACTATCACACCATAAATCTCAGGTTCCTGTCAGACTAAAAAGAGCTGCCGAATTTCAGAAGTAAAATAATGATTTCAGGTATCCAGACTAGAAAAAATTACAGTGGCCTGGTTTTTTGGAGGCTGGAGTCTCAAATTTTTCCTTCTGAAAACTGACAAGAATTGGGGCAACAGCAGCCACTGGAAGCTTTAGAAACTTAGGACAAGACCTTTAGATCTCTGAAAAGAAGAGAGTCCCAGTGCTCCAGTTCTAGGAGAACGAATATCAGACTTACTTCAGTGGCAACATTTTAAAGCAAAGAAAACCTGCTTTTGATCATTTTAAAGGCCCTTCACATACACTATTCTTAAGTTTTCCTCTACTTCAATGGTCTTCAGAAAGGAACCCCTGCAACTAGCCTTCATGCTGTTTTTAAAGTGACATCTCCCCCAAGAAACATGCCATATGCACAGTGCAGTTGACCATTTGGCAGACCAAGAAACAGTTTTAGCTTTATTTCCTCACTTTTAGTTATTTGAAAGTAAAATGTACATGTAATTTCATATTACATATGTTCCTAGTCTTACTCAGTGTGATCTCACAGTTTCACCCACACTCCTCTCCTCCCTTCCCTACTTTCAAAGCACGCAAAATGCTGGAACTGCATTTACAGCAAACACTTAAAAAAATTTCTGATGCAATGGCTGTGTTGAACCTGAAGATGGAGACACAGGCCATAAGACTGCACAAGAGCCCAAGCAAAATCACTGGTCCACTTTTATAAAATTCTTAAATGTCAGAAGAGCAACTGCATAAAAACGATGAGATCCCATGGAACTGATGCAGCTTCTAAGACACAATTCAACCAAAAGAAGATGCCAAGCAAGACAAAATACTCATTTCCACCTTTCACACTAAGTGTGAAATGCTCCAAAAATGCTGAAGATGTCTGAGATTCCACTGGAAAACTCCAAAACTGAGATTAGCCCCTGTCCATTACCACAGTGCATCTGTAGTGACTGCCAACACCACAGTTAAATCACAGTAAATGGCATACAGAGAAGTTGCTCACGAGTCACCCTTGCTCACTTTGTTCACAATGGTGAACAGCTGCAATCCAGGAAAACCATCCCTATCCCCTTCTTCAAAACTACTATTACGTACTTCAGAAATTGGTTGTTGTCAAAATCAAATCTGAACTTATTTTGATCAGCAGTAGCCTTGCACACTAAATTAACGTTAGCGAATGTCACAATGAAATTCTGTGCAACCTCCATGCCCAAAGAGAACATTCGGTATTTTCATCGCATGCGGATACATGAGCATCCCCCCCAGCTCTGCCTAACATTTTTTTCTTTTATTAAAGCAAAAAGAAGCTCTGCTGCTGAAGACTCCCTGTCAAGTTCAATATTTGAGAAAGTATACCAGGGCCTTATTTTACCCATCACTGTTCAGCTTTGCTCCACCTAGAAACACACCCTCGTTCTTCTGTGACTTCACAGCCAAACTCTGCTGAGGTGATATGACTGGACAGAGCAGCCACAAAACATGAGATTTAGAAGTTAGAGGACGTATCTGTCCCCATTTACCTTGTTTATTCTGGCTTCAATTACATTACTATTTTACTGGGAACTGTTATAGCAGTAGTAGTTTTCTTTGATCTTGGAATTTCAATGCACCAGCCAAACATCAGCAAACTAAGCCTCCTTTTACAGACGGGTAACAGAGATGGAGGCTGGCAGATACGCAGTGACTGATGCAGGTGCCCTCCTCTTGTTTTAACACAAAATAGGATACTGCCTCCTAGAATCACTTCAGTTCTCCAGAGCCACCCAACTTTTCTAACACAACATCTCAGGCTTCTCTGAGAAATGAGAAATCCTTCCCCCTTGTTATTAAATTGTCATCTAATTGGAATGAAGACTGAAAAGCAGGATGGATCCTGTTTTTAGGACATGTGCATACATAGTACCGTAGTAGATTCAAACGTAGTGCATTTACCTCTTCTCCAGGCTCAATCTCTTTAACAGCTCTGACTTCAGCCAAGGTCCCTTTGTAAGTTACAATCACATTTGGGCAACAGCTATGGTTCATCAGTGCAACACTGAAAAAGCAGAAAAGTAAACCTTTTTTCTACTTCACCAAAAGGAACAGGTAAAAAGTTAAGCACCACTTCACAAAACAAACAAGTCTGAAAGAGTGAGTCAGTCTGCCTCTGTAAGCTGTTTTTATTGAGGCTTAACATCAAGGTAACCTTGGGAAAATCTGTTGTACTGTTATTTATCCTAACGATACGGAGAATGGCTATGCTAATGAGTCATTACAATTTTAAAATCTTATTACTGCACGACTAGGCAAGTTATTATTTTCCCATTCTTAGAGTGCTGCAGTATAGCTGATGGGGGTATTCACACAGCTTAACTATCAACAACCTATTTAGGCACCTATGATAGACAGACTGTTTTCCTCAGAGGAGAAAGAAAGAGAAACCCATTTAACAAAAAGGAAACAAGCAAATACAGTAAAACAAAAGTCAGTTGCTGCATCATAACCTAAGATCAGCATTAACATTTTAGCTAGCTTCTGTGCAAACAAAAACAGCCTCCATGCTACCGAGCTTGGAAGTGTACTTTGCTGCTTATTTGAGATAAAATGTATAATTTTAATTACTTCTCTTCCAATCTACCAAGATAATAATTGTGTCTTTTGTCTTCTTAGCTCACAGGCATAACTGCTAAGTAGGAAGGATGTGGCTCTCAGATGCTGAGCATTTACAATCAAGGGATGGTGTTGGATGTGATTCCAGAAGATCCTGGTTTAATATTCTTTACTCTCCCCACCATGACTCTGATCCTGAGAAGGACTTCAGGGCCTGCATTTCCAATCTGCAGATCGGGGATAAGAACTACAGACAGACCCTTCTAAAGAAGGACAATCTGCGAAGCAAGGACTACCTACTTACCACCTGTATACAGCAAATCAGGTCCTGCTGTAATTGGACACCTCTAGGTTTGATTGCTTTGACACCGATAACCTGCCAATAATCCACGCCTCACAAGGAAGCTGATATAAGCAGAGAGTGATAGTGCTTTCAGTATGGGGTTTTTGCAACGAACAGGGGCAGAAACTATCCTCCTTTGCTACACTGTTAAGTGGGAAGCACAGACTTAAACAGAAGAAAGGTTCCTCAGCCTTAGAGAGAGCTGTGCTCCCCACTTCGCAAACTGCAGTTAATGCTTAACATCTGTGGTTTATTTGTAAAGCTGAGGAGCTTGTACATATTTTTTCCACTGTCATAGCAACATAAAGCATGGCAGTTTTAAAAACATCTGAGGAGGCTGAAAGAATTTGTGAAAGGGATTTACTGTTTGCAAAGGAACAAAGGTAGAAGGGATGTTGTTCCGAGAACACCAGGTGAAGGATTATACCCAGCCAAAACAGAAAGCTGTGAACAGAGCAAGTCACCTGCAATCTTCTTCATTTTGCTTTGATCATTACTTGATGTCCCTGTCCCGAACCTGCTAGCCAAGTAAGTCGTTGTTTCCTACCAGTTCACATATAGTTCACAATCTAAGCTTTAGGACTTCAAAACAAATTCCAAGTGTAATTTTACCAAATTTGCCAGATTTTTTAAGCAAAACTGCTGCAAATCATTGGCTATATTTTATTAGTGAATGTATTTTAAACAAAACAAATTAATATTAAATGTTTGATTAAATTTATTTCAATACAAATCTACTTCCAGACATGTATAAGAACTTTTGTTTGTTTTTAAGTAAGTTATTTTTATTTTTTAAAATATTAAACTCAACCTACTCAGGAAATATAGCTGATCCCAAATGAGAGAGTTCTTCATCTTCAATCGTGAAGCCATTACAGTTAACCTAAGGAAAAAGAGGAAGAGACTAGCTCATATTTTGGTCAGCTTAGTACTCCACACTCACGTCACATCCTCATACTTCAAAGTCAATGGCAGCTATTTGCTTAAGATTTGCTTTACACCTCACTAGAACTCACAGAGAAGCTACACGGCATCTCAAAAAGTGAAGAGAGGACAAAATCCCTATCCAAAGGAACGTGCGGGACTATAAAGGACTGGCAGTCCAATACTTGTGCCTGCTCAGGACACAACATCTAAGGGATTACACCTTGGAAGGCCAATCAAGAGAAATGAGGCTTGAAAGAAGTGCTGGAAAGAGTGTCAGACAAAGCAGACCACTGCAAACACAAAGTCAAGTCTGACACTGACAGGGCAGGGAGACCTCGTTTGGCCATTGCAGGTAAAGGGCCTAAGCAGAACTACACATGCAAGGAACAACGCAGGGATGAACAGCAGCAAACTCAGCCAGGCTAGGGCAGTACAGAGCTTTGAAGGAGCCCATATTACAGAGACCTGGCACAATGACACTGTCATCTAGTCAAAGGCTGCACATATCAGCTACAGCTAAAGCACATATGAAGAACAATAAAGGAAAGACTGGAACCTTGTATAGACAGAGAAGGGGACAGAAAAAGGACAGAATGTGTGAGGAATTGTATTACTAATTTAATTAGACAGAGGATAAAAAGCTTGTTCATGTATCTCTCTTACAGATTCAAGCAGGTTTTAAACCCTTTTCCCATTTTATTCTCACTAAGCTCAAGGGAATCTTACCAGAGTTTCAGCTTTCTTTCATTTGGTTTGTGTGACTGAAGTGACCTAAATGCACCTCTACCGAGTACTTTATTCCATTTTCACTGCAAGTTACATACATGCCAGCACAAAAAGAACTCCAGCCTCACTCACCAACATCTCCCTACAATCCTCAAAATGTTCACAGAAGTGCCAGAAAGGCACTAAAACAACTGTTGTCACATGACAAAGTCCAGCTGAAGCTATAATGGGCACAGGAACATTCAACCAAGTACAGTGTAAGTACTTGCTCTGGAAGGGTAGGAGTTGAAAACAAACACTACCAACAATGTTATGCCCCACAAGCTGGAACGCGGTTCAGACTGGATTTCAGAAATACGCAAATACTTCCCAAAGCCACCCCTCTGGTATGAATTGCTCAGGATGAGTTCACAGTTACGCGTCCTGTTTCTCTGATTTGCTCACCAGTACTTTTGATATCTTCACCTGATCTTTATTCTGCTATTTTTAGCAAGGTAGCATCCAAAGGCTCCTTGTCTCCCAAGATGAGCACGCTATTGCACTAGCCAATGTGTGAGCATACCTGAACCAAAACCAAAATGTAATTGCTGAATATAAAAACAATAGAAGAGAAAGATTGTATCAACAGCAAGTAAGAACATAAGGCTACAAAGGCTGACACAGAGAACAGCTTGATGGTTCTGAATCACGGGAAAATATTTAAAAATATGTAGTGAGTTATCATCAACTCCCCTCCACTAAGCCAGAGACAACCCACTTCTTGAATGCATCACACCAGAAATGACACATGAGGAACAATTAGAAGGGATGAGATAGCCCTGTTTTCACCAGAGGAATGCATGACTAAAAAAGGCAATGTGGAGGGAGTAAAGACACTTAAGTGAGAAAAGTAGAGCTCAAGGTTGTTCCCAATGGTGGAACAGAGGACATGCAAAGAGAGGCACAAAAGGAAAGGATGAGACACTGGAACTTGAGACAAGAGAGAAACTTTTTTAAGAATATGACGAGATGAGACTGAGGAGGTAAAGCGACAGTCTCAAGAGTTATATTCCACAGGGACAAAAGAGAGTAGAATGATAGCAACAGCTGGAGAAGAGAGTGCTGAAAGACTAGGATGGTTTGGACAAAAATTTTTGCTCCACTCAGAAAGACCAATTATGCCTTAGCTGTGTTGGTAAGGAGCAACACCAGACCAAGCCCACAGAAAGCAGTGAGCAAGGAGTCAGAGGTGTCATAGTCCCAAACAACTGCCCTGAGCCACAGGAAGAAAGAATGATGAATGAAGAAGCAAAGTAAACACCACGAGGCCACAGAAACTGTTGAAGCAAAACAAAGGAACAGCACCATATCCACACTACTGCTTTTAGCTCAGGTTAACTAATTATTACAAAACGTGTTTGTATATATCAAGTACAGACATGCCTCCCCTTCTTCCAGAAAAATGTGTGCTGAAGCCAAAATCTCAAAAGGTTGTGTCCTGCAAAACACCTTTGGGGAACATCCAGATGATATTCAGAGATTTTAGTTCAAAAGAACTCAATGTCCACAGTCATCACAGATAGTTGCCTTATAATGAAGATGAGCTCCAGGTGACACCTAAAGGTGACATTAGGCACCCAGAGGGAAGAACAGATGGAATATTAGATCTAGGAGTCAGCAGTTCACAGTAGTCAGTAAAAGTACCGTGAACTGGTGGAGCTGGTCGAGGACAGGACATGAAGGAAAACTCCTTTTATACAAAGTAACTTAACCTGTGGGTATTCTGGCTACATTCTAGCAAAAATATACAGAAACACTGCAAGAAACTGGATGTACAAACTTTTTTAAAGTATCCCTCTAAGAAGTATAAATCCCAAGGTCTTCAAAACAGAAAAACTTTTCATTGAAGGGAAATGTACAGTTTGGAACAACTGAATGAATGATGAGCAGATGCTAAACATGCTGGAGAATCATTCCCCTACAGCATTAACAGCACTGGTATTAAGGTAATGGTAACGGTGCCTCCTTATAGATATACGCCTGCCTATATGAAGAAGGTGGTGCCATCTCAGCTTTCATTACAGCAGTCAACGTTTACCCACATCTCAAAATTAAACTTTTTACTCAGAGATTTAAGTTTAAAACTAGCTTACTTTGAAGTACAGGAGAAAAAGAAGAAACTGTATCCTTCAGCATTCATTGGTGTGTTTTTCCATTCACTACAATACATTTGATTTAGATGTGTATGGAAATCAGGTGAGAGAAAAGAGGTGAACTTATCTAACAAGACATCCTGCCTTCCCTTCATCTCTCCAGATGACCGATCTAACTGATTGCATTTAAAAGCCATATATCAGATAAATTTTCAGACTGCTCTTCCCACTTCTCTGAAGTTTACTCCCTGTGAGAGTCAAACACAATGATGACCTGACCAGCAAGGATTTCCACAGACTTGAAGCCTGAAAGAAGGATTCTGCCTTCACGGGGTCCCAACCTAGCAGCCTTCTGTGTATGTCCAACAACAGCTGCACTACGCTTGGCCTAAAGCCTAACTCTGGCAGGGTCTATTACAGGCTGTTTCTCCTTTTCTTCAGCGTTTGATAAGCACCTCATAAAAATGTCTGTAGACAAGAATCTCTCCCCTCACTACTGAAATGGAAAATGTCCAGCCACTTCTGGCCAAGGAAGTGCATCTTTGCCATCAAGCACACTCAGCTCTCCCTGAAATAAGCAAAGAGCTATCGCTTCCATTGCCATTAAGACTTTGCCTCTTTCACAAAGGCTGAACTCCTACAGTACCATCAACCTAAGCACACTGCATTCTAGCCAACTTACTTGTGCAAAGAGAACTACAAGGGCAGCATTGTCAGGGTACTCCATGTGCTTTGAATAAAAGTGATGAAGAGCAGCAATGTCGTTCTGAATCAGCTCTCTCTTTTCATTGTCTAGTTTGTCAAGGTCTGTGGACAAAGAATACATTCCAATTCAGTAACAGGAACACTCCCCCATGAACCGCAGCTAGGCTTAAGTCAGAACAAGCCTGGACTTAAACAGAAACCCCTCAAGGAACAGCTACTTGGAAGTACCACAAGAAACGTCTGTTCTTCCATAAATGTAATGCTTCTTCTGCCAAGGCCACACGTGCGGTACAAGAACATGCAGGATTAAAAAACATTTTCTAACACCTTTATATTAACAGGTAATTGGACACAAATTTATCTTTGCTGGGAGAAGGGTTACACTGTTTAAAAGGCATTTGTTAACCCTAGCAAGCACATGAGCCATCCCAGGCCCTCCAGAAGCGTATCTACTGTGGGTAACTGTCAGCTGTCTAACAATCCTATGAGCTACCTGGTCCCATCTACTGTGGTATGGAGTCACCCTTGGTATCACACTTCTTAAAACATGCTTTACACAGGGAAAGGTCCTCATATGGACCTAATCTTCATCAGTATGAACCAGCCCGGACTCCTGCTAAGGAAAGCTGCTTATTCCTGCTTTTAAAAGACATGGTCTTTCCTAGCACAGAGGCCCTAACTACTTGTGTGATAGGGACCTAACAAAGGCTGATGTTAACACTGGGGCTAGTCACCAGGGTTCCCTTTAGAGTAAGAGGAGGATAACATGAGGGTGCCCGGAGGGCAATCCACCTGACCTATTGCAGGCACCTGCTTCAGGATGTAACAGTGCCTGAGAACACTCACGTCTCTGTGGGCTGGAGGGCGATCAACAGAGGAGTGTTTGATCTGCAGGTATATGAGGATAACAGGAGATGGCAGGAACATCAGTGGAAGTGTCCTGGCACACCTGCCAATTGTATTTCCTCAGGGGGCTGTTCAGAGATTTACCCTCAGGCCCCTGACAAGTTCTAGCCAGAGCTGTGGTCCACAGGACCTTTTTGTGCCTGGTCCATGCAGACTGAGCAAGATGATCAACCCTATACCAGCTCCTTCTCTCCCTTACTCCCTTTTTGCCTCAGGAGCAGAGTATTGGAAAGTTTTTCCTAATTGTCCTTCTCATAGTAGCAGTGCCACCAGCTCTCTCCTGCTCTAAGAGAGCACATCAACTCTCAGTTGATATGAGAGTTTCACATCAGTTTCCCCTCTTCAACTCAAAATAACAGTAGATAGAAAAACATGCTGGAAGAGAAAAGGCTGCACAACAGTGGAAGAAGGGGGTAAGGATTTGTAAGAGCAGATGTGAACGAGAGTCACAACAACTATTGGGAGAAATGAAATGCAACAATTTGATGATAATTAGGACAAGCCAGAAATAACAGATTTTGAGCTTCCAACTGAAAGCCAGGTGCCTTTTCCTCTCTTGTGCAGGTTGTTACAAAGAGTAAGGCTACTGGTGAACATGGCAAAGGTGTGGTAAGAGGAGAGTCAAAAAGGCAGAAAGAATAGGGGGAATCTTCTAGCAAAACAGAAACAAAACAAGGGCTCCTAGAGGACAACGGAAACATTGCAACTGAAAAAAACATTTCAGCCTTTTAGCTCCCAAATTAATACACTATTGAAGATATGCTGCAATACAGAAGAATATACAGAAATTATTTCAGCACTTGACCATCTTCCTCAACCTCACACCTACTAACCTACCTGCAAAAATTATCCTTGCCTTAGGCAAAGTCAAACGTTGGCATTTTTCCCCCTTATTTACCCAGTTGTCTCAAGAGCTGTGATGGAAGCTTTCATACAGGAAGCAAATAAAACTGTAATTTTGCTGTGTTTGGTTGCTCTGCTACCTCAAGTTCTAGCAATGGCTGCATTTATTTAGCGTTTTATAAAAGATTTTGGAAACCATCAGTGAGAAATGTGAATACACAAACCTATTGTCTCCTTGTATATTGCCTCCAGCACCAAGAAAGAGAAATGACAGACCAGTGAAAACTACGCCAGGACAGTTACTAGTCCCCTGGTTGCTCAGTTTCTAACTCTGCCTCACAGGACATAAAGAGTAGCCTTCCAGTTAAAAGCAAGCCATTGCCTCATCTCCTTCCTTGGATTATTTTGGAGCACTTAGGACATGGAATTTCAACACAATCATATATAACATGTCAGATTTGACTGGCAGTGACAGATATTGAAGCACAGTCCAGAGGGTTCTGCAATTAGCCCCTTAGTCACTGTCACCATCAAGCAACTGTGCTGTCTCTGATTTTATGCCTCCTGGTAACAAATACCAGCTATTTTAATTTTACAACATTACAATCCTCTAAAGACACTAGAGTACCAGAAAAGCCATGAGATGCATGTATGCTACATAATTAATTCTATGTTTTCCCTTGTTTCACAACCCCCACAAACGACTGAAAAAAAAAAGAGAGAGAGAGAAGAAGAAATAAGAGCACTACACTTTAAAAAAAACTAGGAATCACAATTCTCTTTGTTTACCCCTTCCTCAAAAAAAAAAAGCATCTGAAAGGTTTTGATGGAGGGGGGGCAAGGGGTAAAGCAAACATGAATATAAATAACCGCCCGTTTACCTGCAAGCCTTTTTTACTTACGCGATTCAAACTCTTTTACAGCAAGCAGCTTCTCTGACTGCGTTCTTTCAGGGTGAGCTTTCTAGCAATAAGGAGGAAAAAAAAGCAACAACAAGAAAATATTTTAATGTTTTTACGTAGGCAGTTTTGTCTATTCTTTATAAACTGGGAACGCTTACCTGTAAATCAAACAAAAACTCAAATCCACACAAGTATGGAATTTGTAGGAGTCGAACAGCAATGAGTTAAATTGACTGCCCTTAGTAAAGCCACAGAAATATTCTCTCTGCACCAAATTAGGCAGCCAAAGATTAACTCCTATCAAATTTATATACATAAACTGAACAGTATTTTAAATATGTCATTTGCTTTGTTCTAGACACCCAGAAAGCTGCTAACAATAGCAAGCAGGCAGGAGACAGGCTTTGCTTTGAGGAAAGTGAATAAACTGACTGTTGACAGAGTTCAAAAGCAATGCTCCATTGTTGGCCTAAGGCCACTGCTTTGTAATCTTGGCCATTAAATATGGCTTTGCAGGTGGCCCAGCAGCTGAGGTTCAGGGACTATGGTTTGCATATTTAGCTTTTATATGACATGTAGGGTTCTCCCCCCTCCCTGTAAGCAATAAAAGCACAAATTTATTCCAATGACTTTTTGTCATTAAACATTCGATTTTGTTTGTGGATCACCACTAAACCATGCTTTAATTAAGTCACACACACATACATTCACACACACATCAACACACACAGCAAGTACAGCAGCTACCTTCCCAGCAGGCCACCAAAACCCTCACTACATACAGTATCCAGGTCGCCCTTGTCACATAAGCAGACCTCAATCACACAAATATGCTTCAAAGAGGATTTGTTTTTGCAGAGAGAGTTTAGAGCTCTACCAAGATACACAGCGTAATAACCTTGAAACTCATGGATCCTTTCTCCTCCCTGTAAGCACTTGTGTTATCCTCAGTTTCCATATAGTAACGGTGGTTAACACTGCTATCTTATTTCCTTACTACTAACATCCTTCTTCACCAAAGACCAAGGGCCTGAGATTTCTCTCTCAGTCTCCATTTTCATCAGTTAACTCCAGTAATCATAAGCATTGATACCTGAGTACCTCAGAGGTGTTTTTGACTCACAAATGCACCGGGCATTATAGAGTACACAATGCTACACAGTTATAGCTGAAAAATAGTTCAACAGGCAACTGCTTCGTAAAGGCGTCAGTGCCAGCAGACAGGTAACACTAGGAGCATTCCTCAGAATTTAACCATATACACCAAGTCTCTTTCTTCTTTCTCTGCCACCAGCTTGGCTTTCGTGCTAGTCCACAGGTGTAACCAAGAGCTCCAATCTACCAGAAGAGAGGCTGAAACACTATGCACATTGTGAAACTTACCAGTAAACTTTTCCAGACTCTGTTCAACCAGAACAGAGGCCACAAGATATAGCTGTACAACTTAAAACCTCACTGGGCTTTTACTGTCTTCCCTTAAGTCTCCAGCTGGACTACCATGATGGCCCCGACACTGCTGCAGTGGTTTGACAGTGCATTCCTTCAGCTGCTCATGCTCTATATTACACCCATCTGTACACAGGAAGCCAGTATGCATGTGCTTTGCAGGGACAGTTACTGTAGGTCAATTTTCATTTTCCTGCCTTCCCTGGCACCCAGAGTAGGAACACGCCTCCCAGGTCTAGCCTTCTGCTCACCTGTTTGGCAAGGATCCTCGCCGTTAGCCTCACGGTCTCCGAGGGATTCCAGTTCTGCCCAAAAGCGCACATGGCGGAACACTCTAGCTTGTGCATTGGCCAGTCTTCCTTCTGGAAATGTAGAAAAATATTTAAAAAAATAAGCCGTGAAGATAAAGTGATGAAAAAGAGGATACAGCAAGTCCCGCCAGATCCTAGAGGTCAAGTGAAATGTGTTTCCTTTAAAAAAATAAGATGACGCTCACTAATTCTGAACAAAAGCTTGAGTCACATTGGAGGGGTGCAGCTATCCTGCTTTTTTCAAACAAATTCACAAGGGATGAGTTAAGGTCAGAACATCTTCATTTATTCAATGGAAAAAAAGAATTAAATGGTGAAGAAGCAAACAGACAACATGATTTATAAATCACCAGTTCTTATTGTTCAGATCAAGCATGTGAGGACAGACTGGGTCTAAGCTTGATGGCTTTATTGGGTTCATTTCCATTTAATACCTTGGCCCCTCATTATGACATGACCCTGGTGTAATCAGGAGTAATGTGTCTGAAGTCAATGGATTCACAATCACTAAGAATGAGTATATGTAAGGTCAAAAACAGACTTACTGAATAGAATTATCAGATTTTTTCCTTAAATGTTGTAGAATAGGACTATAGCTAGGCAACAAAAACACACTTATAAAGACAAACATATCTTAGTTAAGAACATACAGTATACTCCTAGCTCAGCATACAATAAAACTTGGAGTGACAGCACAAGCCACTGGCTTTTTGCACTCTACAGTCTCCCTCCAAAGCAATTGAAACTTTCAAAGATTAGCACAGAATCAGATTAACACTCTGCAATGACATACAGAGCTCGGCATGGGCTATCGCCAAACTGCATCAAATTTCATTTTATTTCTTTGTTCAGGTATGGAAATATTCTTACTTCCATATTCAAGCAAGGCACAATTATTTATTTCTGTGTCTCTCCCCAGACACATTTAGTATGTTAGAACAAACTATAGTCTTCTGCCTGTAGAGGGAGCACCAATTTTTGTTTTCAGACCAGACCTAAACTGGTGGAAAACAGCAGCAGAGGAAAGAAATCACAACAAATCCTACAAATTTGTAAGCGATTGTAAGTAAAAACTTGAAAAGCTTCTTGCGGCCTCCAGAAAGCTCTTAATTTCCCCTTACTGTGACTTGCACAGTATCAGAGACCCTGTGTTAGCTCACACTCACTCTCTCACAAAAAAAATACAAATCAATAGCCCAGCAGAGTGGCTTAGTGGCAGGAACAGAAGAAACCCAGAGTTTCACTCAGCTGCCTAACCACAGATGTCTAGAGCCACCCGAGACACCCTAGGCTATCTAAAACATTCACACGGGACCTGCACATATGATACAGGACTACAGGGAGATGCATTGCTGTGGGGAAGCAGTAGCCGGAGGCCACACAGGACAACCTAAGGCACCTCAAATAGCCTGCCCACGAGGCAACGTCTACCGCCTTGACTGCACCACTTACTTAAAGGTTTTGCAGATCAAAATAAGAGCCAAAATCCCTAATTTCAGAGTTGGTACACAAAAAAATTTCTTTCACTGAAAATGGCCTTTTAATTGCCTAGGGTATGAGCAGCTTTAGAAGTTTATTCTACTAGGAAAAAAAAAGGTGAACACCTGCCCCAGCTTCATGTAGAACGCGAAGCCATGCAACACTGCAATGGTATTCAACCCCTCGCAACGTCAGCTTCACTGCCCTTAATATCTCAATATGACCNCAGGCTGCCTGAAATAAGCTCAAGTGTAGCTGTTCTAAGAGGACATGGCCATACAGACCAGGCGAACTAAAATAGTATATTACACCGTAATCATGTCATGTGAAATTACACTCTCAACTGTCCTACAGCTGTCACACTACAAAATGCATCCTCCCCAGAGGCTTACTTCCCACGTACGCCCCAAGACCTCTTTCTGGAAAATTCCCAACAGTCTTTGTTCAGGAATCCACAGGATTCCTAACACTAAGAAGATTTACAAAGTGGAGACCTCATCTCTCACCCATTCTTGCACACCCACGACACCTGCCAGCTTCAGCCTTGTTTCTGGGTGTGCAAGAAGCGAAGGAACAGAACCTCATGTTTTGTACGAGCTGCATTCATACACGCTGGTTAAATAAACAGGAGAGATTACCTGATAAAACAAAATCAAATGCAAAATCACATGCGTGTCTCAAAGCAGTGTTTTTAAAAATCCGTTTGTTCCCTTTATTCTTTACGCATTGCTAATTAAAATCTTTCCCCAGGCAGAATCGTACTGAGTTATATGAACTAGTAGGGAGGTTAAAGGGACAAGATATGGCTGAATTGTGTGAAATGAGATAAAAGCCTGAAACACCACGAGAAGAGAGAGCACTTACGACTGAGTAATACCTGGGATGGAAACACTGTGACAGCAGCTTTCCCTGCCATCTCAGCAGGACTTATTTTGCATTCTCTTCCACGTTCTTCTCTAAGTAGTTTGAATTACAACAGGTAGCATTGTTCTAGCTGAATCCTAATGCTACATTAATGATATTTTCTTCCTGTTTTCATTACATCCGCAGTATTTTTCCCTTCATTTAGGAGTGAGTGACAACATTTTTGGAACGGAAGTTCTTTAAAGCTTGTGCTTTTCACTTCAAAGCACGGAAACAATCTTCTCTATCAAGTTCTTCAAAATGATTCCACTGTCCAAGACTACCGGATTAATTCCCAAAACGCCGACATACAGCTCAGCATTAAAAATAAAAAGACACATAATACTCAAAGAATAAGACTCAAGCCCAAACAAATGTCCTGGCACCTCCTTCCTCACATGGAATTTTTCAGTAAGATGTAAACTTTCTGTTGTATTTCACTTGGTCAAAAAGAAACACACACAAATACTAAACAGAAATGCTCGACAAGCCAGTGTAGGGGTTAAGCCCACTTCTTCAAATGCTTACAACCTTGTGCTCAAATGGTATCCCAGTCTCTAACCGAATTTCAGTGAGGCAACTTCTGCTCTCTGACATTATCCAGTAAAGTTCTCAGACAGGGTCCTTCATCAAGCAGCGAAGGCAAGAGTTTCACACATCCTTCACACCCTTCCCCACCACTGTTTATTGAATGCTGCGCCAGAGAGAGTATTTGACTTCCATGGGTTAGTGTTCAAAAGACTCACAGGAGACATTTATCAAAGAAAATTACACAGAAAAAGGTTTTGGGTAGGGGAGTAGACTTTTCCCAAAGGCAGGCTTAAACAGGGTCTTGCAGTGTCCAATTCCTCCTGCACAGAATTGTTAACAGCAAGAATTTTTTTACTTCTTCTACAGCTTACCAAAGAGGATTGGACTATTTCTGCACAGTCCCATTTAAAATGCGTCCACTTGGTGCTAACTCCAGATCTACAACTACATTTTGAGGCTTACTAGATGACTAAAAATACACGTTTCCCTTACTCTAGAAATAACACTCTTTAACACAACATGTTAAGAATAATCCCTAAATATTTTACACAAAATATATTTCAAATCTGGAAAGTCATGACAAAAACATCTCTTTCTGCACTTTGGCTAGCTGATCTCCGCTCTGTCTGGGATAAATAATAGCTATGTGTAATAACAGAAAGAGAAGCTCCAGTAGCTGGTTCAAGTTCACCAGTTCCACAATTGCAGCCACATAACCCTCTTAAAACATTTCTCTTCAGAGTGTTTCAGCAGCTAATTTCTGAGGAGAAAAGATAAGCACAGGTCTCCTGCTGTTTGACTAAAATTATTATAATTTAAGAAGTCAAGACCTGAACAGCTGCAGATGGGGTCTGAAAGCCACTACTATAATAACAGGCCTGGGCTTCGAGGAGCCAATAGTGAAGAGCAGAATTGGTAGGAATCAGCTGGAACTCACAAACCCTTTTAAAAGGAGAACTGGATTAGGGGCTGGGAAAGGAAAGCAGCAGCAAACTCCGGCTACATCCTCAGCTGCACCCAACCAACCCACAGAAAAATCAAGGCAGCAGGGACCAGCAGTGAAGACGACTTCCACTCTCACATGTCCCACACCTGCGACTGAACCTGTACCTGTGCAAACATCCTGCTTAATATAGATCAGACTTAAGGGTAGATATTTTAGAAGCAAAATAATAGACCAAAACAGCCAACGGACACATATTAGCACTAAGGGAATTGTGCCAGGCCCAGAGTGTGCATGTGTAGAGCAAGCCCTAAACTAATCAGCCCCCAAACCACTGCAAGACTTTGTCTTCCATTGGGATCACAACCTCACACCTCAGTGCTACCTCTCCCTGGTGACCAGGGCAAAGGAATTATGCTGTAATGCAGGACTTGGTCTATGCATTAAATGCTCGGCCATATGGCAGGAGATGCATCCTTTTAACCACTCGTGATCTTCAGCAAGTCAGTGTATGTTTGTGCATCTATACCCTATTTGCTACAACAGAAATGCCACAGAGACTGTTGTGATGCTTCATTCATTAAATGCTTGGAAAGTGTTTTAAGAACCTCAAAACAAGGCTACTGTATGGCTTAAGAGAGCAGTCCAAATGATGCCTTCAAGGAAATCCACGCAATGTCAATAATTTTGCTTTCAAGAACCATGTTATTCTGACAGAAAAAAAAATATTGCTCAATCAAAACGTACTCTAGAGAAAGGAAAATGTCTGCAATTATAAAATCCATTATTCTGAAAAAGACATCCAAAAAATCTGTTGCCTGCTGCACAGTTTTGTACCTTTCTCATCTCCTTCTTCTGATCCACCTCTCCCCATCACTAGAAAAAAAAATCCTTTAAATGAATTATGGTATAGCAGACCTTCAATAGGACAGTAAGCTGAGAAGAAACTGGTTTTCCATCCCATACAGTATACACCACGCAATGAACAGTTGTCAAACTGAATTGTTTTGAGTTCTATTAGAAAAACAAGGTACTAACCAACACTGACATCATACCATGTCCTTTTGGGGTACCTATAATTTTTAGCTGAACTAAGCAAAGAAAATGTGGATTTACAGAGAAAATTAATTAAAAATAAAAAATAAATGAATAATGACATAACGATTCCCAAGTACAGCCCTGCCCTTTTATCAGCACTGCATGAAGAAGTCTCACATCCATGGAAGCAAAAGGGAAACATTTACTGTACATCCCAGTGTTACAAGTTCAGTATCAAGGCACAGATGTCCTTTTTGGCTTTGACAAAGAATTGCTGAACTGCTGAAAAGTGCCTTTGAACAAGACAGGGATGAAGACACAGCACAGATTGTCTGTGCATCACGTACAGTCAGTGGAGACCAGTTTCTAGAGAATATTATGCTTGAAGGTAACTTTGAAAGAATGTCAAAGAATTCAATCTCAGCAACATTCACAAATTTCCTAAGACTGACTCAGAAAGGCCCAAAACATGGAAGATAATGTTATATCAGCTAAGAAGTAGAAAGCCATATGCGTGTCATCAGAAAGAGTGAACTGCTAGTAGCTTGTGTTAGTGCTTGTCATACTACTGTCTAGACATCACAACACCATCAAATGCCTTTATATCTAAAGCATCACACAATGCACCTACAGGTAGAAAGATTTTAATTCATCAACTTATCAGATAGACATCTGCCGAGCATTACCTCCTACTGTTTTAAGGATACTCAGTTTCAGTTGTTCAGTTTTATTTTCTTGGAAGAGGCCTCACTATAAAAAGGGTATTCTGACCACAAAGAATAAAAAAAAAAAAAAGTTAAGAAAGCAAAACACAGACAAGACTTTATCCAGGGGGACAGAGAGAAAAAAGCCTCCTTGTTCTTATAGTATAACTTCATCAAGGCTGCAGGACAGAAGTAAGGATGCTGATGGTGGGACTGAAGAAGGGACTTGCAGGTAAGAGCAAAGGTCTGCAGACCAGCAGAAGTAAGTCCTACTACTTCCACATGATATCTACTTGCTGTTTTTCCTGGCAAAAAATCAGGAGTTTTCCTACTTCAGTAAACCTTGCAATGACAATTATCTGCTTCATAAACCGTTGTGAACCATAAACCATTGTTTCTTCTCTTATCTGGTAAGAGAAGGAACTCAGAATCTCAGATAGAAAGTGCTAAAAAGCAAAATAAATTGCTTTTTTTCCCCAAGTATTTCCTTTCCTCACCTAGTTAAGATCTTGCTAAGAATGTCAAATGGAAGCATTTCTTCCAAATAAGCATTTCTCATGAATGAATCATGGGTTTTCACTACACTGTCTTTAAAACTCTTCCAGACTTCTCTCAAGGGCTTTAAGGATGCTCATCCAGTAAATGTTTTCTTTCTTCCCAGTGCAGCTGCTGGCTGTCAGTCTTTCAATATTGCAAATATTGTAAAAGCCTTATTTCTTTTAAGCATTTTGAGTCCGAATGCTGCTTCAAAACCAAAAGGTCATTTGTTTCACCCAGAATTCACTAAGCTTAGGAAAGCTGGAAGCCAGGGGAGACAACAGGAGAATTAGGGGAGGCCAGGCTCAGTTTGCAACTTGCACAATTGGAGAATAAGGTACATCCTTGAAATAAAGCACTCTAGGTACTAGAACTGGGAAAAAAAAAATTTTGGAAGATACTTATTCCAATAAGTAAAAATGTAATTAAAACTGCACGCAAATGTTTTGGATTTTTTCATATTCCTCTACTTTGGTGCACAGTTATATTCTATTTTGGGAGGCTTTTAAAAAAGAAAGTATACAAAAGAATGCCAGAATAAATGAGTTAGGGAGAAAACATCGTAGTTTTCAAATGGTTCTGACTACTGTCAGTTGCAGAGTTGCAGCCACCCAAAATATTTGTAAAGGTTCAAAAAAAAAAAAAAAAACAACACTTTTAAGATCTTAAGATAGTTATTTATTTAGTGGTTTGATTTTTCCCTTAGACACAGACTCTCTTACCAGTGAGCTAATGTTAAATTATCTGGTTTGTGCTTAAAAAAAGAAGTAATACAGACATAATTAGTGGGCTGACAGGCAGCTCTAATCAAAGTCTCAGTGGTACCAAGCCCTGGAGCTACTGATCTTGAAAGACTCACGCAGACCACGTCCAAATCCTGTAATTGTTCAATGCGCAACTCCATGGTCGGCATCTGTGGGATGTTGAAACTGACTGGCCTACTATTAACCGTAATTACAATTAGAGACTATCAATGCCACACAAACAAAAAATGGAGTTTAGCATCCCCCACATCCTCACAAATTGCATTACCATACCTGACATTCCACATTGCAGTAAAAGGCCTGCTTACATCTTCCGCACTTGGACAATCCTTCTTTCCTTAAAAAGAAAACAGAAGTTATTCTATTCTATGAAGCTGAGTGAAATACAAATGTATCCTGTATAACTAACAGATGCACCGCTTACTGGGGACTAATCTAGTAACACCACAGTCACCTGGGAAGAGTATAGCACAGTATTTCACATTTCAGTGAAAATTGTATTTTCTTCAGAAAACTGCAACTTTGGCTTGAGCCCCACCTTCAGTCAGCAGACACTATTTTGATTTGTTTAGAATTTCAAAAGCAAATTTTTCCTAACGTCTGTTATTATGCAAAAGCACTCTGTTGTCCTAAACTACCAGGTTTGGAAATGTGTTATTCTATGCTGCTGGACAGACAGCATCATTTTTTGCCACTATAAGCTGCATGCTGATAGCTAACTTTTCCTTGTTTTCAAAACTTCCCTGTTGCTCCATATACTTGCTTGCCGATATTAACCTTTTGCTTCTGCTCTTCCAGTTCTATTGCTTCTTTGTCCGGCCACAGAAAGCATGACTGTTGTTTCACGAGTAACCACCTCCCAACACCAAGAAAATATGTTAATATACTAAACACTGTTTCATCTCCCGTCACCACACAGCTTCTTACTGTCCTGTCCTGCTAACATCTGCTGGGATAGCTGTGTATTCTAAGGTCACCTAAGGCTTGCACGCTCTTTTTAATATTTGTGTGTATCCCAACAGAGGGAACTACCAAGATGAAGGTCCTTTTCTGCTTCAAGGTACACGTGTTGTAGCAGGTCCTATCAAAAATACAGCGTGTGTTACCCAATGTGTGACATTTTGGTGTGACAGCAATAGGGATCTCTCAGTGGTACCGAATACTTTAAAATGTATACACACTCTCCCCAGATAAGTTGCAACAAAAATTGTCCTAAACTGAGGTAACTTTCATAAGGTGTACACAAGAGTAAAACAAGGTTGAGTGTCCTCACACAACATGACAGTGAACAGCATCTCACAGAGGTCACTGTCATTTGGAGTCCATAAGGCCCAGCGGGTCTCGACACCCTCTGATTGTTCTTGCAAAGTAGAAGTGAAAACATGAATGTGGCAGGCTAACGTCAAGATTCTGCTTGCTGACAGCACGTACCTCGAGTACAGCTGCCTATTTAAAGTAACAAATATTATCAGACACAAATACATCTTTCTAGTCTCATTCTGTCCATTTCACTACAACAGTTTTATAATACTACAACAGTTTTATAATGGCACAGCAAAGTTTCTGAGACCAGCGCTGGCCCCACAACCTTCCTAACACTGCAATTTCAATGAATATAGTTCAGAATCAGGTTCTTTTTTGTAATATATGCTAGTTCAGTTTCTAGTTCAGTGCTAGTGCAATGGGGAGCAGATACAGAACGTTTCTGAGCACTGGCAGATCCAGTTACATACATCAGTGAGATTTTTTCCTTCTAGAGGAACCTCATCACTCTGGTGTGAAATAGGTTTCAGACTACTGCATTGTAACTACTGTGCTACTGCATTCAGTGTATTTTCCTTGAGCACTGTGCTCCTCCAGAAATCCATGGGAGAAGCTGGCAAGGAAAATAAGTAGCATTTAAATACGCTGTTCCTGCTGATCTTTATAAGTTATTCCCTGAGACCTAAGTATTCTTAGGGAACGATTATCACTACAATATTATTCCATGTCAATAGAGAATGGAAAGTATTCCTTACAGAGAGAAATCTTCTGGATGTGATAGAAAAACAGCCAGTTTCTTTGACAAAAGGACATTTATGGTTAGGTACAAGAAAAAAAAGAAAAAAAACAAAAAAGAAACTTAGGAAACTTAGTGGCTAGCTAAAGTCACAGGTGTGAAGGAGGGGGAAATCATCTCTGTTCTACAGTATTTTCAAATTAATGGAACTTATTTCACGACTTCACTAGGAACTATATTAGGTGCTCATATGCAAAGAGAAAGTGAGTAAAGTGAATAGGTAATATAAGTAGGTAACATAAAGCAAAAAGAAAAAGGACAGGGTCAAGACAAAAAAGAAGAAAATGAAAAGCATAAGTGAACTAATATGACAGGACAAGAGATGAAAAGACCTATTAGAGTGTAATAATTATATTCTTCGGTCTGCTTCTTGGCCTACACAAGCATGCAGTACTTACTTAAAGACCAAAAGTACATCAGTTGTTTTCTTTTGCTGGGGCACACACTAACACGTGCTCCAAGTTATAACCAGTCAAGCACTGTGATTCTTCAGTGGGCTGTCAGAAAAGCACTATTCTTGTCGAAAATTAAAAGCAACAGTGTCATGTCCATGGCTAACTTTCTAACGATAACCCTAAACCAATTTTTTTTATTTTTATTTTTTAATTTGTTGTTGTTTTTACTTCAGCAGCTGACATCGAGAGGTTTACAGCAACCACAGAAATACCCAGGGGGGCTTCATGCTGCCTCGAGGAGGGAAGCTGGCACGCAGCAGCAGGCTCGAGCCCCAGGCAGGCTGTCAGGGCCTGCAGCTGTGAAACGCGGGGAGCGAGGCCTGCGGTCAGGGCAGGTGGCTCTTGAAATGCCCACAGCCCCGCAGTAACGAGCCTCTCCTCACGCTGCCTGCGCTTGACCTTCGTAAAGATATCAAAAGACTACGGTTTTGGACAGAGAAGCAGAAATACACAGATAAGCCATTTGCAACGCGGAAATGCAAAATACCAATTTGGCAATCACAGTCCCTTCCTCCCCTGTCAAAACGTCATTAAAATGGGCGAATATTACATCACTACAAAACTGGATGGATTCAATTAAACCTCCCTCAAGAAGTCAAGCCTGCCTCTAACTAACTGCAAGACCACAAAGAACAGTGAAACTTTTTTTCCCCTCATTTTCCTGTCCTCTTAAGCAAGGAAAACCGATGTTAAGCAACGCTTTCCTCACGACACTGCTGCCAGCACATGAGCAGGGGAGGCAAGCTTTGCGACAAGGGGCTCCCCGCGGGGTTACTCCCACTGCCGGCACTCGCGGGGCCCACACGGAGCGCCCGCGGCGAAGCCCCGCCGCCGCCCGGGAC
>VXAA01004461.1:167707-246523 GCA_013399115.1 Anseranas semipalmata
GCCCCTGCCCGCCGTGCGGCGCGGGGAGCGCCTCCTCCGGGCGGCGGGAGCTCAGCCGCCAGTAACCCGGCCGCGCCGGGCGGGGCACCCGGGAAGTCGCCCTCCCGCTGCGGGCTCGGCCCAGTGGGGCCTGGCGCGAAGGAGCCGCGGCAGCCTCGGTCCCCTAGGCCTCGAGGTCCTGCCCGGGCAGCGGGCTGGCAGCGGGGACAGGGCGGCCCACGCGCACACCCACTCACACACGCAGTGGAAGCTCTCCCAGGGACCTAGCCTCGACCCAGGCCGCAAGCAGCGAGTCCCCAGGGGAATGGGTTAGCCAGGCTGATGCCATGGCCCCTATCTAGAGCAGCTGTGGGGCCTCAGAAGACAAAGTCTTCAGCCACAAACTCGTGGCAGCTGCTGCTTGGATCACAGCAGGCTGCTCTTTTCGTGGCCTGCTTCATAACTAGGGTGAGATGTGAGCCCAGTGCTGCCTGGGTTCCCCCAGTGCCCATCCTGGTTTACCTCAGGCATAGTAAGGCATGCGGCAGCCCGGGTCAGCCATGTGATTGGTGGTGTGGGGTGGCAAGGCCACCAAAGATGGTAGGATGGGCAGGAGATCACAAAACCAGTCAGGGGAAGGCACCTCCGGAGGTGGCCGGCTCACCCCCTGCTTCTGAGTCATGTCAGGGCCTCGGACAGCCCCGTGTTGTCATCCATGGTTTGTGGCTCCCAGGTTATGGCTTGGAGGCTGGAAAGCTGACCGCCCTCTCCTAGGGCTTTAGGATAATATCCAGTAGTCTGAGCAAGAAAATCCCGTGGAATTAATGGAAAACTGTCATAATCAGCCAGCATAAAGGGTTAGACTTCTCTTGATAATAAAGAAATCAAGCAGCAAAGAAAAAAACAACAATTCTTTGTTGCTGTCACACCAGCAAGTCTGAGTATGACATGAACAGCCATGTTGTAAATATAACAAAACCTCCAAGAGTAAAAAACAAAACACACCTGAATTTATTCAAAATAACTACTATCTTAGAATCATTAAGAAAATATCTATTATTGAAATTCAATGTACTATAAAACACAACCCCAGAGAAACCACTAAAGCTGTCTGTACTAATAAAAGTGTTACAGCTTTGTGCACAAGTATTCTGCATGCAATTATCAGTTCTAGAATGCCCTGATATAGCACCAAAAGAATATTCCTTTCAGAAATATGAGTAAAGCACTGAAGTGAATGAAAATATTTCTGGTGCCACGTGTAGTTCATGAACCACTGTCGTGGTTTTACCCTGCTGGGCAGCTGAACTCCACTACAACCGCTCTGACTCCCCTTCCTCAAAGAAAAAGGGGAAGAAAATGCGATGGAAAGGGCTCAAGGGTTGAGATAAGGACAGGAACATCACCCACCAATTATCGTCACGAGCAAAACAGACTCAGCATAAGGAGATTAATATAATTTATTATCCATCACTAGCAGACTAGAGCAGTGAGAAACTACAGGCAAACTAAAAACACCTTCCCCCACCCACCCACTTCTACCTCCTCCCCCCAGGCGGCGCAGGGGAACGGGGAATGGGGGCTGCGGTCAGTCCCTAATGCTTCGTCGCCACTGCTCCTTCACGGTCACTCTCTTCCCCTGCTCCATGTGGAGTCCCTCCCATGGGATGCTGTCCTTCCCAAACTGAGGCTGCAGCTCTTTGAGAACTGCTCCCATATGGGTCCGTACCACGGGGCCCATCCCTCAGGACCAAACTGCTCCAACATGGCTCCCCCACGGGCGGCAGCTCCCGCCAGGCCTCCTGCTCCTGCGTGGGCTCCTCTCCACGGGCTGCAGCTCCGGCCCGGGGCCTGCTCCTGCGGGGGCTCCCATGGGCTGCAGCCTCCTTCAGGCCACATCCACCTGCTCCATGTGGGCTCCTCCATGGCTGCAGCGTGGAGATCTGCTCTGTGTGGTGCCCATGGGCTGCAGGGGGACGGCCTGCTCCACCGTGGGCCTCTCCACGGGCCGCAGGGGAACTTGTGCTGCGGCGCCTGGAGCCCCTCCTGCCCTCCTTCTGCACTGACCTGGGTGCCCGCAGGGCTGGTTCTCACTCCTCTCTCCCAGCTGCTGTGGCGCAGCAATTTTTTTCCCTTTCTTAAATCTGCTCTCCCAGAGGCACAACCAGTGTCACTCACTGGCTCAGCTCTGGCCAGCAGCGGGTCCCTTTTGGAGCCATCTGGAGCTGGCTCTTATCTAACATGGGGCAGCTGCAGGGCTGTCCTCACAGAGGCCACCCCTGCAGCCCCTCTGCTACCAAACCCATGCCACGTAAACCCAATACAACAGTGTAGACTGGTGTTAGCCTCCAAAGGATGTAATCTCTGCTATTTGTATCTGTGTATTTAGTCTTATGTTAAACTATTTGTACAATAAATCTTTGGTAAGATCCTTTCTGACTAAACACACAGGTTGAAAATTGAGGCTCAAAATTTCCACAAGAAAGTAAAGCGGTAAAATGGAAAGAAAAAGAGGAATGTTGAAGAAGCAAACTTGAAATAAAAAAATTAGCTTGTGAAAGTGCTCTGACAATGTCCCTAAGTAGGTGTAGCCACATCTATCCTAGCCCCATCACATTTTTGGCTGTGAAACACCTCACCAGCTGCATGAGCTCAACTATTTGTAGGGCCACCCAGAGAATCAGAACTTGGAAGTGCTGCAGTGTAAGGGATGAAATGTAACATGACGAAACAATTAGAGCCATTGCAAAAATAATGTATCTTTATAGGCCAGCATTATTTGAATTGGTTAAAACATCACCTTTTTACAAGGAAAAAGTGATCAATGAAAATGGATTCAGTAACAGAAAAATATGCTATCATCCTCTACCACTGGGCTAAATGTTAATCATGACCCACTGCAGATTTACAAATGTTAGGTATAGAATGAGCCTATCCAGTTGGAATAATAAAAAGCAGTATTTAATTGACTAACCAACTACTGCATTGTGCAAGTGAGGGCTGCCATTTACTCTTTGTATCCCAGCTCAATGTAGCTTGTGGTTGTCTAGCTCAAAGGTCTAGACTTAATTATAGGCATTTCTACAATAAAGTATATTTAAAAATAATAATCGATAATGTATTCACTTTATGAATGAATTAGCATTAAATGGGAAACTGCCCTTGTGTTCAATCCAGTTTGATTAATAAATAGCTCCATTATAGATTGAGAAATAGTGTCACAGCTTATAAAACCATCTACTCTGACTTCTTATACTGTACAAGCTATTGAATTCCTTGAATTAATTTCTGCTTGAAGCAGACCAAAAGTTGTATGAAATGCCCAGTCTTGATTTTAAAGTATCCTTAATAAGTGTTTTTTTCTGAAATGCTACTAAGCGTGTAGACTTTATTTAAAATAATGTGCCCTTAAATGTGCCTGGTTTCCTTTTCAGCTACTGGATCTTACTGTAACATTGTAAACTGTTGTAAAAAGTTCTCAGTTTTTTTCTCTCTACATTAGTACTTGTAGACATTGGTAAAATGAAATGATCCAGTATTTGCTTCTGAAATCTGAAAGCATAGCATTATACACTCCAGTAGTAAAATCCTGGTCACAATGAAGTCAAAGACAAATTCCCACCTCCTTTAATAAAGTCAGGTTTTAATTTCTGTTTCAAATAATGTTGTGTCCAAATAAAAGAGATCTAAGAACTCATATGCATTATCTACCTATGATTACTTCTAAACCGTACCTTGTGCTAGGTCATAGGCTTCTCAAAAATCATGTAGGTTCACCAATTAGAAGCTTCTGAGGAGATTTCTTTTTTGGGGAACCAGCTGGGATGATGGCAAATGTTATCACACTCCTGTTCCACATTATCACCCTTGTTGAACAGCTGACAATTTGATTATGCCTCAGGTAATGAGGAAAAATTTGAATTTTAGTCGCTTTCTTTTTTAATAAACAGTCATTTAGTTTTAAAAACAAAAATAATAATTTACTAAATAGGCTTTATTCCACTCCGAAAAATGTAGCTTTCCAAGAGATAATGCGTGAATTAATTCACAAGAGTGAAATTCACCAGCGGCCTGCAGCCCCATCCAAACCCTTTAGGAGAAATTCAACCAGCTGCCGGCACAGCTTTTAACTTACTTTGGAGGTTTTCAAGAAATAAAACTGGTTTGATAAGTTATTAATGAAAACAGTTTTGTAACTACTTTGTTAGTATATTTATCCTGTCCCCCTTTTTTCTATATTTATACAAAACATTTAAATAAAACATACTCTGTTGGCTCTACCTATTTTATCTGTGTGTTCATACCGTGTGTGTTCGTCACAGAATCTGAACACGGATTTTTATAAAACCATTTGAGTCCCTAAATAAATATTGTGTATTGCAAACCACGGACTTGTTAATCAGTTTATGAAGATTCTCAAGACTTTATCCATATAACTATGTGTGCAATTGCTGAATGAAGAGCCAATACCAGCAATATTTAGGCAACCTGAAGAAGACTGGAGCGCACTCAGTTCCTGCTGCTCATGTGAGACAAGGGGAGGATCCTGCACCCCACAGGATGTGTTGAGGGCCTGGCAGGATTGGGTGATAAAATGACACATTACTAAATGATACCTTACATCTGCAGAGACTTATACTTCCCATCCCCTCTGCCTTTTTTTAACTTCCGTTATGTGTGCTTTAACTATGAAAGATGGTAGCTCATGAAAGGATCTGAAGTAGGGTATGGGTTTAAGAAAGTCAAAGAACAAAGTGTCGTGTCTGCTCTTTGAATTTCTTAAAATTAAGGAGTCTTTAGAAGCAGAGCCGTTCACCTTCACTCACAACCTTGGAACTGCTCTACAGAAAGCTGTGAGCGTTTGACAGGAAAAGATCTATCCCCGTTAGTCACTTTTAGTTAGGTTTAATACTTAATCTTCCAGAAACTATACCGCTAACCCGCAGATGGTATTCTACAGGATCTGCTGTGCACCCTGTGCTGAAAGCTGTCTTTTTGTGTTATGTGTCACTGCAGACTTTAGCCAGAAAGGTTTTGAACTTGGAAACAGAGCAGGGAGTCACTGACGGAGTCACAGGGCCCACAGCAAACTGAGGGGAGAGCGCGGAATAAACAATGAAATCAGCTACAGGGCAGGTACAAGGAATAACATAGGCCATCAGCCCATGGGGAGAAAAAGGACAAAAGGAAACCATGTATAACCTCTTCTATATTTAATGCAATTATTTCCAGAGAGATCTGGTTTACTAACCTTGTCTTTTTGTTTGTTTTTGTTATTGTTTCCAAAAATCCATTGGTACCTTTAGCTGGCTGGTGCAGGTACTGACAGCAGCCTAGCTGAGGCAGCTGAAACCTGTCCTGCGCTGCTGTCCAAGCAACAAAAAACTCAGCCTAAACTGCTTTAATAGGCTTTGTGGGCAGATTTCACGGCTCACCCTAAACTCTGTCCTGATGTAGCTAGGCAGCTGCTCCTGGACTTTTGGCAATTTAAGGGTTGTTTGGGGTCAGAGAACTGCACCTTTTCAGCAGGTGAGTGTAGGTCTGTATTATTCTTTGCAAACCGGAGATTAAGTGTGAAGGTAAAAACTCAGCAGGAACTGGGAAGTGCTGCCTTTCAATAGAGGAAAAGTGCAGTTAATCGCTTTTAGGAAATAACCTGCAAGGTGGGAGATCAGGGGTGAAAGTGAGCTGATCTTTCAGTAGGGGCTGCCAGCACAGTGTGTCACCCACCAGTCTTCCCAAACCTGGAGAGGCCTGGGCATGACATTCAAAATCTGTCGTCCTGTTGTCTTCCACATCTGTGCCATGGGTGGTTGACGTGTTGACAGTATTGACATTACCCAGTATTGATACACAGACAAAAAGCCCAGAGATGCCCTGGCTTTGTTGATAGTCAGGCTGTCCCCAAGCAAAGAGGGCTGGTGGAAATGGAGAAGTGGGGCAACCCCATAGAGTTGTCTGTCTCTATCCTTCAGAGATGCTTGTGATAGTGAAAGACCCAGAGATCTATCTAGAAAGTGGTTCTTTAGTTTTTTCATGAAGGGAACAAACTTTTCTCTGCCCTCACCTATTGGAGACCTCCTCCAACTTTATAGATATTAACATCCTCATCGCAAGTGGTTACTTTACAGGGGAGAGTGTGGACCTAGAAGTAAAGATTCAAGTTTCTGCCCAATATATGGAAGTGATTTGCCTGGGTTAAATATATTTTAATCCACTCATTTGAAGTTTACAAGCATTTTCAGTATGTCATTATAGAAAGCCTGTACACAAATTTCCAAAGACAAAAAGTGACAGCAGCACAAATGTGGTTTCAGGAACATATCATGATGACAGAACTGGATGACTGTGGGGAACAGGCAAGGGCAGCTGTTAGGTGTGAATGTGACACTCAACACTCAGATGCTTGCAGTTCACAATTTGCTTTTATCAGAATCAGCAACCTCACAACTGCCATTCTGTGTTAACTCCAGCCTGCCCCTGGCAGACCTGCATTAACCTTTGCTTATGGAGCCACGGCAGGACTCAAGCAAATAAAAAAATATAACACGTCAGATTCTCCACTGGTGTAAATCAGCGTCTCTACACTGACTTTGAAGGAGCAGCACCTGCTCGCTCAAGCTGAGGATCTTACCCTGTGCTACTATAGCATCATTAAGTTGTCACATTCTTCCCCTGCCTCTCCTTTTGTCGTCTAGCTGCAACTTTTCTGTGTTGAAGACTAGAGTAGGATCTTTGATCCTCTGATAACTCCTTGAGGCTCCCTCTGTCCCTAAGATAATTGGCCAGGACATTTCCTGAGTTATCCAGGGTCATCTTATCTGCCCTTTTACTTGGAGAGGGATTACAGGCAAGAGAAAAGTCTTGGAGCCTTCACAGATGCAGATGACCTACATGAGTGCTGCCGTGTGTAGTAGGTCAGGCACCCCTCCTGACATGAGGGACACCCCATTGCTTAACCTATCCTGCTACTGATGTGGAAACAGAAACCTTTCAGGGTGGCCTAGGCCCTAAGACAAAGCAAGACCATGTACCGCTTTTGTCCCAGCTTACTGGCGGTGCTGGAAAAGGAAAGGGGGTGAGCTGCTTTCCTCCTTTTTGAGGTATTTACACACTATAATCAAGCAATCTCTCAACATTCTCTAAAGTTCTCATGGTAAGGTATTTTATTCAGTTCTAACAACCATTTTTGCAACTATTTTCCAAACCTCCAATTTTTTTCAACTTCATTAAAACCTATGATCACTGAAAACATGTGGCATTTCAGTAATCACACCAAAGCAGTATAAACATGTAACATCACTTCCATATACATATTACTTGCTTTTCTATTTATATGTGCAAAGATCACATTAACAGTACAATCAGCAGTGATTTATATTTACCTCAGCAACAGAAAGTTCAAGTGCAAGGCCTAAGACTGACCCCTCTGCAGCCTTGTTAAAAATATCTTCATTTAGAGATCACTTCCCAGTGATAACTCATTTTTGAGATCTGCTGCTTAATAAGAGCATCATTCCACTAGTGGGTAAATCACTGGGACTTCACAATATGATTTTTTTTTTATCAGAATGTTTTGCAAAACTAAATCAAATGCCTTACGAATGTCTCAATATATTGCACTGAAGTAGTTACCTTTTCAGCCAAATTTGTAATCTAATCAGGTTTGTCTGACAAGACCTATTTTCCATAAAACCATGCTGACTGGCATTAATTACTTCCTGTCCTTTCATTCTTTATCAGTTGAATCCCATATTCTATTATTCTCACCTTCCCTCCAGTTTGATGGTAGGTTAGCTGGCTTTTATTTACCAAGGTCATCATGTTCGTCCTTGCTGAATACTGGCAAAACATCAGTCTTCTTCCAGTCTTCTGGAATTTCCATATTATTTCAAGACCCATTAAAAATTAACACATGAAAGCAAGAATCTCCTTCACCAACTATTTGAGACTCCTCAGGTGCAAGTTATCTGGGCCTGATGAATTACAGGTTTTTATCACAAGCAGATGTTTAACATCCTATTTGGTTACTAATGGACTGAAAAAGGCTTTAGCTGCTCGATATGATACTGCTGTCATCCTACTTTTTCCAAACAGAGGAGAGACATGTTTATTGAATATGGCTTTTTTCATTATTAATGATTTTACCACCTTCATCTAGTAACTGGCTAATTCCATTGCTGGGACTTCTTCTGTGTATAATGTATTTCAAATACTCTTTTTCTGTGTGTGTGTCATTTTTGTACTGCTGGGTATGCAGATATCTTAAGCTATATTTTCTATTTGTCATGATTCCCCTTTTTCTCCCTTTTCCTGTAGACCACTATTTTAATCTCTGCCTCCTACAAAAGGAAGTAATGGTTGGGAGGAGAGAGAAGGGGAAGGAAAGAGTTCATCCTTCTGCTGTCTTCAGGTGTCTCTTTACTTTTAACTAATATTGTTCTTACCTTCTTATTGTCCTAGTTTAACTTCAAGAATGATTTGGCTGCACCCAGTGCTCTAAAAAGCATTGAGTGGATGGCTTCTGGAAACCAGTGAGCCTTCTTTAAGAAGGAGTGATATCAGCTTCCTCTTATTCCTCTTTCTGGTGTTCCCTGTTGACCAAGGTACCCATCTCTCGGGAGGCTAATTCATGTCCATGTAGCTGGTGGTTTCTCTGTCAACCACATCTTCTCCTTTTCCTTCTGTGGCCACTTTTCTACATGGAAAGCTGAGAATACACATACTTTTACTAAGAGAAGAGCCACCCTCGATCATCAGATGACAGGTACTTTTACTTCTTGGAAGATGAAATCTGGTCCAGCAGAGTACTAAATATTTGTAAGTGACCCCATGCTAAGAGGCACCACACTGACAGCAGCTAGAACGCCTCCAGATGTGCTTACACAGAAACGCAGTGCACTTCCAGCTGTGCTTTCAGTACCAGCACAAGCTGTGGGTATGGAGCGCATTTGAAAGTGAAGCCAAATGTAGAGTATTTCTGTTACAATCAATTACTTGGGGAATTGTCACTCCTTGCAAGAATATTTCTGGAGGTGGTTTTTCTTGTTTGGGATCCTTTTTGCTTAGCAGGGGAGGAAAAAAAATATAGTCAAAGGCTTGGAGTTTTCCTTTGAATGAAAGTAGGTCTGTGCCTATTTTAGGATAAGAGGAAGGTAGCTATTAGGCCAGGTACTATGTTACATTTACACTTATTGAAATAGTTATGTAAAAAAAAGTTGCACTTCAACCATGTTTTTAAAATCCCTTAAAATATGTTTGAGAGTCATGCTGCTAGCTGCTGGCCATGCCTGCACTGCTGCTAGGAGGAGATGTGGGACACAACCCAGACCTGGAGGCTAGGGGCTCGATCTCCGCTCCATGCAGACCCAACGGCCCTTGCAGCAGGCTGGCAGTGTCCCCTGTGCCATTGCTGCAGGTGGGCTGACCTTTGGGCCTTGGGTGGTGAGCCTGTGCCCTGAGGAGAGCACTCCTAATTTGTGGGGTTTGTTCGATATATATGAATAATGTGGCACCGAGGCCGCAGCCCCTTAGGTGCTATTTCCACAGATCAAAATGTGGCAAATCCAGGAAGGTACTTGGGGGGCTTGGACATTGCTAGGATAGGGAAGGGAGATAACATGATGCGGTCTCATCTGTACCACCTTTGGGAATGCTTTCTGGAGCAAACTTCCAGGGCACGTTTCTGGGGAGGTACTTGGAGCAGTCCAGAGCAAAGCCAGGGAATAATCTATCAGTGTGAACTGATCAGGGATTTATGTTATTTAGCACTGTGGAGACATGCATCGGGAATGTATTTTAGATGCACAGCAAGTACATTTTTGACAAATACTCACTTCTTTGCCCATTATCAGTATATATGAGCTTTCAGAGATAAGAGAATGGCAATGACAATAATAATTATAGTGCTAAAACTAGGGGGACTTTTACCTTCAAGCAGTGGCAGTCCTGCTGGTTTCTGTCACTGAGAAGTCTATGAATGTGGTGAGAAAGGAAGGCTACATGGTGCTGGAAGTTGTCAGACTCCACACATATGTCTGGGGCATCTGGACTGCGTAGGGTAAATGGACTGTAAGGCCCAGGCACGTAGAAAGGACCAGTACAGTAGACATGAATGACCAGATGGAAAAACAGACATTCTTTAAGACAACAATTGGGAAAATCAGAGTACATAACAGAGGAAATCAGGCTGTTCAGCAACAAATGTGGTTAATATAGCTGGGTTTAGATCCACCCAAGGATTTGGTGCAAATATACAATGAAAATAAAAATGTATTCTTTTGATTTCTCTTAATCTGTTCCATGAAAACAATAAAACCAAAATCAGGAGCACATGGACAAATACATTAACTATAACTTATGTCCCAGGTAATGACCATATTAACAGCAACTCAGGATATCTCCAAACACTAGAAAATGAGAAACAGAAATCATCATCCCCAAAGATTAATATGGTACTTTTCCTTCAGTGCTTGAAGAAGAGAGGAGCTTGTTTATACTTCAAGAAATATTTTAGAAGATCAAAGGAATGCCAGAGAGCAGAAGATGCATCGGGATTACAGAATTAACAGTTGAAAATTATGTTTAGCTGGACCCATAGTACCAACCTCAGCAGACACACTCATGACATGGATGTGAGTCAACTGCTCAAAGCAGCCTGGGAAACAGTGTTGAAATCACAGCTCATCAATTCCAAACATCTTCAGAGAAAATCCACAGAGACAAAACTTTCTTAAAGGAAGGAAAGAAAGAAAATGAGTCAATTGAAAGCTGCTTCTCAAGGGATTTACATAAAAAAATGAAAAGTAAATGCTCAAAAATATGCAGAAAATAGATGAATTGAAGCAGTCATGAAAGATGTAAGAAAAGATATCACTGTAGTCTCAGAAATGAAATAAAGATTTGATAATAAAACTAAGTGGATACATTATCCACATAAAAACTTTAAGAGTGTGAACTTACCCCTTTATATAACATTTGATGAAATAATTCCTGAGAAGGCAGTTGCTTTGGAGGGTATTGAATTGTGATTCATGTATTCAGAGCTGCTTTTACACCATCAAAGGTATCCTCATGAACAAAATAAGCTCTCGATGAGTCAAAACTGACACAAAATAGTCGCTCAAAAAATGAAGTTAGTCCTCTCAAGGAGGGTGGCTGTAACTTATATTTTTTCCATGAGTCATTTTAAAGACATCTTAACTTCAACAAACCTCTTTGGGGCCACTTGTCTTCAATGCACAAAAGCTAACATGTATAATCCTGGTGTCAACAATCAATGACTAAAAATATTTGGCTGAAATTGATAAGGTACGTCCTCCCACTTTGCTTTCTAATTCCATCTCCTTCCTCTTTTTAAGATTAAAACATGGTTACACAATTCATAAAAGAAGAAAAAAACTAACAATAGACTGTAGGACCTTCACTGGTTCAACAACTTTACCTTTTAGTCTTCTATATATTTCTCAGTATACCCAGACTTCATAGATGTTCAAATTGCTTATTTCAATTACTACCACCATAAATGCAAAAATAAAATAAAATAAAATAGGTAATGAAATATATGAAGCTATTTCCCAGCCAGTGGTTCTTTAGTCACTGTAATCTGTATTGCTTGTCAGGTCATATTGAATTTCTTGCAGCCCCCCTTCCTCTGAGCAACATATTTGAAGGCAATTTCGTGTTTGAAGCTGTAACCATGACGAACAGGAACTAGTGAATCTGATGTTTTTGTAACATAGTTAATTAGGTGCCATTGCACCGGTGCATTTTAAATGAACTTGGCCTCTGATTATTAGCTATACAGTAGCTAATAGTAGTTAGAACTATCTTTCCATGGTGAAGTGCCACTTTCTGGTAATCAGGATATCAGATCATATTAATCTTCTGTCAACTCTCCCTGTTGAGCCCTAGGATGAGGAACAGGCAGATGCAGGATTGTGCAGATTTCTGCTATCTGAGCCGCTGCTGAGATGAGTTAGATGTTCCTTGTTGACCTGTCCTGCTCTGAATTTGAGTCACTTGTGATCAGGCTGTCATGGTTACTCTCCTGACAGCATCTCCCATCCCACTGTGTCTTAGCAGAGGGTAAGTAGCTTGTCCATGTCTCCAGTGCCCAAATTCCCACCACAATCTGATCATCCCTAGGTGGATCCACACTTTGTTTAGGAGATCATGGAGTAAGAACACAGAAACGGTGATTCAAATGGAGCTCACCGTGTACAGTCATAAGAAGGTAAGAGTTGGGTAGGAGCAAATTGTGAAAATTTTGACTGATAGGAGAGGATAAAAGAAAAGACAACCAAAGTACCTTAAAAGCTGATTAGTCATCCTTGAAGTACCTGCTGTCTTTGTGTCCATTGTCATTACAAATATTAAGTAGCCCGTTGTCACTGAACTGTTTGAATCAACACAAAAGACACTGCATTGCAGAGGGACAGATATATATAAAAATTACATCAGAATTGTAGGACTATGATGTGCCAAGCACTTCCTAAAGATTTTTTTGATTTATCTGAGGAGATAAATTGTCCTTTGCATAACTTACTTGCAACATAATTTCCTGAAAGGGCACTCATAAATGAAGGTTTCTGTAAACATTTATAATTTGGGCTTTGCTTCAAAATTATAATAAAAAAGATTGAAAGCTCATTTCCCCCCCTCTTTCACATTAGTGTTATTTCATTGGACTAATCAAGATGGGAAGACAGTTGCCACTTATATTGTCTGTTTTTGACAGTTTGCTTACTATTTTGTTTAGCTTACTAGCTAAAAGACCAGTAACGCCTTTGACAGATATGGCACCACACCTAAAATCAAGGAGTGGCAAGAGGTAAGCATTATGATATATATCTCTATACACATTTTGCTATACTCAAAAGAAAATGGAGAGAGAGGGAAGGGGTCTGTTATAAGATAGGTCTTTTATGAAAAGTTGTAGATGACACAATTGGAATAGAAACAAGGGGGTCCTACAGAAATGTAACAGGACACTGCAGAAATTACTCTAAGACCTATGGAGCATTACATCTTTTATATGATTTTTTTTGAGCCATTGTATAGAATTTAATAGCAGAGGTATCTGAGCTGTAGGATGGTACAAAAAAAAAAAAAAAAAAAAGCTGCAGAAAGCTTATCATTTTGTGTTAAATTCTACAGCAGTTTTCCATAAGGGCTGGACTGCTTCTAAGGTGTATCCTGTGCGTGTTTCTTCTTTACTCCTGTGGCGAGCTGAACTTTGGTTTTAGTCTGCAGCACATTCTGAATGTGCGAGTAGCCTTTTGTGGGTAGAAAAGAAGATAGTTCTCTGTCTCATTAATCTGCAGATTCATGTGGAAGTCTATGCTGTCTTAAACTTCATTGGCAGGTCACCATCCAGCTGCATGAGTCATTGTGTTTGAGTTTTAAATGGGGATGTACAATAGGAACTGTACCTTCTGGTGTAAAATATACACAGTACATCACATACCACTTCCATCAGCAACTGAGGTTTTGTATTATTTCAATGGACTGAGGCCCCTTTTTTAGTGCATTGGGGAGCTAAGAAAGTGTACACAAAGGACTGTATAACAGCATCCTTTCCTGACTTGGTAGAAATGAGAGAAGCTCCTTTTTTTTTTTTTTTTTTTTTTAGGTAGATTATGTTTGAACCACAAACACAAGATTAGCTGTATGTTATAAATACTACTTTTAGAAAGCCAACCAATTCAGATACTGAAACTTATCAATTGTTCCTACCATAAAATTTAAAACAAAGTTTGGGAAGATTGCTGCTGAAGGCAATACAACAGAGATTAGAAATGACAAAAGGGTGTAAGTTCCTCCTAACATAGGAAGGATTAAAAATGTCAAAACAGTAATAAACCACAACCAGGTCAACAGGTCAATCCACATGAGAAAACCAACATGCAACAGAAGGGCCTCTGAAACTTCTGAAGAACAGAAGATCAGTAGGAAAGCATTTTTATGAGAAATAAAATGTGCCTTCCTGTCAGGGAGGAAGGGAGTTGCAGGGTGCTTGAGAAATGGAAAAAAAAATGCCATTAAACCCTGATATGAATAAAGATCAGGTGAGAGAGGATGTCACCCTGTGGCCTTTGGAACTGTATTTCTGCTGCCTCCTGAAATTATGTTTTCCTGAAACAAAGGAACAGTGTTATGGAAAAGTGGGTGCCAGGTACTTTAGGAAAATGAGACACAGCGAAGCGGATAAAAGAGACAAAGACAATAGCAATCATATGCAATAAAGTGAAGGCAGCTGAGGTCTGAGACAAAGGTGAATATTATGAGCCAGCAAGATGACTGAAGCAGGGGAAGGAAGGAGGGAAAGGTGATTCACAATAACATTTGAAAGACATTGGCCTGAATATTTATCAATGTCATAGCAAACTTAGCTTGGCAGCCTTGTTGGCTGACTTTGTTCTTTTAGTGATTTCCCACCCTTAAGATGACAAACAGGAATGTAGTTCAAAATATGGCTCTTAATGTAAGTTGAAAGCAATAGAGCTTACACAGGCATTGTCATGCAATTGTATAGCTTTTCTGTAGACATAACTGAAGGATTTACTTAAACTGACATCCATCGGAGTGGATTCAGTCTAGGCAACATGGACGCTTGTACACCTATGCCGACATGGGGTTAACATGCCCACACCGCACCTGGACAAAGGGAACGTTGTGTGGCTGCTCAGAGAACCTGACTCACTGAGTTCATTCAAATTAAAATGTAGGTCCTATGCCCTCATCAATGATTTGGCTACATCTTTGGTTTAGAAATAGCTAAAATAATTGTGAAGTGATTAATCCAACTGATTGATGATGGATACGAAAGTACTCAAGGAAATTCTCTTTTAGCTGATAGTGAAGGTTTAATTTACACTGCTTTTGTAAGAGCTACTTCTGCATATATATAATGGTATTCTGAAGTGACTACTAGTCACCTGAAGGTTAAGATGCAGGTACTATTAAGTATCTTAGAGAAGTGCCCAATCAATAAATTTCAGAGCTATACTCAATGCTGTATCCCAGCTTCTCGAAAGTTAAAATGGCAGTCCAACTCATCCATAGGTAAGGTCAGAGCAAATGTCACACTATAGAAAGACAGAAAAAGGACCGTGTCTGCTCTTGGTTACATTGGTAAAAGTGGAGTTAACTCCAGATGTCATACTGCTGTAACCAAGAACTGAATTTGGCTATTTGTTTTGAATCAATGCTATCAATAAAAGTCTGCCAAAAATAACCAACTGGTAAATATTAATTTAAACAGAAAAATTGGAAATCAGTTTCACACTCAGTTGCAACATGGGGCCACTGCATGCTGGCAGTAAGAGGATAATGACATTAAGTGCCAAAAAAATACCTGGAAAGCATTACTTCTGTGTGACATCCAATAAAGATGCCGCACACACCCCTACATTTTTCAGCAATTAAATATCTGCAAATGAAAGTGCTCTCATCCCCCAATTCCCTGTCTGCAGTGGCCAAAATACAGCCCAACAGCGCTGTAATAGAAGATTTTCAGGGTGGCCCCTCTGCACAACAGCTGTTTCACAGTCTGATAGTAGCATCTCCAACCAGCTGCTTCAGTTTGCTCCTGGCTGTCACTGCTATAGGTTAATAGGAACAGAGGCAAGAGAAGGGCCTAGGCCAGCATAAAGCAGAAATAACAAAATTTTCTGCCAAAAGGGAGTGTGGGATAAGAACTTTAATGGGCAAGCAAACAAAGAATCAGACTGAAGCCTGAGGCGCTTCAGTGTGTTGGCAACAGACAAGCAGTCCTGGAACAAGTGCAGCCCAGAGTCTCAATTTGAAACGACTGTGTGGCCCCCATGCCAAAAAAGTTTGGCTCTGTGTACACATGTGTGCATGTATATCTATATCCCCACACCAAATATGTAGTTGTGATAATCATGTAGTAAATTACAGAGCCATATGATAAACTGCATATGCCTTTGACCACCTCACCTGCCCCCTGCCAGCTAATCCATCTCCATTTGGATTTACTCTATCATTCCAAATGGAGGCTTTAATCCTGCAAATACTTATGTGTGTGCTTAACTTAAAGCACTTGAACAGACCAGTTGAAAACAAGTTTGGCTGCATATAATTCCAGCATCGTCTCTGGGTGGGATTGTAGTCCTCCCTTCTACATTCAGTGGAAGCAGTTTGCCTTGTGATTTCTTTTAGTGGTCTGATGGGACCACTGCGCTAGCACTGGTGCTGACTGCTGGGTCTGTGTATGCCATGGATAAAACCATGTTATTCCACAGGCTTCAACAGCTTTACTCTAATTTACATCAGCTGAGAATCTGCAGCGTTGATAAAGAGAAGTTCATCAGGATTAATATACCCAATCTACAAACACTAGCTGAATATCAGTCCAGGCATAAAATGAGGGCAGGGTGCCAGTACCCCTCATCTCTAGTGGGAGGTGTCCCTGCCCATTGCAGGGGATTGGAACTCGATGATCTTTAAGGTCCCTTCCAGCTCAAGCCATTCTGTGATTCTATGATTCTCCCAAATTCCTTATTCCCACAGGGTGGGGGCTGATGGTGTTGTTCTGCCATGTGATCTATGCAGCCACCCTTGTTTCACGAGTGTAAGGAAGGTCTTGCAGAGCTTCTGTCACCTGTTCTCTTGTGGCTTCAGCTCCAGATTTTCTCTCTGTCCTCTTCCATAAACTATGCAGAAAACAAAGAGAAAGGCAGCAGAAGAGAAGTGTAATTGTATACCGCAAAATAACATTCATAAGTCACACAAACACTAAACCCTACGTATAATGAATCTGTCCTTTAGGGACAGTCCTTTCCATGTCATTGTCTGGTACTTATGTTGTTGTTCATCTAGCTAATTACTGCTTTGAAAGGTATAGTCCTGCTGTCATGCCTAGATTAGCAGCAAGTGTTTGGCCAGCTACTTTCTTGTCACAGTTGATAATTATTTAATGAGTTCTGTTCTTCCCTAGGAAAGCAAGATTGGGATAGAATTGGACTTATTTTATCACAGTAGCATTGCTGCGCCTGTTGGCAGGTTTGACAGCAACAGGGCTGGATTTCAGTAAGACAGAAGAAGAAGAATTTCCATAAGTAGTTCCTGAATCAGTTGGAAGCAACGGGGAAATTAATAGTAATGAGTGAATCTCAACAGATACTGACTCATTACTATGTTAGCTGCCAGTCTTTTCCTGCAGCTGTAACCATGCTGGAAACTGGGTGATGCTCTTAGCTAAAAGAAAAGCCATCATAAGTTAGTACAACATGTTGCTAAAATGGGAAGTCTAACTTTAGTTCTCCAGATTTCTCCATCCGCAGGGGGCCACTGAAGTCGCATTATCCTTTTTATTTCAGTAGGAATCTATTGATAAATAAAAGCATCGTCAACAGGACCATATGGACCTGTCTTTCAGATTACCTGTCTGGAAGAACGTTTGGAGGAATGAAGGCAGGTGAAGAAACTCTGTGTTGAGGCTAGGTTAGAACGACGCTGGCAAATGCTTACTGTATGTAAGCTGCTACCTGCTACAGTGAGGTATATTTTAAAAACTCTGTGTTTGTTCTCTCTCCGTTCCCAATCATTTTCCATGCCTGTCTGGAAATTTTCAGAGATAAACAGAGAACTGCATATGGCAAATGTTAACTCATTGAAAGTCAATTACAAAACAAAAACACACTGGTTGAAATAAAAAAGTTACATCTTGATTTTCCTTTCAAAATATATTTTAATTCAGTTGTTTTAAAATTTTCAAAGTCCAAGCAAAGCATTTAGGTAAATCTTAAATAGTTCTTTTCTGTTAGCATTTCATTTAAAGGAAAAATTGGGAAGAAATGTTATTGTTTCAGAAATGGAAAAACACATTCACAAAAGTAGAATTTTCCACAAAATGGAAACCATAGTTCCTGATTACCTTTACTGTTTGCCTCCCCCCCGAGTTGTATTTTTCTTCCCAAAGTTGTACAAACCTTCTAATTCTTCAAGGCCATAAGGCATAAGCATCTTTTTCTTTAAGGTTAGGGATTTGTTTTGAGTTCTTGTGCAGTCCACTCCACTGTCTGTAAAACGCTCCCCAAAACATGACGCACCTGGGTATGTATGAGATGCACTGGGGGGTTGTCTGTCAGTCTGAGACACCCTGAGTTTTCTGGGAGTTCAAAAGTTGTTTTTCCTAGAAATGGCATTGAGTCATCAGCTAAGCACCACCAGGCAATGCCATGATGTCCTACGTTGAAGTGCCTTCTATATGGCCACATCACTCAAGACAGCAGTGGTAGCCAGACGGGGAAAGGTTGGTTTGTCTGAAATAAATGACCTGAAAAGCTGGAGGACTGCTGGGCTCAGCAAACTGCTCCTATAAACAGCAGGAGCAAGTGAACTCTGAAAACATATGAATTTCTTGTTAAGCAAGCATCCCCAGTAATGCTAATAAATAATAATTTATACAAAGTATACAAAATGGACAATGTGTGACTATCTTTTATTATTAAATCTAGTATTTTTCCAAGCAAAATAGTTTCTTATCTGGCATATTTTCAGAATTTTCCATAAGGCAACATCTGTGTTTTAAATGGTCTAATTCTAAACTCACCAAAACTCATGAGAAGCTCCCAGTGACTCCAGTGGCTTTCGCATCAGGCCAGAAGTATTGAAGACAATTACTTTCTCCTGTCTATGGGTCTTCATCATATGTTCTGACATGGTAACTGAAAGTTTTTCTAGGAAAGCATGATTTAAAATGAAAATGTAGTATTTTGTAAATATTCAGACTGAAAGGGGATTAAAATATATTTTTAAGTAATCTGGAAGAATTCAGTCTTGGCTCCTGCCAGGACACGTGGATTTCTTCCCATGAACTGGATGACTTTCTCTCTGTGGCACACTGTATTGTTCTCCTAAGAACACCAACGAGATGGAGCGATACCACACTATACATTCGTGGCAACAAGCAACACTACTACAATTTAGTCACCAACACTTTGGCATTTTTCACAACAACATCTAAGCTAGTAGCGTAGAAGTAACAGCTCTATCAGGAGGTCTACCACTACATTTTTCTCGGGTCTAAAAGCTATAGGTATTTTTTTCTCCCGGATTTGGCATCCAATGAAAGAAACTGCATGTTTATTTGTTGGCAAGCATAAATACCAATTTCTTTGGAGATGTTTTCCTTATGCTAGTAGAATAAATGAGTTGTATTCTGTGCTGATTTATTTACAAAAACTTGTACAAAGGTGCTGAGAAGAGATTCCGTGCCAATGAGGATGCTGTTTTTACAGTTTGGAATTTATTTTGTCTATGCACACATTGATATACAGAGCTGTGGCTTCACTCTGGATGCCATTTTCATTGCAGATAACCAATTACTGAGTCACTCCTGAAATGTGGGGAGGTTTCAACTGAGGTAATTCTTTCTTCACCTCCCTAACGATCTATTCTGTGTTAAACTCACTGTCATCCCAAATGAGGACCTTGTCACAAGTAAAAGGGGTTTAGCTGTTTATCTTGAAGCCTCTTAAGCTTATATCAAAGGTTTGGATAACCCGTGCTTGCTGAAGTAAGGGACTGAGGGCATAAAAGTGAAGAGTATATCACCTTCTCTGATATTATCCTTTACCCTTCCTCCTTGCCCCACTGGCTGAGCTATGCTGTGATGTTTGCAGAAGGGATACAGCCCCAGAGAGGAGCCATTCATGCAAGATAAGGCACTGAAAAAAAGCCTAAATCTAAATATCCCCTAGTCTGGAGAGGTTTTAGGGCTGGATTTGCACCTGATCTTTGCTGTCATTTTCAAATGTATGCACATTTTCACAATAAGCTACTTTTGCCTATTTCTCCTAACAGAAATACATATATATAGTTGCATACTAAAGGGAATGTTAGAACTAGTGTTGTATATGGCTACTAATTATCTATATCTTGAACTTATAATCTCTTAGTATTACCATCAACTATATCAATCTCTACCCGTCTGTCTATATACATGTAACCAGAGTTTTGGTGATGTTCCAGGCAGCATAAGGGGTTGGTCTGGACCTGGGCTCTAGAAGAGGGCATGTTTATGCTTTGTTGGTTCTCCACATACTTTGTGAGACCAGACTGAAACAGGATTTACTTCTCACTAGTAAGATATCCAACTCCAACCTGGGTGGGATGCCACACAGCTATATGGTCACGGGCATATCACGTGCCTGTGTCCAGCCAGTGTTAATGTGGGTCCTTCTTGCTTCCTCCACTGAATCTATCCCCTCGTTATCACTTGCCCCTTTTGGCACCGTGGCAGAAAAGTTTAAGCCTCCTAGGCAGGTCTTGTCAGACAGACAGTGTCTGAAGGAACTTCAACCACAGTAGAAACCATAAAGATAAGGGGCAACTCTATTATATTTTCTGCAGTTATTCAGGGAAATGGAAAACAACTGCAGTTATTCAGGGAAATGGAAAACAAGAATCACAAGTACTTAGAAAGAAACCCTTGTCTACTCAGTATCAGTGCAGTATGACTCCAAACAATACATTTCTGTGTGTAAAAATCAAAAGGAGTTCTGCCTGCAGAACAAATACAGGAGAAAAGTAAGCAATAGGTAATTGCTTTGTGTATAAACTAATTATCAGTACAAAATGCAGCAATAATGCCCTTCCATTCAAGACATTCTCATTTTATTTTGATCTGGGCATGCATGTGGTAATGTTTTAAAGCACTGAACATTTACTCATTTGACAGGGGTGAATGACACAGAAGTCAGCATCTTGTGATCAACAGGAAAAGAAGGGAAAAGAAGAACACTCGCTATTCTGATGTCATCTCCCATTGTTATTGTTGTTGTTCCTCCAAATAATGGAATTCTGGAAGCAAGACCATAAATCTCAAAGCTCAGCATTGTCTCATTCAGAGATCAAGGTCCTTGTTGCTGATTGATTCATGCATTTTTCATTTGGCTAGCTAATATCCTTTAAATGGAACAGACACTTAGGCAGTGAAACTGGAGCCATTCTCCCCTCCCCCAAGAGGATTTAGCATATAAGTTAAGCAATTTCTCAGATGATTTTTGGTAGAAAATATCATTTATGCAAAACATTTAATATTATTCACCTCAAAAGTCTAACATTAATTTTCCTACAATAAGCCTGATGCTATTGTGCATTAAGAGCACTCAGCTTTTAAGGCTAGATTGTGATACCTTTCTCGAGTTGAGTAATACCTAATTCTTTGAGTTATCCCATTGGAATGAAGTATTATGATATCACTTGACATGGGAAAGAGTATCACAATCAAGCCCTTAATGAAATTTGTAGAAGCTGAGAGTGTTCTCTACAAGAACGAGTCTGTAATCCATATTTTTCTATTTTTCTGGATGTGTTCTACTTAACTTGTAATCTTTAGAGAACTCCATGATGTAGCTACTTACAGTTCTCTCCGACTTTGATAATTTTAAAGTTGTCTGAGCTTCTACAACCAATACAATCCTAAAATTTGTCCTTCCTTCAAAATTCCAAGTGTTATTTTGTTATAAAAACATTATAAATAACAATTTTTCAAAAATCCAGGTAAAATAGCTGTTCTGGGATCACAGAACTCACTTGTCATGGGATAAGGACAGAATACAGAGACCTGTGCTCTAGTGGTTATTTGGGTTTTATTTAGGCCTTTAGATAAATTCCAGTTTATCTCAGGCTTAGGATATAAACCTCAATATGTCAAAGCCTGTCGAGGTCTTTTCCCTTTGATCATGCTTCAATCTTGCCACTTTGTCACCTCTTTAGAAATCTTACCCTCCTGCTAAATATCAGGGTGCCTCAAGCATTCCCTTGTACTGGGAACCCAGGTATCTCAAAGAATATTTTTTCTTACTGTTTTATGCACAAAAGTATATGTTGAGCCTGTAGTACCTCCTAAAATATAGACAAAAAGATGTTTGGATTGCTGCTCAGCATGAGCAAGATCTAATAGGATTGCACAGTGTCAAGACTGAAATGGTAACCCTAATACTTCATCCATTTGTGCCTACCCAAATGAGGCATACACCCAGGGAAGCAGCAGATCTTTAACAATGAATGCAGTAACGCATAGTGCCTGATGGAAGACAGGACTGCATCCAAGGTAGCCTCTTCCCATTCATGTTTCTGGAAGATTCCCGCTAAAATTTGCTTTCAGTCATAAAATATGTCGTGCCTTGTGGCACACTGAGTCATTTTCCATCAGTACTTGAAGAGTGCATTTGGATTCCTGAAGGAACTGTGCTCACTCTTCCTGAACATATGTTTGAGCTCAAAGTGGCTCCAGTGTGGACAGAGGGAAGTGACAATGATAGAAATGATAAAGGATTTCTGGGAATCCTTGGAAGAATTTGAAGAAGCCTTTGGGTGACTTTGTTTCCACAGGTGAAGAGACATTGCCAAAATGCCTGCTTTTTTGGACATAACAGGCTGTTGGGATCTGTGCATCAACAGCTGAGATGTACCCTTGTTTTGTCTGGGGAAAAAAAGAAAGCAGGAGTGATGAAAACAGCTGAAAACTTTCCATTGGTGTTAATTCAATCATCAAAAGAGAAGTCTGACAGCACAAAGAAAGTAGCAGTGAAAGACCTAAATAGTGTAATAAAGAATAATAAGTTAGAAAGAATTGTAAAATGCAGACTGCCTTTGGACAGCAGTGCTGTCCTTCCACCTGTTGTAAAACACCCCACTAGTAAGAAAAATGGAAATCTGATACACCCAGGACTAGAGAAATAACTGATAATTTAGGGTCATATCTTTAATTAAAGGAGGAAGAACGTGACATTTAAATCAAAAGAAAGAGAGATTGCTAAGAATGTGATGTATAGAAAGAATATAGTGGATGTTCTGCAGCGTGATGCCATGAGTTTGTTGGGCTCAGCTTTGCTGGTTGAGGTAGGTCAATCTCCACATGCTAAGAGAAGAGTAGCCATGGGACAAGGAGTATTTTCGCATCCAGAGTTCTTACAGCAGCATTGAGTTTTCCAAGCAGAAAGAGGGGCAAGATGATCTGACCTTCTTCCTGCTGAACTGCAAAGGTTGTTTCCTGCTTTGTCAGAACATCGCGCCTGATGGTGCATCTGTGCTGGTGTTTTGAGAAAGGTTATTATTGTGGTGGATACTGGAAAACAGATTAAACTCTTCTGGAAACTGAGGACATTTTCTGTAAAAATGAAGTGCTAAAGGGGAGCACTTTTTTTTTTTTTTTTTACTTTCCTTTTCCCTGAATTTATTTTCAGGGAGAGGAAGGTAATTCTCTAAACTCCATGACTAATTTCTCTTGTCATTTTTGTATTCTTCCTTCACACTGAGAAAAAACTAGGGTTTTTCCAGATCACCATCCCACAAATCATTTAAACACACATTTAAAAGCCTCTCTATTCATCCAAGCAATCAGAATACCTGCATCAGTCCTTTAAGTACATGCTTAGGTTTACAGCGAATAAGCTGGATGGACGAGTGAGGACTTAAGAACTATGTATTACCCATGTGGAAAACCTCACACCAACACCAGTAAGCCCCTCAAATTACAGTCCCCCTGCTAAATTTTGTCATAAATAGGCCAGCATCATACAGAGGTGTTTTCAGAACAAGGCAAGGGGCAGAGGGCGAGGGGGTCTGTGCAGTCGGGGTTCCCAGACAACAGGGAGCCCTTGTGGCCCTGCTGCCTTCCCAGCACCTGCATCCACTCCTGGGCCCTGCAGTGCTCGGGAGAGACCCTACAACAACAAACACATCTGCACCTGTGCAAACATCCTTGGTTTCATGTTTTCTTGGGGTTACTGTAGCAATAGTATTTTAGTATAAAAGAAAATACCGGGTTATGTAACAGCCTCCGTGGGAACCTGCTCTACCTCAATTTATTGAGGTAAATGTTAATGTTAGTGATGTTTCCTGCCTCTGAGCTACTTTTTGTTGGTGCACCACGGGCATATGGGAACCTGAAAAATTAGCTACCACAATTTACTGCAAAACTTACAAAATAACAAAATTTACAATTTACTGTAAAAAAAAAAAAATGTTACCATGAGTTGGTCTTTGAACCTGATCTTATTGATTTCCAACTTTAATTTTGTAGATTTTATTCAGCAATGTTTTTACATCTGTTCCACCAGAAATTCTAGATCTTTCTGGAGCTTCTCTAACTCTGTCTGTGTTTTGGGCTTTATTGTCCATTTACATGAACTGAAATCCAGTGCAATAGGTATTGCTAGGCGACCCCCAGCCCCTTTGGTCACATTGCCCATTTTCCCTGTAGTCTTTCCATATGTTGTTTTACAGTAGGGAATTTCCCATAACTGCCTGACATCATCTGGAATTTGCACCGATGAATTTCAGTATTCTTATTTTCATCCATGTTCACCTTCTTCATCTGTTTAAGCACAGATTAAGTGCTCTGGGCCTGGACAATTCCCTGAGAGAGGCAGGGCAGAAGGGTTGGGTCTTACCTCACTTTAGCAGCCCATAAATGTCAAAGAGCAATTCTTTTGGGGCTGGTATTTTCTGTGCTTGATGACAATTCGGACAGCTGGGGTGGAACTGGCAAAGCCTTTGGCATACTCATATGAAAAATACCATTTTTCTGTATAAATTCCAATCCACATTTTCAGGCTCAGATAATTCCAAACCACCTAAAATGAGAAGTTTCAAACTGGAGCCAAAAAATGTAAGTTATCCAGCTTACGCACATAGGCTCCATGAAAGTAGAGGGTTGAGCTATGTGAGAAAGATTTCTTTGCAGATAGCTGAGACTTAAAAAGCAAGCTCAATTTGAAGAAAATAGGTTACGTAATTTTAAAGTTGTAAGGCCAAACCGTCATATGAAGCTCAGTCACTGGAGGTGCTATCACTAGGAAGGAAAATATATGAAAAAATATATATGGGGTAACCCACTGCCTGCAGGATGTCCTTACTCAGGGGTTCATACCAAACTTCAGCTGAAGGCTCCAGGACACTGGACATTGTTCTGCTTTCCTGGGGGCCTGCCCCTGGCCTGGGGCAGAGCTCAGTGCAAGCACCGCTCACTCAAAGATTAGTGGTGAGGTTTGCCTTCAAAAACCTAGCAAATGTACAGCAACTTTCCACATGCCTTCTTAATGCTCACAGGGGTTCAGTTTCCTTGATGACAGATGAGTTGTTCATCCAGAAGTACAGAATTAAAATTTGCTACCTCACCCTTATTTCTGCTGGTGAGGCCAGAACAGAGTCAGCAATCAACAGATGTCTGCCAGGATGATGGCCTGCGATCATGCTAACATTTACTGCCTGGGGCACTAAGCCACGGTAAGAACTAAACTATTCTAGTATCCAGCAGTTGATACAAAGTCCTGATATGAAACCTTGTGCTTATAAGTACTGTTTCTAAAAAGTGTTGGCAGATGTATTTGACATTTTGCAAAGGCCTGGTATGTTATTCAGTTGATTGCAGTCCCATTTCCACTTATGCCTGTGGCTATATTGAAGTCTAACCTATATAGAAGTACCTTGCAAGGATATAAGTGTCTTTGTGTGGGGATTACTGAGTCCAAAACACTGGGATGCTGTTTTGCCACTTGAGGTGGCACCTTTCTCTGAGGGTGTTCATGTGTGAGTTTCAGTGGAGACCTGCTCCCTGTCATGCGCCCCAAGGCCTCCACGAGCACCAGCCCCAAACTCACAGCATGGCAAGGCTCAGCCTGCGTTTTATTATCACTTGCTGACATCTACTGGCTATGGTATGAATTATAGCAGAGGGCTGCCGAGCGCAGATGAGGAGCAGGCTAGATCTGGGGAGGCCTTCTGTGGCAGAGCCCATGGCGGCCTCCATGACACACCAGGCCCGACCGTGCACTGCTGCATGTGCCAGCAGTGTGTGGGGGGCATGGCACCATTCTTTTGCAATATTCCCCATTTTGCTCTGTCCCTTCATTCAGTGGTCCATGCAGGTCCCAGTGTATGTAGTAAGGGCAGGTGGTGGTGCTGGTGGGGATGAGAGGGGCTTGTTGATCAGGCACAGGCCAATGGTGCATTGTTTGGAGCATTCTCCTTAGGCTGAAGTGTGTGAGCAGCTTTTCATACTGTCCTGGCAGAGCTGGGGAATTTAGGGATTGCAGGAAGGCTGTGGGGTTATCTGACCATGCCATGTCCACTTACACTATCCCTCTCCCCATATTTGCAGAGGGAAGCTGTAAGGGACTCCCTGCTGTGGAAGGGGCCCATGCTCTCACATTGTGACTGTGGCAAGTGCCTTCCTCAGAAGCCCCTTGTGTCCAGCCAGTTTGCTGAAAAGACAAAGAACGTGAATACCTTGCTCATCACCAACAGAATAAAATTCCAGTTCTTCTTCAGCCACGTGCTTTTAAGGTACTTCATAAGCATCAGCTAATGAAAGCTAAGGTCATCCCTGGCTGTTGCAGGAGCTGCTATAACTATCCCTGCCTTCTGGATGGTTTTATTAACAGGAAGAATTGCAAAGAACTGACTCTGAGCCACATGAGGAGAAAGGGCCAAATGTGCTTTTTCTACACAGGTGTTTGGGTCATTTTGAGCAGATCTCTGGTGTTCCAAATTAGTTCTGCCTCAAAGTATTTACCTGGAAATATTTCAAGCAGTTATTTGTTTGTAACATGCCAGTTGAAGCAAGACTGTTTAGGATCACAGGGAATCTCAGTAAACAGGCATTACTTTTAGCGGCACTATATGTCTGTATCCTCAGAGTGTTACGTCATCCTGTAAGCTTTTTCTATGCACTAAAAGTCACATGGACACTGCTGGCAGATTGAGTTTTGTGACCCTTCCCTATCTTGGCATAAATGCCATCTTGGGTGGCTCGTGTTGTAGGGTTGCCTGCAATTAAGAGCTGCGTTCAAAAAAATTAATCAAAGCAAAACCATCGCAGGTCAAAGAAAAATATTGATGCAGGAGAAAATACTCATTGGGACTCCAATTTTACCTTACTGTGCTCTTTTTCAGTCAGCTGGAAGAAAATAAAATTAATCACCTTGATGTACATTAATACACAGATGGTAATTGTGTCATTTACTGTATCTTAAATGCTGGAACTGATTAGCTTTTATCAATCCTCTCAGCACTTTAAGAGGACAAGACACCTAGTAAACAAAGACAAAGTATTCTTGTCTCATAGAAGTGATGAAAGGACAGACTATTTAAAACAGATAGTAAGGTATTTTTCACTTTACTCAGTGCAAAACAAGCCGCTACCTTGCCAGCCATGAGAGCCTGTAAAAGCAACTTGAGTTTACTAGCTGTCTAAAATCGTATCTCCTCCTGTATATTAGCTTGTACATAGGTACTGGAAATGATTTCTTTGTTTTTAATATGTTGATGTACAGCTAAAAATAGCTCTGTAATATTCAGAGTTTATCCATTGCCAAGAAAATAGAAGTCAGCATTGCAAATCACAAAAAGAAAAATCCAAAGGTCTGCACTGAAGAGAGGTGTGGCTGAAATATTATCTGAATAGCAGACAGTGTGGATTGATATATAAGCACTTCTGGCCATTCCTATCAGAAATGATGCACTGTGTGGGATTCACTGATCCAAGCCAAATGACAAACACCAAGAAATCACATGAGTTGTGCAAAGGAAGCTTTCAGTGTTCTCAGAGCTCAGGGAGTCATCTTCTGGGCAAGCATATCTGAATTACATTCTCAGAAAGAATACACTAAGGCAGTAACGCTCACTTTTTCTGATTTGTAACCCTTGAATTTATTTTTTTTTTTTTCCAGTGAATGTTTAGGCGCTTGCAAAGAAAATATAACTATTTGCAATAGGCTTGCTTTTCTTAGGCATTGGTTACAAATAGCTCACGGATGCCCTGTGGTTCACAGCTCATGCATTGGAAAACCCTACATTGAAGGCCCAGTATCAGTAAAAAGATGTAAAACAAAATCTTTCTCAAGTACGGAATGTACAGATGATGCAGATTTAAAATTCCTGATTTCCTGAAGAAAGGTTGAAGGAATGGGTCCAAAACACTGTCCTAAGTACTTAAGTGAGGATAAAATCAAGGAAAAGAAGGGATTAAGGGAAGGAATATGTTTCCTTTTGACACTTACTGGGAGATGACATGCATGTTTTTGGCCAGGTAGAAAAGTGGACAGCACATGTACACGGCAGGGAGAAGTCATTACACTGTATGCCACAGCTGGGGTCTCTCTGAAAGATAGTAATCCTAGTAATCCTTTGGGCCTGGCATAGCTGTGCTAAGTGGGCTGACTTAGAGTTGCCCTTGCATGCCAAATTTCAAAAATTGTTTCCCAACTGACACAGAATTGAGCAAAGCAGGACATTGTGGCTAGCACCATGCAGACCTTTTGGCAGCAATGGTGAAGAGTTGTAGGTTTCTTGGTTTCCACTAAAATTATGGCTATTCAGACTTCTGCTAGCACAAAACATGACATGGTGAAATGACAAGTACCAATCCAAAATTTTAAGACATAATTCAGGGATTTCTGTATTAAGCAGTCACTGTATAATGAAAATTGCAAGGTTTTTGTGTTCCAAAACAATTGTAGGATTGTGTGTTTTATTTTCCACAATAGAAAGCTACAGATAACTACATTGTTTGCAAAACCACTGCTGTAATGCAAAATGAAGACTTCACTTTCACTAAAATAATCCAGAAATACACAGTTGAAACTCCCACGGCAACTTTACCCTGCCATGTTACAGCTATATACCTGCTGTTAGACTTGCAAACGACCCATTTCCATGAGGATGAAACACAAAGAGGAAATGATGCAGATTCTAACATCTGCAAAGTTTTATATGACAATCAGCAATGCTGGTGTTAGGATATGTTCCCCCATTCACTTCCATTTCTCAGTGTAATAGCAAATATATTCTTCCCATTTGCTTTAAAAATCGAAGTTCAGTGAAAAGTAGAAATAAATGCTGGAGAGACTGCTGAGGGAAGTTGACTCATTGTCAGAGAAATGATTTGTAATGGCATTTTTGCCTTGGTTGGTCTTTCTTTTCAGGCAGCTAGCTATCTGGATAATACAAGGAAAGGCTCCTATGGCAAGAACTGACGGTGCTGCACATTACTTTACATGTGCAGAGAGCTCATGCAGAAAGAGCTTCTAGAGCTGCTATCCATTTAATAGCCATTACTCATTCTTCTAGTACCATTACATCCTCTCAGTATCTTTCTTAGTCATTTCCCATATCTTGGGCTCGAATGCTTTCAAGGATTGTTTCTCATAGCTCGGTGTCACAGTAACCCTCTCTCATACCATGTCTCAGCTGTGACAGGAACCCCACAGGCAAGCCAAGAGTTAATGCCCCCCCCAGACCAGCCAGGGGCCCTACAGCTGCTCAGAGCTGCCAAGCAATTAGGCTTGTCAACATCCCTCAAATAAACTCCGGCAGTATTATCAAACCCCATTGTTACCTGATCCTCCAGAGGCTGGGGAGGCTGTTATATCAGGACTGCAAGCTGCAAAGAGCCATGTCTGTTTTCTTTTTTTAATTCTGGATGACCCATCCTTTACTTTACTGGTTGGAACCGAGGCTCAAGAAAGATGGATCTTTTGGGAAAGGATTAATTCTCTACTGTAATACCAGTCTGGTGGGAAATCATGGTGTGTTTTACTCAGAGACCACATGGTGAACTGGCTTCCTTGTGACTTTGCCTCAAAGCAATAAACTGCTTCAGTGGACTACCTTAAAAATAACGGGATGCAAGCTGCCATCTTAAGGAGAAAAACATTGCCAGAAAAGAGTATTTATTGTTCTGTCTAGGGTCGCTACCTTGGAAATACAAAACCCAAGTCACTTCAGACAAAGGGCTGCTGTGCAGGCACAGATCAGTCTATGTGCGGGCCAAACTGGGCAGTGTGATTGGAAAGCAGGCAGATAAAAACCCTACCTGAAGCCAAGGATGTGTTTGGAAGACAGAGTTCCAGGTTCAGTAGTGGCACAATATGCCCATGTATTTACAGAGTCATGCAAAGATGGCAAAACCACAGTTTTTCCTTGAATGCATTATTTTTAGCTTTCATTATTGTACAGAGATGCTGAAAATTTGATCTGAACTAAACAATGTGATTATGTCCATCTGAGTCTATAGCCCATCTAAAACAATTGCCCGAAACTCACTGTGTGATTATTGCCATTATTTTGCATTTTGAAGCCTGTTGCTCTGGGAGGGAGCACAGGTTGGACAGGGAGGTGGGACTATCATGCCACCACTGTTTTGTTGGAATGGGCAAAGGGCAGCGATGTAGCAAGGACTTACGAAAAGGCACAGCAGTCCCAGACATGCCTCTGAGATGGACAGTACGCGGGGACAAAGTTTGCCAAGCCCTGCAGCTGGATGAGTGCCAGGCATATCTTCCAGGAAAGGATTTCAATTTTAAGCGTATAGGATGAAGTCTTTTTGTGTTTTAATAAAGCATATTGTGCTTTGCTAAAATTATTATTATTATTATTATTATTATTATTATTATTTGATTTGGTGACATTTTTAAGAGCAAGTAACTATACATTCTTTCTAGAAAGCTGAACAATTGCATGCAAATGCACAAACTGGCATGCACATCAAATAGGCTTTCAGCTTCTGGAGTTTCTTTCTGTTCAAAATCCAGAATTTCTATGAAAATCTTCATTTGGGTTCAAAAATGTAAGTTTTTACTGGCAGCAAGCAAAATATAAAGAGAGATGAAAAACACCTGATACAAAGGAAAAATGAACTTATAGGATGGAAAATACTCAGGACACAAAACTATTCTCTTTCAATGGGCGTATAATACACCGTGCATTCGGGTGGATAAGCTTTACTTTAGCATGAACACTGCTAACCCTTTTACATGGGTATGGAGAGGCTGACCCTTTAATACAGCAGCCATGATTTATTCACTTTCATTGTATCAGGAAGACTCTCAGTGTTCAAATATGCTTTTTTCCACATATGAGAAATGATATTGTATCAAGGCCAATGCTGAATTACAAAGTGATTTCCCTTCCCTACCCAAACCAGTTTGTGCTATTTGTAAATCCAACAATAACAAAGATTCAAAGGTCTATTACTCAGCATCTCTTGATTTCCCTGTTTTATTTTGTGCCCCTTATCGATACTCTTCAGAGCTCAGGGCTGAAGCAACATAATGGGAGCCTGGAGACATTGTCTGCATCTCAACTAGGGTCTTGGCATTTGGTAACAACACCAGGTTGTCTTTTTTTTTTTTTTTTTTTTTTCCGAGNTTTTTCTTTTCAGAGCAAAACAGCTGGTGAGTATTTGAGTGTGTACTGGTGGCAGAGAACTTGTAGTAGAACTGGCCATGACTCCTGCTGCAGAAACAGTTACAAGATACTAGCACGAAGCAGAGAAATGTGACAGATAAATAGGACAAATGCAAAATATGCTTATTTTCTGTTGGTCAGAAGTTACAGATTTTTCAAAAGGCTTGGGGTCTTTTCAGATGCTTTCTTCTACATTATGTATGTCTTGCATGACTGAACAAAATCTTCTCCTTAACCTGCAGGCTTCTTTCATTTAAGTTTTCTGAAACACCTTGCTATTTTAGTGGTGGGAGTTACAGATTATTTAAAGATGAATTCACTGATATGTCAACAATGTTTATCTGATCACTTTGGAGGGTGAAGAGGGACTATAAGAGCTTGAGGGAAAAGCCCTGTTTGTTTCTAATGCCTCAAGAGGTATCATTTCTAAAAAAGAGAATCTCTGTAGAAGAGATGTTTTTACTGGGCTTGGCAGATGCATATTCGTAAATGTGCACATCAAATGCACATTAATACATTATTCACTCAGTCATTCAGATGAACTGACACATTTATTTAATCCTCAAAGACATTATAGTCCAGATCGACAGTACCAATATTAGTGGGAGACAGAAAAATTGCATATTTGCTTTTCTTACTGTACTTTATATTCCCCTCTAAAGTATGAAGTCTCAGATTTGTTATTCACAGATGCATCCATCTCTTATTCATGCATTACATAACAAACTGCTCATGCTGCAGCTGGTATATATATCAGATAAATGCAGTTTCTGACTTTAAACACTTAAAATACAGTCAGAACTCTCAAGCCTGTAACTGTGACTCTGAAGTACATGCACATGCACACACACATGCAAACCCTAAAAAGGTAAGTTTTCAAAGGTGCTGCCATTAAATTTCATGAATAGTCTGGGAAGCCCAGCTTGAAAAAATTAAACTCCAGTTTTAACGAAACAACGAACAATAACTTTAGAGAATTCTAGAGTTAAAAAAGAGTATTAAATTATACCAAATGATAGTTTCCTCTGCTTGCTATTTATATGTTTTTTTTTTTTTTCTGAAATCATGCATACTGTCTGTAGCTATACCGGGACATTATTTAAAATGGTATCAATCTGGAAAAACTCTGCAAAAGAGTGGGCAGTGGCTCCAGATGAACACTAATGCTACAGAGTGCCCAGTCAGGTCTCAACAGCTCCCCAGCACAGATCAGTCCAAGTCAGTCCCGGGGAGCATAAATTTCTCTGTAAGACAACATATTCCAAAGCATGTGCAAAAGTACCTGCCCACACATTCATCAAAGTGTTCGGTGAACTTTCATAAATCTCCTGTTACTTTCCCTGAGCTCTTTTTTCCTTGGCTGGTAAGAGGTGCAGAGGATTTTTTTTTTTCCTTTTAACATTTCAATATTTGATATGATACGAAGGCAGGGTGCTGCCTACATGTTGGGTTAGTTTATGCAATATACTATAAAGAACAAAAACGACCTGATAGAAAAGAAAAAAAAAACAAAGAGTTTTCTAATGTCAGTGAGCAGAAAAAGAAAATGTGAGCAGCAAATACCCGATCGCAATTTTTATTAGGCAATTAGCTGATTGCTTTTGTGAAGTAGTGACAAACTTGAGATACCTGCAGTTAGCTGGTGAGTGTAGGGATTTGGATCCCAGCCCATTTCAAGTGCAAAGAGATTCATATACCTCAGCTTTGATATTTCCCATGGTTCGAGTTAAAAAAACACACACAATAAACAACTGTTCTGTCTCAATCATTTATTCTTCAAACACCATTGTTAAGGGGTAGCAAAGCATTCCTGAGGAAAAGTCTCTGTAAGAATATTGCCAGATGGATTTGTGCAGAAATGCATAATTAGGTAATGACCAATTAAAATACAATCTGTAAATCTAGTAACAGGAAAATAAATTGTTACAATAAATGTTCATTAGTTTTGCATTTTAAATTGTTCCCTCCTAAGTGTATTTTAATATTAAATCATAGTTTACTGTTTATCTTCTTTCCACCTCTATTAAAGGCTGTATGTATATTCACATACATTGACATATACATTTCATGTAGCTACTTTCTGAATAGCGCTACAAAAAAAAAAAATGGGACTTAGTTTCTGCACAAAAAGCTGTAGGAATCTGTGCTTTTCAAAAAGGTAAATCTGCAGCAGAAAGATACTGCTAATATAGAAGAAAATGAGACTTAAACTATCCTCAGCAAACATCACTGGTAAAGCTTCATTAGTATGTATTTTCACATAATTCAATTAGCCAAAATACATACAAATGCTGGCAGTGCTGTTCCCTGCTCTGGGAGCGTCAGTGAAGCTTTAAACAGATCTGAAACAAAATTGCATAAATGGCATGTAAAGCCCTGTGCATACAAAGATACCTTCAGGGTTCTAATAAATTCATGAAACTTTTTAAAGTATGATTTCCTAGCAGGCAATCACTTTTAATTAACAGGATCACCTACAGCAACACATGTCCTTCAAAAACTTACATTATTTTTTCTTTTTGAATTTCAAAGTTTCTGTAGTAAAAGTTGAATAGCTGAGTAGCTTAACCTCAAAAGGATTGCAGGCTTTTATGACAGTTATAAACCACTGTGGTGCCTTCTTTATAAGAAGAAAAGATTCTTAACACAACAGAGAAAGAAGGAAATCTCTTTTTAGTCATAGCTAGAAGCAAGCATTTCCTCCAAAGGTCAGAAAACTTTTCCTCAGTTAAAGAATATTTTTAAGGACATTGCAGGCTACTTGTACAAGTAATCTCTGGTAATTTGCTGCATGAATTAAACATACAATTTCCAATATTTATTATTTTATACACTTCAGCATTTTCTTTTATTTCTCTGAGCTTTCAGTATATAGGTTTGGTAAACATGGGGGTGAACTGGTGAAACTGGCTTCCGTAATGGATCTTACACTTACACCAGAGAGAGCAATAGGAAGCTCAATTCTTTATTCCAAAAAAAAATCGTATGAGTTTACTGAGCACGTCTTTCAGGGCTGCATGTTTGAGATGGTGTTTGCCACTTGCTCAAAAGCACATTTCCATGTTCCAAAGCTAGCTAATCTTCTTACCTGCAGATTTAAAGTGACAAAATATTCCATATTTGGAGTTGGAAAGAGAATAACGGGAAAAACATGGTAATAATGATAGCACCGAAGACAAATTTCAACAGAAGGGCCAAAGCCCTCTCCAGCCCTGATTGACATGACTCTATCCCTTGATATTGGTGCCTGAGAAACTTGGGCAGGATTTGCATAAATGCATGTAGGGAGAGGCACAATAAACAAGAATACTTTGTGCCTGGTTTGGTCCAGTAGGTTTTTCTAGGCTGCTATGGCTTGGACGCTAGTGTCCTCTAACAGTGACCGATGGGAAATATATTTTCTTTGCTTGGTTTTGCAGCTTCCTTCCAGGTGACTGTCCATTTAGAACACAAGGAAGGCAGGAGATGCTGCATTTTTGTGTCTTAGCAGAACAGTTAGCTTCACTTTGGTGATGTGCATGATATCTGGTGCAAAAGTGTTGGCACATTTCCCTCAGGTGCATTTTCTAACCTGGAGAAGAATAGATGTGGTAAAGGTCTGGGAGCAGACAGGGGAACAAGCACTCTTGCAGTATTTGAGTCCCGCTCAATACTTTTTTCTGAGGCACAGGCAAGCTTCTGAGAGCAGTAAAAGAGTAAAAAGCATGTTTATGGAGTGAATAGCCTCTCTGGCTACAAGAAGTGTGGAGCTCATAGTGCACCTGTATTTGAAATGAACATGTGGGGACAAAGTCATATGCCGTGCAGTACTGGCCATGCCATAACTGATTGTGCTGTGCACGTATCAAGGTGCTCGTAATGCCAAGTGTCACTTAGGTGGATGTGCATCCCATACGCACAGGTACAGGTAGGGATGTTCCTGCCATGGAGCAAGTGCCTTTTCACGGCACTCCTGCCAGGTTCAGCACATCCTCCTGGCTTGGCTCGGGGCCTTCTGCAACCTGCAACAAGGAGCTTTGGATCTTTATTGCTCCTCTTCCATGGCTGTCCCATGGCTTGTCTGGTGTTAGTCCCATCCTGTTTTCAGGCAGAAGCCTACAGGAGCAGAATAACTGCTGTGCACCTGGGATTTCGGCGAGTCCCCTGTCTGTGTTTGCTTTCTACCTGTTGTCATTTCTGGGTTAGACTGCCTTCGGAGCAGTGGCTTATTCTTTTTCTGTTGTTGTACAGCACCCAGTAAAGGTTGCTGTTATCTCAGCTGAGGCCTCTACGTTTTACAGAAGGCCGAATATGGAGATTTACACCTGAGAATAAGATAACATTTCTCTGCACAGGGAATGCTAATGCTTTATTATTAGGACATGCAAATAAAACTTTAGTCTCAGACCTGTTATACACACAGATTTACTCTACTGGCAGTATTTCTAATCAGTTCAATAGGCTGAGTTTTGCTATATTTTTATTGAAATTAATGAGCACTTGTGTACATGTATGCCTGCCTATCTACCCATATTACACAAAGTGTAATCCATGTCCAGTATACACTGTGTGCAGTTGCGTATGTAGTTTTGACATGGATTACTGTATATTTTACTGTAGCCAGCAGCTGGATTGTAAAGGACAACCACTGGACAATTAAAAAGCATTCAGAAGGACACAGCCACAGCACAATCATCAAGATATGCCGAAATAAATTAGCATCATGCAAAGTTAGGCAATGTTTAATTCATAGACTGTGCCTATATTTAGCCATTTTATTATTTGCAATATAATCCATTCATTTATTGAAGGTTAATGCCAAGTTTTTCTCCTGGGTATTTGGTAGATATGTGACAGGGCAGTGTAGCCCTTTTGATCTCCATCTACTAGATGGACTCAATTTGCTATAAAAATATCATGTGTGGGTGGGTGTGCACGTGCAAGCCTGCCTGTTGTAAGCAAAATCAACAGAAATAGGGAGAATTCCCTAACCACTGTTGACACCTTATGTCATCCCATTTTTCCTGGGAAAGACTACTCAGACAAAAGAAATGTTAATAGTGGCTTATGAAAGAGTAGTGTCACTGCCTTCATAAACAGGATGCTGTTGATTTTTGCAAACATACGCGTAAAGGATAATGGCTGAAGAGAAGGGGAATTGCCACTGACTTTTGAAGCACTCCATGAGATGGTGGAGGAAGGTCTCACAAGGCAACGTAGAAAGAAATCCTTTGAAAATGATAGGAAATGTAGGAAGAGGGCCAGGGAACAGAAGACAAAGCATCAAGATGGAAGAGTTTGAGTGGAGACATTAAAAGGTGAATATCCTGAGACTGTGCCTGAGAAATGATGTTTGTTCTGGTGCTGATGTGATCAAAAATAGAGCTGGCCTAATTGAATGGAGAATATGAATAGCCTAATCAGGTTGAACAGGGTGAATTAAACTGTTGTTCTGTAGAGAAGCTGGACTGGACTATGTAGAAATTTAACATATTTTTGACAGGATTTTGAAGGAATGTGATTTGGAATTAGTGACAAGGTTTTAAAGGAGGAATACTTTTATATAGATCACACTGTCTAGGGATATGTCTGCTGCCAGTCATTTTGATAGCTAAGCACAAGAGAGTCTGATTTTCAAAGGTGCTGAGCACACACACAGATCCCGTTCACTTCACAGGGGATTATTTTCTTGTGGTCCTTGACACTCAAAAATAGGCCCTAGGTTTCTGATCATTGAAGAACAACAATGTTACTATAAAGGAGGAAGGGAAAATCATAAAATCATATATATGGAGAGAAACACTGAGTCTTTTTAGACCACAGGATGAGATCTTTTATTCAGAAGGTAAAGCTCAATGTTGTAGCTGTATATAAAAATATGTATTTATATATATATATATATATTTATATTTATATTTATATATATAAAGCGCTTATCACCATATTGATAAACACTCTTTGGAACCACTCTGATGGCAGGGGTAAGAACAGGAGTTGGCCTGTTAGTACCTCGGCACTTGTTTCCAAGATATTGGTCACTACACAGATTAAAAATGCAAGAGAGAAAAGATGTCGCGGTGAAGATGAGCAAGGCAGTATAGGTCTGACCAAACCCCTGTATTTCTACATAGTCCACCAGCATTAGGGAAGGATTCAAAAGTAGAGGCTTCACTGGCACTTCAGATGACTTGTAACTCTGGAGGAAATCTGTAATCAACTCTTTTGCATGTCTGATTTCCACGTGTCTCACACCTCTGTTGGCCAAGTCTTCTGTGCTGTCTAAGGTTACTAATACCTGTTAGGTTCCCGGATCCTAGGTTGTTCTTTGTGACCTTTCCTCATGACACCAGAGAGCATTGTGTGGCAGGTGACATTATCAAGAGTTAATGAATCTCTCAGTTAATGATGATAGCAGAAAAGAAGATCTCCTGCACAGAGTGATTATTCTCCGTGGCCATTCCCTTCCCCAGGTGATACCCTTCTGCAAGGCACGCTTTTGGCAGGAGATGAAAGTGTGCAGAACACAGTGGGACAGGGGCGAGGCTTGGAAGAAGAGTATCTGCTTCTAGGTCAGGCTAGAAAATCAGGTGTGGCTTTTGGTACACAAAACTTTCTTCCAGTCTGGAGCAAGATATGTAAAGGCTGGGAACAGTCAATTTGGACTTAACTATGCTGGCCAATTGGGCAATTTGAGAGAAAATTGTGGATGGTACCTCTGGAGTGGGAGAAGCAGTCATTAGGTTCCCTTGGAGAGAAAGAGAAATGGGAGGGTGGGGAGACAGGCAGTTGCTGCAGCTGGGCCAGTAAGGACTGGGCATTACTTGACACCAGCCAACACCTACCCAGTGAATCCGTGATGGCCGGTATCCACTGGAGTTAGGAGTGTTGCCCCTCTGCTTCTCAAAAGTACGTATGAATAAATACATAGCAATAGCATTTGTTTATTCACTCCTAGGACTGCAATCAGCACGAATTTAGTTATCCTGTGATGTTTTGACAGCCAGAGACACCCATACCTTTACCTCTATGCTTCTCTTTCCATTGACATTTTCTGTATGTCTTTTACTTTTGTTGCTAGCCCTTTGGGTGAGAGACAGTCTCTTTACCTTGTGTTCATACAGTACCTAGGACACTGGTGCTGATCCCTGGGTAAGTCCCCCTGATAAGGGACTTAACTCCGCTTGCAGCTTCCCATGTCACTGAATGTAAGAGCCACACCTGGAAACTTTCACCTTAACAAAGTGCTGAAGGATGAATAAAACACAGCTTTTCAGTAAAATTCAGAGGCAGAAAAGTTTTGGGTCCTTTTCTGCCTGTATTTTCAAATAAACTTAAATTCAGAAGTAGGCTTCCTTTGGTCCTGCTGATTTTCACGAAGCTGGAATGCAGTGGGCAGTATGTTTCTGCCAGTTGCACTGTTGCAATCCTCAGCTCCACTAATTTTACTTTTTATGACTTTGTCCATAGGTTGCAAAGCATTTTTTCCTTGAGCTTGGTACTTAGACATAGGCAAAGCTGCAAGTCCCTCTTCCTTGGGATTTGCTTGCTAAGAAGCAGGTCTATGTCCATCCACCATGAAACTGAGCCTGACCCCGTGTGTTTAAAGCAAATAGATGAGGCAAGTACTTCTGGGCCACTTCCTGGAAAGTACTAATTGCTTTCTGTGGTCATGACTTGCCCTGCTGTCAGGGGTTGTGTTGTTTTGAAGTAGTTGCTGGGTTTTGGTTGGCCCCAGGTAGAGAACCTGAAAAAAAAAACGTCCCTTTCAGAAAAAAATTTTCTTAGGCTACACCTCATCCCACATTAAGATGGTCTGTGTGTTACCTACCTCAGAGCAGGCATGCTGTAGTTAGGAAAATAGATCTCCGTCTGATGGCAATGCAGGTAGAGGAAGAGAATAGCAGAGCAAGGGGGGAATCATGTTCCCTGTTACAGATTCCAGCACAGAGGAAAAAAGATAGTGATAGCTGTAGGGCAGGATACATTTCCAATCAGGATTTAAATCTGAAATGAATGAATGCTAATGAATTATTACTCCTTTCCTATTAATTAACAGAGTGTTTCATGGCACCCTCTAGAGAGCCCAGTCAGAACACTGTTGTGCCGTACATGGTTCGTGTAGTTCCCCGCTATCGGGATTCTCTCACTATCTTGTATGGACAAGGGCTTTTTGCTACTTAGACATCAAAGTGCTTGGAAACAGCTGAAATTTGTTGTTACCTCAGCAGACCAGCTGGTTCTCAGGAGTGTGGTGCCCAGTCTTAAGTCACAGCCTTCTTGCATTTTCTGGTTCATGTCAAAGTTACTTTAATGTTCAACTTACTTGATTTAATGGTTACAAGAAACAGAGAGGTGGAAAAAATCTCCTAGAAGAGGACTGAGGAATAGAGGAAAGGAGTGATTCAGGAAAGTTAGTAAGTAACAGGAGGCTACCTCGCCTCTAAAAATGCCTCACTGCAGCAAGGAGAAATACTAAGAAATGTATTTTAATTTCTACTTGGTTTTGCATGGCTGAGAGCCTGGATATTTAACTTCATGTAGGGAAAAAAGGCTGTGGCGTGTGTGCAAGTATCAACCATGATGTAGCTGAGCAGCAGTAAAGCTAGTGCATGAATTAAAGTAGAGAACATATAAAAGGAAATAAAAGGATCTGCCTAGAGATCAAATGTGGCATTTGTACAGAACCTTATTCAAAATGGATACAAATGCATCAGTTCCTCAGAATTAGAGGTGAATCAAAGGAAAATTACATCCAGGAAGATAAAGCAGTCGACCAGCAGCCTTACCATGTGAGAGGCAGAGATGCAACTTTGAAGCTTCCTGTATGGCTTGCCAAAGAGCCAGATGTTGCAGGTGGAACAATGTCCTTTCTGGCTTAGCATCTGGTTCCTGTCGTTCTGATCCGTAGAAAAAGGAGATGCGGAAGGATGTGGTAAAAATCATTTTATAACTTCATTTAAGAAAGGAGTCTTTTCTGTTGTTTTTGTAATAAAATCATTTTTGAAATGAGCATTTTTCTTTGGATGTGAAGGCTATCACAGACAAATGAATATGAAATCTCCACTTTTCACTAGCATGTGCCATCCTGGAATCTGTTATTTTGCTTGGAGCTTGAACAACTCATTTCTTGGCCACTAAGAGGCTGTGTAGCCCAGGAGTGTAATGTAACCCAGGAAAATTGGCCTTCTTCACATTTGAGGGGAAGTATTAAATATTTGTCAGAGCAAGAATTGGGATTTGTAGCCCCTTGGTTCCATCTTTGGCTCTGTCAATGTCACAGACATTTTTCAGCCCTAATGTACTTTAGATTGTCTTCACCTCTTTAAGGATGTTACAGTGATTAGCTTTCTTATAAATGTGGATAAACTAATACCAATCTATAAAAGTTTTTGAGATTTTTTATTTTGGGTGTGAAAGCAGTTCAAACTCTGCTCTCCCTCAATCTTGGTAATTTCTGTCTGGTCATTACTGGTATTTGAGGTTTCCTTCAATGAGATATATTTCTCAGATATAATCAAAATAGAAAGCCAACAACATCAGTTGTCTGTCCTTCCTCTTTCTTCCTCTCTGTCCGTAGCCCATCTCCAACAGGAAGAAAGACGCAGTTGCTATTGTGCTAGGGTACTGTAAATCCAAAACATTGCCTACTTCGAAAAATTGATTATAATGATTCTTCTTCAATTTACTGCTTTTATGAGGAAGTCTTATTGCTATTAATTGCTATTAAGTAACTTCAGTTGTGTGCTTATTTACTGGTTAATCTGTGTTTTTCTCCTACCTGAGTACTCTTCTTTTCACCACCGATGTTGAGTGTGCAGCATGTGAGAGTGGTAATACTGCTGCAAAAAACTAAGACCTGTAGATTTAGGATGCAATGTCAGGTTCACCAAGAGGACATTGCTAAGCAGATCACAAGGCAAATGACAGGAAAGATGAGTACAAATGAGTTGATCACTGTGCCAGAATCCAATTGCATGTGGCTGCTGGATCCTTGTGATAGTTTACCGTGAAGGACAGCAGGCACGTTTCTTGTCCTTTCCATGATAAGCCACACATCAGGCCAACAGCAAAGTCCCTGTTTGAGGTCAGTTTTATTATTGTAAATCCAAAAATGGTTTTTATTACCCCAAAAGTTGTAAAAAATATTATTGCTCCGAACACCCGCCTATGACCACTGGAGAGGGGTTCATGAAACTCCATATATGCAGCCCTGCAGGCAGTGTCACATAAAATATGATATGACATGGTAACATAACAGACACTGACAAGTTATCCAAGTGCTTCCAGCAAGAAGGCAAGTATCTTAGTACCATTGGCACATCATTATAGAAATTACCAGTGGGCTATTGTCTGCTGCAGGTTTCAGAATGTGCCTCTGGGGAGAGGAGTGGGGTTTCTATAGAAGTCAGTCTGTGGGAGAGGATCCCACTGCAACTGGGCCACCAAACAGGGATTAGCAATTAATTAATGCATAACAGTGAGAAAGCTGGTGGCTGGGGGAATCCATGGCAAAGCTTGCACAAATCCTTGAAAAGATTTCCTCTTATCATTATTTCCACATCACAATCATCAGAATCAGACTCATGTTCTATGAGAAGTCCACGTCACTACTGCTGAATGCATGTTTTAATTTCTGAAAGCAATTATTGCAATTTATACCTGACCTTCTGGCCTGCACAGTTAAAAATAGGTGATGTCCAAGGCTTCTGGCAGAGTCTGGGTGCTTTGATTATGTTAGCTCAATCAACTTCCTTGCTTCCTCCTGTGTCTCAAAGGCCAGAATTTTCTGCTTTACTTTTTCCACTAAACAAAAATGTTTCTGACTAGATCCTTCTATATTTGTGCCCTATGGTTATAAAAACATATTAGGAGACTTGGCCTCAGGCCATGAGATGAGTCCTCCAAAAAATGCCTCATCCAAATTTTCCTCCAAATTTGAGTAAGTATTTGTCTCTAATGTGCAATCTTTTTTTTTGGAGGGGGAGTGAAATACACACCTAAGTTAGAGGCAATGGAGATAGAGTCAGACCCTATATTTGGACAGATTCCTACATTTTAAAATCATACATAATCGTATTTGACACCAATATCACCCATGAATTTTAGCAGTCTGAGAAATCATATACAAATGCCTTTAATAACAACATTTGCTCCAATTAAGCCTAAATCAACAATCTTGTTATAGATGAGGTCTTGTGGGGGGGGGGAGAGGGGGAGGTTGGGGGGTTGTTCGTTTGGTTTTGGTTTTGTTTGTTTGTTTGTTTTTCCTGAAAGCAGTTGGTTGGTATCATCTTGCCTGAGTTTTGAATGTGATGTGTAAAGAAGAATAAATTAAAATTTGGTACTTAATTCTGTCTGGGTAATATGTCAATCTGGCTTAGCAAGGCTTATATTTATCAGGGAACTTCTACAAACACTGAGACAGTGAGGTGGTGGGAAACAAGTTATGCAGTAATGTTTTATAGTGAAAAGGGCACTAACGCTTTTCGGCTGAGAAAATCATTCCAGCTTAGAGTTAAGAGACTTGCACATTTTGCTGCCTTCTGGCTGCTCGGGCTTTTCTTTTCCCACCTGCCAGACACTCCCTTGCTTTGTGCTTCACTTACCTCTTTCCATCATCCTGCAGCCCCGTCACAGCCTCCCCTGTGCCAGGGGTTCTGCGTGTGCCCCATTCCCCAGCTACCTGAGTCTGCAGCCCTGCAGCGTTCCCTTCTTATTATTCAGGGAGCTTATAGTAGTAAATAAAATGGGGCTGGGCACAGGCTTGAGCGCTAGTATGTGACTATATTGTTCAACTGTCAGCAGGCTTCTTGGCATGCTTATAGCTTACACCCACTAGCACTCTCCCAGGCAGTGCTATAGTTCCCCCACATTAGCCAGGGGCTGGTCCCAGTGGGCATTTTGAATGCAGCCACTCGGCTTGGGGGGAAAGCAAATTTACGTAGATGGGCACCAGCCATTTCGTTCCACTTGGCCTCTAAACAGAGAAGCATCCAGGGCCTGTTTTATTTAGTAGTACTTGTACAGTGTGTGTGTCCACTCCCCCTCCCTCTCTTCCCAGCCCTGCTATGCTATTCTGAAGGCCTCATCTGCCTCTCCCCTATGCTATTTAGTGCTGTCTTTTCACAAATATCTGTTTTAGGCTGCATTATTAATACTTCTGAGTGCTCAAAAATCATAAGATTCTGCAGCACAGAGAATTATGTCATTGGCTTAAATATTGGAAGATTAAAAATAATACCTTTTAGGCTCCTTTTATTACCTCTGAGGGATTTTTTGGCAGGAGAGGAGAGGTTTTAGGACATATTCTGGTCATGCTTCCAAGCTTTCCTCTGCATCATTGATGGAAATTACCTTTTTATTATTAAATGAGAGTAGAGATTCTCAGCAAATCATATGATCCCAGGAGCAAGGGCTTTAAGACTGATACAGTTGACAACAATAATTCAGAATAGAGGGATATCATCAGCGTTAGCTCAAATCTTTCAGTTGGTGGAGCTAAATGGAGGGAGTCTTGGCCCTAAACTTTGCCCAGAATTCCCAGGAAGGTACCACCCTAAACACAGGTTTAGGTTATGTTTACATGGCACGGTGCAATGCCATGTAGAGAAACTGCATTTTGTCAATTAGAGCTAGTTTGGGTATCTTTGTACACCACTGTATTTGTTCACTGTAGATATACTCATTACCTTCTTTCAGCCTCTGCCAGGGTTTTCCTTGTGTGTGATAATGAAGGGGTCCCTTTGTTCCATGTCTGCTGCTACTGCAGAGGGTAATGGACCATGCTCAGGCAAGCCTGCTGCACTGACCTCCAGTGCAACTCCCAACATACTGGAAAAATAAATGGCTAAATCCATTTAAACATCAAAGCATTGATTTGGGTACTTAAACTTCATGTTCCTGTTTTGAAAATTTAAAACTTTTATACAGCATTTAGGAAAAAATATGGTTGCATTTGTGCTCTTATTAGTGGACACTGAAATATTCTTTCCATTTGGTTATCATCAGAGTGAATCCACGTAACTGATTTCAAAGCTTAGAGGCACAGCCTCTCACCCACATGAATGGCCCAAGCATAAAACTTGATATTGAAAACAGAAAAGAATTACTGGATTACAATCTTCTCAAATGTACTCTAGAAAACAAAGAAAACTGGTCAGGTAGACTTATGAAGCTTAACACCTGATATCTGGAAAACACCATACGTGAACACATATACAGACGCAAATAAAAGGAAATCAGCGGTAAGCAGGGAATAACACCTTTCTCTCTTCAGATAAATGGTTCCATCTGAGCTATAGCAGCTTACTGATCCATGAAGGTAGTGAAGCAGGGCACATAATTCATGTTTCAGGCCATTAGAATGAATTGAGCCTTCACAACTTTATAGAAACATCATCTCTTTAGCTCCATTTAAGCAATGTGCTCAGCCTGAGTGAATGCAAACAAGATCTCCAGCAAGCCGCATTTTTTGAAAGCAATAAATACTCTCTTGGTCTTAATTTTAGTGATGGTTTCTTAAATGATGCTTTCAGGTCTCAAGAGAATGTAAATGGCACAAAATGCAGTGAGGACAACTGCAAAAAGTACACGCAGCAAGTATTGAGAAACAATGTCTGATTCTCCCTGGGAGTGGACTAAATCATCAGACCTACAGAAAAAGAGGACCTTGCACTCCCACCGATTGAGGTAATTTCCTCCTCTCCTTTTTCTCCAGGATCAGAAGGATAGATGTATCACAAGTAGCCTAACAGGATCCCAGCTGCTGAGGCTCTGATCTAGCCACCTAAACAGATACGTAAGCACCTCCTGCCATCATCTCATTTTGGCGGATCAGAGGTCACTCCCATGGGTGAGCTAGTTTAGGTGCTGTGCTTCTTTTCTTTACCCTGACACCAATATTATTAGATTTAGACTACAGTGTTGATCCATGTTGTATATTTACTGACCATAGCCACAGTTCTTCCCACTATAAGCAATAATTATGCTTTCATTATGCAGCATTTTTCTCAGACTGCTGATTTTTGTGGAATGGTTTTCCTTAAAGATATGCTAGGTGAGACATTTGGTGAGAAACAGTTATATTGACACTGTTTTTCATGTTAACAATATTCCTTTGGCCGTGGAGTATCCAGGTGGCACTTGTGTGCAGAGCCCTTCTGATGTCTGTGGGCTTGTACTAGAGGGGCTGGTGCAGTGTGGGCCAGTAGCGAAAGCAGCAGAAGACTTTTGCTTTTTAAGGGTCTCATTCTGTTTTCTCAAGGATTTGCTCATATAGGCAAAGACACTTATCCCCTGAGTCTAAGTCTGCCCGTGTGCAAAAGGTTTGTCTTGTGGAGTGTTCTGAAAATTAAACCTATTTACACATATTGTGAGATCCTGGGGAGGAAGATGCTGGAGAAACGCAAGGTATGACTTACACCGTGGTAGTTGGCTGTGGTCACCAGAAGTGTCTTCATGATAAGCATCACCCCCTAAGGACAGATCATCCAAAGTTACCTTGGAATTACCGAGCAGCGGGGAATATTTGCCACACAATTTCATTAAGAACTGTGGGTGTGACTCTGGCATTGGAATGATGTAGCGAAATCTTGCATGGTCCCCCATGGCATGAGAAATAAATGCCTTAGCCTAAAATTGTGACTTCAGATTAAAGTGCCACATGCAGTTATTTGGTTTCAAAAGTTACTCAGAATGATAACACGTTTATTAGAGTAAGTGCAATCTATGTCTGATAAATGGGAACACATCTGGTCCATATCCCTGATACAAACCCCTCAGTATTAATTATATTGATGGTTAAAGCTGAGGAGTGAGTTGAACATTATTTATAGTGATCTTTGCTAAGTAAATCATTTTAAAAATGGCTTTCTAAATGTAACATTTCCTTTTTAAGAAGCCCTACAGAATTAAAGAGGCTTTACAATGCAACATGAAACATATTGCAGAGGGAGAGACAGAAGCTTGCTTGATTAATGCGCACGATTATCAGCAATGCAAATCGCTTTCACTTATTAAGTCTTGTTTAATATCCTAATGAAGGCTTCCTGAGCAGATTTGATAATTCCAGAGAAAGTGACTGTGAACTAATGCCCTTTCAACATGTTGAGAATGAGCAGTGCTATAAAGAAAACCTCATTTACTATAATTCCCACCAAATGTGGTATCCTTTTCTAGACTCCTACCTCACAGCAGGAGACAATTAACCTTTTCGGTGCCAGAGGTGATTCCCAACATGCTCCAGCTGTGAAGGCCAGCAGGTCAGGCTTTTATGAAGTTTACCTTCCACTTTTGGTCTGAAAAACCACAATTATGCAAACACGTTAAGAAAGCCCTATGCAACTCCAGGCTTTCACATGGGTTCTGTCAGCACATGCAAACGCGTTTCTTACCTTATAGAGAGAAGGGGTCTGCATCAATTCCACAAAGCAGTGTGCCTCTTGCTGGGAATGCTGCAGATGACTTACACTAATTTAAAGTAGGTCTTTCTAGATGCACCACAACAGCCCAGAAGATTCCCCTGCTGCATATCTGGGCAATTCAGCTCTGTCACTTCTAAGCCTATAACAGTCATGTTATTGTAGCTGTGATGGTCTAATGGCAGAAGAGAGCACAGGTATGTTGTGGTAGGTAATGCCTTTTTTCCATAGACCTTGCCTCACTTCTAAATTGGGAAGTGGTGGTAAGTGATGGAAAATGGCACATTTTCCCCTTTCCTCCCTTGACCCTGTCCACACAATGTATGACTTAACATTACCAGACTGTTCCAGAGCATTAGTGTGGCCACACCTATGCGCAGAGAAACGAGCCATTAAGGCACTGGGTTGGAAAGCCCATTACGTTCTGCGTGAGCTGGGAGCCCGTGTGTTCATCTCCAGAGCTATAAGCTTTGCTGTAAACCATGGCCTTTCCCAGGCAGAGCTGCAATTCAGTCCTTTGCAGTTTCAGAGATTTACAGATTCCCCCCTTTTATTTAGAATAAAAGCAATGTCAAAGATATAAAGAAATAGCTCTGATGAAAAAAAAAATGTGATTTCACCTTCTGCTTATCTGGAGATTTTCTAGGAAAAACAAGACTCATAGTTAGATTTGTTTTTAAAACAACCAGTCCCCTGGGAAGGAAGTACCTGAGGGGGAGAAATTGAAAGGCAGCAAACCCTTAAGAATTTTGTGAACATTTTTATTAGATCTGTATTATGGCAAGGAACATGGATTGGACTGTGCGTTTGTAGACAAATTCAGGAAACATGTTTTCTAATCCAAGTACTCATATAGGACAGGCTTTTAATATACATATATAATAAATACAGTTTGGTGGTACACATCTCCCACGTGACTGAGAACTGTCATATCAAATGAGACTGTCAGACTGGATTTGTAGATTTATTTCTGTGTATAATGAATTAAGAGCAGCATTTCAGATAACTATAGGTGACATGATGGATCTCAAAGGATATCCACATTTCAGCTGCTAATATAGTCAAAGCAGTAAAAACAAAGATACTTTAAGAGCTTGCTTTGTTAAAAATAAAGGCATCCAAGCTGTATCAGTGTCAAACTGAGAGGATTTTACATACCTTCTGAAACTATGTAAAAGCAAATAATTATTGCAGTCTATCAGGGAACCTTTCACAAGGAAAGCATTTCAGTTTGTAGCTATATCATATGTTTAATATAAACACAGAAAGTACTTGTGGCTGAAAAGCCCACGTGTGTTACAAGAGTGAAGAAAATGGGCATATGTTGTTGACTTTGGGATATCAGCTGAGGTAGACTGAGCCGTTGTTGTCAAAAAACTGTCATAAATATGCTGGTTGCTGTATGTGCCAGTGACATCGAAGTCCTGTGTTCACATGAGAGGATTTTGTGGTTTAGAATTCCTCTAACTGACTTCAGTCAGAACAGATGCCACCTAAAAAAAAAATCTAATGCCAGGTCAAAGGAGAGGAGTTGCTTCCAGTCCTCTTGTCATATAAATGAAAATGGAAAATTTAAGTAGAACAAAAAACTTGAGATATTTTAGTCAGTTTTGCTTCAAAGAGTTTGAAACAACTGCTTTTTTTTCTTATTTCTTTGATAAGACTGTTTCAAAATAAGAGTTGTCAACATTTTTTCATGAAAAAATGAAAAAAGATGATATCCAAGCCAGTTCTTAGCACTTGAAAAATGCTACTGTAGAAAAACAAAACAAACCCAACCCAACCAAACAAACAAAAAACACATTACTTTCAGATAGCCTACCTCTTGAAAACTTTCCAGCGGTGCTGTTGCACATGCACTGGCAGAAACAGAGTGAGAATGGCCACAGAGATTTCACAATATAAAGATCGAAAAGGCTTTAACTGGAATAACAGAGGGGAAACTAGGGGGGAAATGAACCTGAGGAATGGGAAGACTAAATACATTTGGGGTCATATCATACATACTGGTGTTATTCAGTTCCTACACAATAGGCACAGGGACATGCATTGCTAATTCTCATTAGCAGTTGGCCCTGAGGCTGTGACTGTCCCTCTCTGTTATCGGCATTTTCTTGTCTTTGTAACCTCTATGTTACTGTAGCATAACTGGCTTGAGTAAACCCTTAAAGATCCCCAAATAAGTAGTACCAGTGCCTATTCATGTGCCTCTGGTTGGGGCTCCAAGGTGGGGCACAAGCTTTGTGAGAGATACAGGTGTATCTGAAAACCTGTGTCCCTCCCTCTGCCTGGGGACAGCCCGTCTGCTGGATCCGGCCCCTTTGGAGCTCCTTGGAGCTGAAATCCTTACAGCTAGTAGCTTGTTATTTTTAGTTGACATTCTCCATAATGCCTGTTCTCACAACCACATCTGAGTGGGTTGTAGTGTGCTCTGACAACTCTCTCATTTTGGTCAAGCTGTTGATTAACTGCAGCAGTTTCTGGGGGATGTGGCCTGGTCTACTTTGGGCAGATGCACTGTAGCTGATGTGCTTCAGTGTTCAACACACTTTTGTTCTAAGTGTGGACAGTCACATATGAAATGTGCTAACTTTTAGCAGTTGTTTTATAAATTAACCATACATCTTGAACACAACAGAGGCATGAGGCAACTCTTCCTACTTGCTGCATTGTTTCTCCAATATAAAAATTTATTAATATTCACACACCAAAACCTCACTTTTCAGAGGCAGTCCTCTCTAGATAGGCCTTGTCCCTCTTTTCCTTGTTTTTTACCTTCTTAGAGACTCAAAAGTGTGTTTTCCTCTAAGCTGTTCTCATTCATATGGCCTGTATAGTAAAATGTTGTGCATAGAACAGTGCTCCTGAAAGACAGGAATCTGTTTCCTAGTCCCAGGAATTTAGCATGTGTAAATGTCACAGAAAACTACAACTTTAGCATGTAAAAAGATTTAGTACCCACTGCCAGCAGTCATAAGTAACTGAAACACAACCCTGAAAAATATCCTAATTTTATTTTACACAAAGTTGCGAAATAATGAACTCCCCTTCCTCTGATTCCAGTGAAGCACTTAATCCTTAAAGAATAATGTCCTTTGTAGATAGTAAATTGCTTGCAAGGAGTAGCAATAAATATGAACCTCTTGTAGATTACTGTTTCTAGGTTGCTGAGTGACTTAAAAGTATTGATGGCCACCAGTCTTCTTCTAAAGTAGGCAAGTGTCCCTGCTGTAGATATTACTATCATAAGTGACATACATCCCAATTATACAAGAAGAGAGGCCTTGAGCTAAGGGACATGGAGTCCAAGCTACCCTTTTAGCTACAAAGGTGTTTGCTGTCTGTCCAAATTAAGGCAGTGATGGGATGTTGTAGAGAAATCACCGATCGTCCAGTAGATGTTGGGTGAAAAAAGAAAAGAAAGGAGTCTCCATGGATACTAATCCACCATCTTTTATAGTACTAACCACACCTTTTCTTTCTTTCTTTTTTACCTTTCTGAATATACTGTATTTCTGCGTATTTTCAGTTCAGCAGCACATTATGTTTTAAAGCTCACTCTGCCCAAACAGATGAACACATTGTTTTGTCCAGCAGAGATTGGCTCTTCTCATTGATCTTGTCCTTCTCAGTATGAAATACTACAAGTATCTCCCTCCTAGGCAGCACCAGCTTTTAGTAACTATGAATATTTAGGAAGACTTTGCACCGGTCACTACTGATTGCAAATCAAAATCTCGTGTAATTCACTGAACAACAGGCTGAAATATTGGTTGCTTCAAAGTAAATGTACCCCGACCTTTGTGTGCCCAAGATTGTACATAGGCTGTTTATAAATTCATATGCTTATTATTAATAATCCCAGCCTATTTGCTGCAGGGGCTGAAACAAATCAGTGGTGAGGCACTAGATGATAATGATAAGTATACACAGAGATAAACTAATTTCCAGAGATTAAAGGAGAGTAAATTTCCTAGATGAACTGTAAATTTCACCACCCACCTGTGGGGTGTGTAAATATAGATACTGGGTGGGAAGCAGGTTTTATTTCACCACTGACGTGGTGCAGTGATGAACTCTGACATGTTGCTGACTGTGGTTACTTGATAAGTGTAAGCTGTGAAAAGCCAGCAATAACACTAGATGGTATCAGATCTCTAAAATAATATGTGTTTGAAGGTGTTAGGTATAAATATGGCAGTACAAAAATAAAAACAGACAAAAGTATAGTTCATTCATGGGGGAAAGAAACATCAGAGGAAACATCTTTCTTTTTCTGTAGACTTTTAACAAGGAAATTAAGCACTAAAAACAACAACTTTAAAATGCTGCAAATGTTGTGGCAAAGCCAAGTGATGTGCTGCCAGAATTTTACCAAGAAAATCTTCTGAGAAGTACTCATCCTTAGCCACTGACCCTTGTGATGCCACCTGAATAAGACCATTCTCTCACCATCTTTGCCTCAAAGACCACCAGTTGCTTATCTTCCTTCCTTACCTCCCAGTGCCTTTGCTGCTACTGCCTGTGCTACAGCTGCCCCCTACAACCAGACTCGGACTGTACCTAAACAGAGTGGTACTGGCCAGGGCTCACTGGCTTCTATTGGTGCTGAAGGCGTATGAAAAAAGCTGTAAAAAACTTATTAACAACAACAAAAAAATTAAGTAAAATAAAATCCTTGTGTTTCACCTTGAATCATCAGGCTCATCAGACATGCAACCATCTTTTACTGGTCCAAATCATTAAAACCTTATTCATGCCAGATCACTTTTGATTACTTGTTTCACCAGTTGTATAGAAGGCATGTTTGATGGCCTCATGACATCCAGGCCAAGATTCCTCCAAGTGCTAATGTGTTCACCTGTCTTCCCCTGTCATCTAGATGTATAGTGAGAGGATTTTCTTGTCCTTTCTGGCTTTGGGTTATTGTTACTTTTCTGCATTGTGTTCTGGAGCTTCCAACTTCTTTCACTGGTGTAAGTAATCATGTTCAGGATGTATTTGTTCCAAAGAATCCACATTTATTAGATTCTCAGAAATGTGTGGAATGACTTAAAGCTTCAGACGCAGAGCATAGGGAATGCACCTATTCCTCCACCAAGAGACCACATAATGCAGAGAAGTGAAACTGGGTCAAATTTCTGGGCATTGTAAGGTAGAGCAGTTTCTTTGAAGTAAATGGACTTAGACCAATTAACACCAGCTAAAGATCTGCTTCGCTGAATTCCTATTGAGTGCAAGAGGGCTGCCAATGGGGCTCTGTGGAGAAGCGACTGTAAAGGGAAGGATCTAAATAAGCAACAGCAAACCCATGCTTGAGACTGTTCTCATTGATAATAAAGTTGTTAGGATCAAAGACAGGACAAGCAAGATATATCACAAATGCTTCTGGCCTGGGGAATACTAGGGAAGAACTGTAGGCTTCCCATCCCCACTGTCACCTGCAGCTAGCTGCCTTTGCCTTGGTTATAGTGCCACAAACCCCTGTTATTTCTTGCAGACAACGTCTTCTGCCCTCTCTTGCATTACTTCAGTAAGAAAGGGACATGAGCATTCCCGTCTCTCCTCATTTCCACTGATTTTGCTCTCCCTAATGGCAACAGTGTTAGGGAGTGTGGATACTGTGTGTACTTTTGAGGGTCAAGCCAAGATGTTTGGTGGTAAATATGGATTACAGAAATCTCAGATTACTATGTGGGATGTTTTGAAAGTATCCTGATTATCAGAAAGTAAGTGCCTAGTATTTTCTGGAAAACAAGTTCCTTTAAAATGCTTCTGGTTGAGCATCCAAGAGCAGAAGTCACTGCTTAAAGGTTGGCCTCCTTGTGTCGCGCTGGTGTGAACAACTGCTCCTGGAGCTCAGCTGGGGCCCGCAGCACCAGGAGGCTGTGTCGGGAAGCCCTCAGCACAGGAAGCTCAACATAAAAGCAAAGGCTGAACAGGTGAGTAATAAAAAACAAAGCAAGCACATGTGCTTTACAAATAACAGTACCAAAAGGTTACTGCCGTTACCAGAGCTTTCATGTTAAAGTTACTTTCCCTGAATCCCAGACCTGGTTCAGGACGTCTCTGAACCATCACCTGGAGTATGGACACCAAAGGTAATAGAAAAGGGAAAGTTCCCATATCAAATGCCATCTTGTTGCTTTGACCAGTCACCTTTTAAATATTTATGTTTTATTTTTATCTGCGTATTAGTGAGACATTATTTGTGCACAGGCTGTTAAAAACAGTTCTAAGGGAAACACACTTCCAGCTGGTTTCCTCCTGTTTTCCATCTGCTGTGTGTATGTGTCTTTGGAGGCATTTAACTGTTTCTTGTCATGGTAATTGGTATTTTTTCAGTAGTGAAGGTGGGAGGGATAGAGGAGAGAAACCCTAAGGCATCTGTGTTTGTGCTCGGTTGATCTAAAAGAGATTATCCTGGCTATTTCCTAATAAACATTATGTGCTTTAAAAAAGGTGGGTTGGGACAGGAGAAGGGTATCAAACATCAAGTAACATTAAGTTTTTAAGAGTTAACTTCCCTAAATTGTATCTTTGTATTCTTCTATTTATGCATTGCTACTCTTTCCCCATTTAATCTTAAATATGTAAATCCTCAATTTATCTGGAATTACTTAGTGAAAGGCTGATGTGTGAGTGTGGCAGATTATAATATTCCATCGCCACCCCTGATCCTCTTTACCTCTTATTCTTTTCATAGCAGATCAAAAAAAAGCTGTATGCGTGCCACAAGAATATATTATTTTAAGAGACTTGGACTTAGAAATTGATTTCCTTGATGAGAAAAGGAAAAGTCTCCTTCTGACCTGAAGGGTCACTTCATAATCCTGTCACTCTACATCAAAAAAGCTTTTTTTTTTTTTTTTTTTTCTTTTAGTAGAAGATGAGAATATTTCTGAAAAGGAATTAATTTTTCAGATACAGTGAAAACGATGACTTAAAGAGACTTAGCAGATGATAGAGGGCTGTCCTATTCAGAATACATCTCCTGTGATTAGAACAAGCTCTGAATATATTTTAGGGTCAGGCAGTTTTAGATGAAGATTGGGATTTGTACTTTGGGATGAAACTGATCTTACATTTTTATTGAAGTACTTAAGGTTTAAGCTGTAGTCTTCCCTTTTTTGCAAAGGGATTTTACTGGTTCTTATAATGGGGATTGGTGCAAGCAGCCAATAATTTCTATGTATGGATTTTTGTTAATAGGATGTTTGAAATGAAATGACTTTCATCACCAATAATTAGGTTCAGCTACTAATACTTTTTCCATGGTACTTTCCTTAATAGAAAGCACCTGATACCAATGTAGACTTTCATAATCTATTTTATTTGTGTAATTACTGAATCTGTAAAGAAATTCCTTTAAACCATATGCTTAAAAACCAGCAGCCCAAATATTGTTATGCATTAATAACATGCTGCTGATGTATGTATGCACAATACACACAGACATATATAGGTACAATACATGTCTGCTCATGTGTGGAGATATGTGAAATACTGCCTTTATATAATAAATATTTACATATAAAACATTATGTGATATACAATATACGACATATATAAGATATAATATATCAGTTACAATGTATAAAGCATAATACACAATAATGTATAATATAATATGTAGTGCATATTTAAGTATAAATCTTAGTATATATATTTTTAGTATATACATTATAAAATAATTATACATTGTATATTACAAATAGGTAATAATTTGATACTTTTATCACAAGAGTGATCAAAAGCTATGAACAGGAGGCTCAAAACCTTTTAAACAGCTTAAAGGCGTTTGTACAGGTGCACTATAAAAAAAGGAAGGTCAGTGCTCTAAAGATCTTAAAATTATAACTTGCTTATATAGTGATGATTATTGTATGATACTCTGTTTTTTAACATACAGTATGTGGAGAGAAATGCAAATTCCCTTTCTGCAGATAAATTGACTATTGTCTGGACTATATCTTATAGTTGTTCTAATTGCTGGTCCAAAGGCATCAGCAAAATATTGCCCGCTGGTAAAAACTGTTCTTGTGATGACAGCATGAGGTCCTAAAGCAAAAGCCATTATTGAATAACTAAAGAGATTTTGTAATTTAAGGAATATTCTACCAAGAGAATTTTTATTGTTTTGCTAGGCTTTTAAAAAATATGATTTATGAATATTTAGTGAGGGTTGCTAGCTTATATTACTGGCTGCATTTGGAGATCAGCAGAGAACTGTATTGTGTTTAGTAGCTGGAAAGCCAAAGTGAATCTATGGCATGAGCCCTTGCCGGTGATTCCTGTATGAATCTGGCCCCTAAATGCTGATGATAGCTTCAAATTGCAACCAGAGGATCCTGGCTGCTAACTTGGGTTGAATTGAAAAGCAGGGTTTTAGTTTAATAAGCTAGTTTAGATCTGATAGTCCCAGAGGAATCTGGTGAGAGAAGATGGTAGTTTTAATCACGTTTACTGTGTTCAGGGTAGCGGAGGTCTGTGAGAATTTTGGAAATGTGGTAAAAAGCCTAGTTTGAATCTCCGTGCTACGTCTGTATCTAAACCAGATGATACAGCCTTTACTAACAAGAATATTTGCACAAGTTGAATTTTCTGCACCTTAGAAATATAACTGTAAATCTTCAAGTAATAAGTAGAACTAAAATATAGTGAAGTTGTGAACTCATCCAGAGCAAAACAGGAAATAGGAAAAACGATACTTTTACCCAGTGAAACACAAAAGCTGGATGTGCTCAGGTAACTGCTTAGGAAAAGAAGCGTTCAAAATGGGGAGCCTGGGGACAGGCTCTCCCTCATCCTACAGAGCTGTTCAAAAGCCAGAGCTGTGCCTGCGTAATAGCTCAGAGGAAAGAAAAATCCCTGGGTGAAAGCTGTATGCTCTGGGATAAATTCGGGGAGTTCTGGGTTGCGTACTTCTGTGCCATCACGAGCAGTTATTTTTAATTTCCCAAGCGCTAGGCGCAGTCTGATTTGGAGTACTCGCCCAGGCTGGGATACGGCCCCCTTCCCCTCGCTGGAGCCCCCCATCTCGGGGCTCCTTTATTCGGGATGTGGGAGCGCACCCATCACCATGGCACTCACGTGCCCTCCGACAGCGCGCTGAACAACGCGGCTAGCATCTGTCGGGGCCGCGCGTCCTTTCTTCCACAGCCGCCCCTGAACTCAATCCACCCTGCCCTCTGCCTGACCTCTTCCCAAAGCCTCTCGCTCCCCACCACCCGGGTGCCCTGGCTCGCCTCTGCTTTTCAAACCATCGCCCTTGGAAGTGCCTCCCCACCCTCCGCATCGGCTGCGAGATGGAGCCAGCGAGGAGCAATCTTGCCACGTGAACTTCCCTTTGTTTTTCTTCGCGCTTAAGACGGACCGTCTCCCTAGTAACTTTTGTGGCACGATATATGAAGAAGCTCATTATGTAAAACATACATCTTCCTCCCTGCTAAAACTCCGCAGAGCGTTGCTCAGAGTGTTTTGGCAGCCGCATGTTTTACCGGGATATTAACTCCGCCACAGCCCGCTATTTATCAGCTCGTACATCACTCCGCTGTAGAGCAGCTCCAAAGATTGCTGAAATACAAACTTACTGCATTTGATCCCAGCGGAAGCTGGATGCGGCTGCTCTCTGAGCCTGCTCTCAGAGCCGAGCTTGTACCTGTATTTGATCAAAGACGCTAAACCCCCAAGTACAATATATAAATATTGAAACATATAGCGAAAAAAAAAAAAAAATCCCCACCTCTCAGGACTGAGAAGCCGAATGGCTGGAACCGGTACGGTGGTGCAGGATTTTCCTATTGTCTCAGCAGAGGGGAAAAAGTTGCTTTAGAGAATGATTTGCACGTACCAGTTCCCTGAAAAGAAAAATGTGGGGCCAGTTCCATAGTTTCCGAATGAAATCTAACCTTCGGCCAAAAATTGAGCTGTCCGGGTTGACAACATTCAGGAAACTGTGCTTTTCTGGAGAGACGACTGCAGTGGCAAAGATAAACCGGCAGGAAGGTTTCTTTGGAATGATATGAATTTAATGAATCATATCCACATAAAAAAATTCCCAGCTGGTCTTAAATTTCAGGGAGATTTAAGTGATAAAAGATATTTTCCCTGTCCCCTTAGATGTGTATTGGAGATGAGAGGCCTTAGATAAGCCCTCCTGGGAATCAAGCTTTCCTTTTTCTTTAATTTGTTTTAAAGAAAGAGAAGAGCCAGGCATGCTCCTGAGTCTCAGATGGGTATAATTAGTTATTTGCTATTACTGGACTTTTAAAGTTGTCTACTCCCACTCTTTTTATATTAAATATTTTTCTTTTTTCTTTTTCTTTTTCTTTTTCTTTTTCTTTTTCTTTTTCTTTTTCTTTTTCTTTTTCTTTTTCTTTTTCTTTTTCTTTTTCTTTTTCTTTTTTTTTTTCTTTTTCTTTTTTTTTGTTTAAACCCAGGCTAATGACAAACTACATGGTACACCCCCCTGAAAAAAAAAAAAGAGCTGTGCTCATTTGCCTTCCCCCTCCCACCATCCTTGTGCGGGGTGCATCCTTTTCCCTATTAACATATTGATTTATTTAAATTAAAAATAATGATCTCCTTTCCCCTCTCCTCCTCCTCCCAGCAGCAGAGTCTGTCTCTGATCCTTATTAACAAATTGATTGCAGTATTGGTGTCAATATGGCTCATTTAGTAGCTCTTTTGCCTAAGGTCCAGAAGGTTGGAGGAGGGAACAGCTTCCACACGTAGACGTTGGCCCAGCTCCAAGGCTGACGCTACCCGGCTGGAAGGGACAGCTGCTAGAGGTGGCACCGAGACACTTAGTGGGGCCCCCTTTTGGGTGGCGAAGATCTGGCTGGAAGCTGGAAACCCCACCGTAACTCTTCAAAGAGGGTGTGAGAAGAGCATCGCCACCCTGGGCCACGTGTCTCCTCCCGATCTCCTGCCTGTGTGAGGAACCTCGCTAGCACGGCCTGAGGGACAGGACACCCTCGTGGTCCCAGGGGAGCCGAGGGCCGGTGGTCCTGGCCCCCCCAGCTCCCTGGCCCTTGCTGAATACAAGGTGGCAGCTGTGTGATGCTTGCCTTGCCAGCATCAAGCACAAAGAGCTCGAGGATGTTGCGAGCCCTAGAAATACCACGTGAACCTCAGCTACCTTATGTCTGTTGGAAAAAAAAAAAAAAAAGCATCAAAACATTTTTTTTGTCTTATTGGGACGTGTCCTCTTTCCCTGGTTTTAGGGACTGTTCCCCTCCCAGGCTCATGGAAATGCATGAGGGGCTCCCAGTCAGTTCCTCCTCATCAGCAGGGTGCAGCGTTTCCATTCATGAACAGAAGTTGCGGGGCTAGGAAGGTCAGCAGCCGTGGATGAAAAGCTACAGCAGGATCTGCTCGCCTACCAGCCTTTTTGTCTCCGGTATTTAGCTGTTCACAACATTCTCGCAGCAGATACTGCCGAAGGGTGGGATGTGCCTGCTCTGCAGCCACACAACCACGCCGGGAGCGTCCAGGAACGTGCTTGCTAATGTGAGCTGACTCTCAATGGGTGGGGAGAATTCAGGGGAATTGTTTTGTCTCCCCCAACTTCTGTCAGCTACTGGTATGGTGATTGACTTTCCTACTTCTATGTAATGTTTGCAAGCTAATAGCAACACACCCTCCCACACGTTGCACCATCGCTGACCCAATGCCCTCTCTGCGAGCCTTGCTGTTTGTGCAGGGAAAGGAGGTAGAGGACTCGAGCTGTGCTGCCCCATTCTGCAGCTGAGAAGTGAAGGCACAGAAGGATGGAGGGACTCACAAAGCAAGACACTGTTTTCTCCTGTAAAGTGCCTCTGCTTTGGAGAAGGATGTCCCATTTCCAGCACTGTGACACCAGCTTTTGAGCCAATGTCTGATTCTACTTGGGTTTTAGTCAAGTCCTCAGGCTCCCGAAGTGGTAGTGAAAACTGTGTTGTGGCCAGTGCTTTTTTTGTGGTTTCCCCTTCCTCTGCACCTCAGAAGGGGGGCTACTCTGCAGGAAAAGACCAAGGAAACGTGGGCATTTTAGCCCAGAAGGAGGGAGATGTCTATTCTTGAAGTGTGCTTAGTCACCTAAAGCAGATGGTGTTGTTTCTGGTTCCTGATGGGATGACTTTCAGCTCCCAAAAACCTTTCAAGTTTGACCACGCAGACATGCTTGGAAGAACGTCAGATGAACACACATCTGTCCAAGACCTTTTACCAAACAGCAACATGAGTACAATTAAATTAACAAAGGGAGAGTTCACAATTACAGCTGGAGCAAGTGCATGGCTTGCTTTCAAAGATCTGCTTGAAAAATGTTCTCACAGAAAACACCCAGGTCAGTGCAGTTTTCTCCCATTTCCTTCTATGAAATTTTATATTCTTCTCATTGAATTTTGAAATACACTGAAAAAAGCAGAGCTGTAAACTTTACAAAAACTAGAGTTATTGATCTTCTACATCCTTCACCATCTGCTTAGTTCTAGTGTCTAAAAATATTCAGTCCTTGCTCTTGCTCACATGATTGTTGAGAAAATGCTAGAGCTGGTAAATCAGAAAAGCACATTGTGTTTTGGGGGGAGGGGAGTTCCATCAGGAAAATATGCTGTCTGAAGGGAAAAATAGAGAAATAAACAACACCAGTTCTGTACTTAAACAGGCAAAAAAAAAAAAAAAATCAATCCATTTTTCAAAGTGTAAGGAGAAAAAATAGAGTGTATCAGTATTATTTTCTTTTGAAGACAAGCCATACAAACTTCACACCTATTCCATACTATAACAATGTATATTTATTACATGCTTCAAAGGGTTGGGGAATATGAATTCTCTGTTATAGCTTTTTGAAAATGAAATTCAACTAAACAGTTTACAGGTTAAAAATATCGTGACTGGAGAAGACAAGTTCACCTCCAGGATATAACAGCAAAACTACTGCCTAAAAAGGTACGCCTTGGGAAATAGTTGTAGTGAAATGGTGAGTCAAAAGGCTGAAAGAGATTATTCTTAATTTGGCTGAATAATAAATGTGCAGGATACAGGACTTTATCCAACTTCTAGTATGACGGAGATTTTAAGGGCAAACCGTACCCACTTATTTCAGTAGGAGTTGTACTGCTAAACTTCCAGCTCAGCTTTAAAAAACTCAGTTTCTCTCAGGGTTTGTGTACAGTGCCCACAACTACGAAACCTAAACATGGCTCGGAATAAATTTCATCACCATATGGAGGTCCCTAGTGAAATCAACTAGATCATTCTCTGTTAGTTGGTGAATTGCTGATTGGAGTTTGAATGTGAACCCTCTGCTGTGGGCTTTATTTGAATCTCAGGGAGGAGGAATTTTGATATTGTTAGAACCGATAAAAAGAAAAGCAGGATATGCTAGCACATACTATTTCATGAATATTATTTACTTATTTATCCAAGAGGCCCTTTTGAGGCCCAGTGACATCTGTCACCCAAGAGGACTTTAAGAGGAGAAAAAGGAAAAAAGAAAGAAAGAAAGAAAAAAGAGGGGGACTACACAGCAAACACTTGAAACAAAACTTTCTGAAGATGATCTGTGTGGAAACAGAAACGTGGCCGTGCCTTTCCTTTGTTTCTTTCTGAAGTACAGAGATGCCTGACAAATTTTGTATCTTTCCAGGATGCTCAATTTCTTTCTTGACCTTATCAAGTATCAAATGGGAATTGCCGATACAAAAATAGACAATGGCTGGTTTATTTAATCCTATGTTCTGCTTTTGACACTGACCAGTGTCAGAGGGGAGGCTACACAGCCTGCATAACTGCCCTACGTGGAACTTCCTCTCCCCATCTGCAGACCTGGCTGTCTCATGTTCTGCAGCAAAGGAGCAGGTTATGCATCCACAAGCCCAAATCTCCCTTCATTTTATCAGAGGTCAGCCCTGAAGCTTTGAGGGTGCACCAGAGCTGGGTAGGAACTCCCTGATGGAAGAGATTTTTGTTTTAAAAAGCCAAGTTGTTGGAACCAGAACGTTTCTTGGAACTACACAGTTTTGGGGACCCACTGCAAAATGCAGGCAAAGGTTCTCCTGGAAGCCTGCCTGCCTGCCAGGACGGCGATTGCTCGGTTCACCAAGTGGGCTTCCAGGGCCTGCAGGTCCAGGGCTCCTCCATCGCTTGTGTTGCTCTGGAGTTGGGGCCTTGAGCCTGCAGCTCCGAGGTGGCCTGTTCCAGATCGACATCTGCAGGGCTTACAGGCTCCTTGTCACGGGGCAGGGGGCTGGGAAGGCCCAGCGCTCATGAAAACCCAGCTGCGGGCTGCGTGGTGGCGAGCCCCGTGCATCCTGGTGCTTGGGGCTTCAACGGGGAGCAAAGAGGCTAAGCGCCCTGGGAAAGGGAAAAGTTGGAAGCTCTCCTGTGAGGTTCATTAAACCAAATGCCATGATTCCCCTCTCCAAACTTCCCTTCCAAGGGAAATTTTGAAACGTTTGTACTGAAAGAGAAAAAGGGCATCCCCTAAGTTCCCTGAAGTAGCACTATTCCTGTTTTCTGAACCAGTTTGTGATCTTGGGTGAGATTGTGCACAGAAGCTTACAACAAATCATGAATATTGGGATGTGATGTTTGGCTTTGGGCACAAGTAGGGAATTCCACCAAAAGTAAATAAAATACTAAATATAGGCCAAAGTTAGGCTTACTTAGAGATTGCACAGTGTATCCAGGACCTGAAGTACATGTTCCGCTGAGTGCCCCTGCCCCAAGAGCCACTCAGCGGTAACGGGATAACTAACCACCCAAGTTTTCTGGCTGGGCAAGTGAAAAAATGACTCTCAGAAGTTCAGTAGCTGAACTAATTACCCGAAAATGATTGCCTGGGGTTGGACCATTTATTATCTCATCAGCATTCAGTATCACTTCTATAGGATGAAGGAGAAGGAAGAAGAAAAAAAAGCCCAGAAACATGAGAAGGAGAGCAGATAAAAGGAGAGCAGTTAGAAGAAGAAAAATGCTTCTTAACTCTACTCTGTACTTTTTCTCTCTAATAGATCCCCCTCCCAAACCGCCCTAAGTACATCAGCTGGCATGTAATGAGTTCTGCAGGGATGGAGCATCGGCAGTATGCACTGAGATTTCCCACTTTGTGTTTGACTAGCTCCCCAGATCCCTCAAAATTGTGGGAGCAGGGGGAGGGAGAAGTGGAGGTGATAATTTTTTACATATATGTCCTGAGAAGTACTGATGAACTGAATGTGTATATATACACATATATGCACACGCATCTACGATGACAACATTCAGCTCATCACTACTTTCTTATCCGTTGGCTGGAAGGATGGTTTGGGTTGACATGGAGTTTCCATCTATAAGGAAGAAGTGCTTTGGACACTGGTTGTGCTAACAGAAGGTCTGCTTCCTGGAACTGAAGATGCCTCCTGGAACCACACCTGGAACATTTGGAAACTTGGATTTGCCTGGGGTTAGTTGCAGCTGAAATCGCAGCTCCACTAACATCTGAGGTGTTAAATATCTTCCCTTCTTGCACTGAATCTTTTATCTTGGAGATGGTCTTCCACTGATGCAGGTGAGGCAAAGCATGGCAGAACTGAGCTGACCAACTGCAGACTGATGGATGGGAAATCCACCAGTGTGCTGGATTTCACTGCGAGTCACTGTGCTAACGCTCCTTGCAGCTGCTGTGGGTGTGCTTGCCTGCCTGGTAGCACTTTCTTCAGCTCTCTGCAAGCTGTGGCGTTCCAGGAACTTCTGCACTTTCCTGTTGGTGTGGTTTTCTTTCTCTACATGCATCAAGCCAAGGAAGCAATGGCTTGCAGAGAAGGTGCTAGCAAACCTGGCTCTTGCTCCCAGTGCATTTTTAAAAAATGAGAACATCCTTCCAGTAATCCATGTTTGCATTAGATGGAAATGTTTTGGCTTCTCTCCTGTCCTTGAAAGCCCAGTGGTGTAATTGGAATTTGGGAAATGCAGGCTCTCAAAAGTAATGTAAAGAACAGATCCACCTATTCAAATGCAAATTGCTAAAGAAGAGAACAAGAGAATTATTTTCTCCACCAAAAAAGTGACAAAGTAATTCATTCTTTTTAACTTATGGCCACAGCCCACATATTTTAGATGATTTGTCTGTCAAAAGTTCTGGGTTGCGCTGTCTCCAGATTATGTTGTGCTGCTGGGACACCCACTTAAAGGGACACTGAAGCAATTTTCTGTCAAAAGGTTAGTGTCACACATGGGGCTGTCACTCCAGCTCTTGTGGGAGGAACAAACCTCCTGCCTTTACAACAGCGAAAGTTGACAGTAACATCTGAAGATAAGCCAAAAACCCAGGCAAGGAAACCAAACGCATGCTGTGAGGAGTGCAAATTTCTGCTGTCTTTTGGGCTGCACTGGACCAGCCCAGCCCTGTTTCGGAGGCTTTGCACTTCCAGCTGCTAACAGTAAGGAGGACTCCAGTGTGCTCTGTGAATGCCCAGCAACTGCAGCGTGTGGCATGTGGACAACAGAAGAGAAGTAAATGGCCAGACCTGTTGCAAGCCAGGGGTCATGCAACTTGTTTTTCAAACCAGCACCCCACACTGCTGGTGTTGTCTTGTACATATAGAATACAGGCAAAACGAAAACTACATCTTTTCTACCCAACACTCTCAAGTCTAAAATGAGATAGGAAATTCCTCCTTGCACTGTTCCAGTAAGAAATTACAGATTGCAACATTTGGAGGCCAGAACTAAAAACTTGAGGGGAGAGACCCATTGTTCACTATTCCTTTAATGTCTGTAAAGCATTCAGAAACTGTGGTGCTGAGCATGGCAAGAATGCTGGTATCGAAAGAAGCAAAGCTCTCACTCACTATTGCTGTGAGCTGGAAGAACTGTGTCAAGACGGGCTGTTAGTCTTGGACGCAAGCGCAGTTACAGCCATCTCTTTGGCGCTGCTTTGTCTTTGCTGGAGCTGCACAGGGGTGTGCTTGGTCGGGCCTCCAGCCCTGCAGCTCCGAGAGTCTGATTCTTTTTTTTTTTTTTAAACTCTTGTTGAGACTGAAAAAATCCTTTAACTGGGACATCCTTAGAGGTTAAGGAAGCTCAGCATGGCAGCTCAGGTTTTTGACACTAAAGGCCAGTTGATACTGACTTCTAAGGCACTGGATGCTCAGCTTCTGTGGCTATTTGATTTGTCTTCTACACATAACTATTGTGCTTCATTTTCATAATAATCAAAGAGACGGAAGTTGACTATTTGCTTTACTTTTAATTTTAAACCATGTTTTTCTTACCTTTGCCTCTGCCTCCTGTGCTTTTCTTACCCCATCTTCCAATTCCTATTCTGTTTTGTTTTGTTTTGTTTTTTTCTCAGATGACCAGTAACTGTTTCCCCGATACACCTCACCCTCATAATCCCAGCCGTGCACACAAGGTGATGCAGAGCACAACGTCTATACGGCTACGGAGGATTTATCCCTGCTGCGCGGGTAACTGGTGTGTGCGATTTGCATGCATTAAAAAGGCTGCTCCTCTCTGGGGCAGCAAACCCTTTTAAAAGAAAAACTTCAGGCAGCAAGCGTTCAGCGCCTCTCAAGCACCCATGACGGAGAGCACGGACCGAGAAGCAGAGGTCCCTCCCGACATCCAGAAGAAACTTTTCCAGAGGCCGCCTGCACCCCGTGCCCACCACCGGGGCGTCGGGGCGGGCGCTGCGCTCTCCGCGGCAGCCGCTGGGTGTCAGTGAGCCTCTGGTTTCCGCGGCCAACACCCGGCCGGGAAATGCAAAGCACGGCAGCAAAGCCTGCCTGCGGGATCGCTTTCAAAGCTTCCAGCATGATTTAGAAAGTTTCTTTCTTCTTCTTCTTCATCTTCTTCTTCTTTCCTCTATTGGAAAATATTTAGATTAGATTTACACTTAAGACGGCACCTTTGCGGTGGCAGCAAGGTTTTGAGCTTAAAAGAAAACTAAACAAACCGAAATCCGTGTGAACAGACTCAGAAATGGTGATTGTAGTATTTAAAATGTTGTTTTGAAATGTAATTTAACTCCAGTCTGGTCAGATCCACAGACTGATACTCTAATCCCAAGTGAAGCTTCTTGTTGTTTTAAGAAGCTTCTGTTGGACTATTTTCTGGACATAGAAGAAAAAACAGAAAGCGGGTAGCTTTTTCTTTCAAGAGTTGAAAGCAACACTCGTTTGAGGTTTTAAGAAGATTTGGAGAATGGGGATTGATCTGCTAACATCAGAGAAGAAATCTGGTAGCAAATATCAAAACCTCACAGAATATTTTTACCACTCAGAGATATTATTGAGTATCACCTTTGTAGGCTCCTGAACCCACCCATTGTTTATTCACATGGGATTTTTAAATTGCAAAAGAAATAATCCCAAAATTTGACCTCGAGAAGCATAGGATTAAGATTAAAATTCCACTTGTCCCTTTAAAAATGTTATTGGGAAAAAGCTTAGATAAGTAAGAGAGCTGCTTCATCATAACCCCTTGAAATGTGCTGAGCCTCAGTTACCTGTAATACTACCTGATAATTACCTGCAAAGACTGGGGTATCAAACACCTGACCCGACCTTGTTGTCACCTGGTAAATGTCAGCACATAACAGAATTTCCTTAGAGCCGTCGCAGTGAGTTTTCACCACGAGCCCAGGTAAGTGAAGAGAAGCAGGGGAAAGAATGTAATTGCTGTCAATGAGGGAAAGGGTTTTAGTGTCACTTCTCCCATTGAAACCTCTTTGAGGGAACAGACCTCAAGCTCAAAAGCTTTTGAAGGGGCTGTTTGGAGGGAAAAACACTTCCAATTTTCAGTTCGACGGTGAAGCTATATGTCTAACTCCGCAGATGTGTTCAAGTTGTGTTTTTGCTGTCAAAGAGTGAAGGAGATAAAGAAGAGATGACAGAAAAAAACAAACAAACAAACAAAAAAACCAGAGATTTTCCTTTTTGAGATCTTTACTTCACATAATTGTTATCTGAGCTGTGGTAGTGTATTAACAGCAGTATCTTATGCATATGTCATCTCCAAGGATCCTAAGCAATTTGCCATGGACCTTACATCTATAGGAAGTGATTCACCCACTGCAGAAATGCAGTTACCTTTGGAGTGAAAACCAGCAGATGTCTGAGACCATACAACCACAGTACCTGATAATTTAGCATTGGAAATTTCATTGTCATGTGGAAATCATGGAGAGGAATTCAGAGAAGTAGGAAGTCATTTTATAACTGAGGAGGAATGCAGCAGGTAACACCCTTGCTCCAGGCCATTAAAGAGCCTACAGAAGCCATCGGTTAAAACACTTTGAGACCACTAGAAACTCCTTATGTCACTTGCTCCTACTGAACTGCTAAATGCTTTTCTGCAACATTTCTGTTTTCCTTAGAGTTTTTTTTTTGTCCAAATTCTGGCTGGAGTCAAGTCTTCTGTAACTTGTGAGCACTGTCAAGATCAGAGCCCCAGGTGGTACAGCTGCAGGCCATGTTTAATTGTTAATGCTGAACAATGTTATGATATTTGTATCCTATTATTCACATGCTATTGGAAGTTTGTGAGTATTTTTAAAATACCCTGTTAAAGATGGAACAAAGTCTCAAGAAAGAGCTTCTGCTGCGTACCCTACATTCTGCAGCTCTGGAGAGTATTCGGGTACAAACTCAGGTTACTGAATGTCCCAAGCAAACGTTCTTCAGTTATTCAACTCAGCCTGATGGGATTATAATTTGAAAGTCAGTAGATCTGCTATAACTTTTATCACATTCAGAAATATATATTATGGATGCAAGACCGATTTTCATTTAGGTTTGCATTCACAATTCCTCTTGATTCAGCTGAAGCTGACTGTGCATCTGAGACCACAGCAGCTGAGAACCTCAACTGTGGTGCCACTAACCACAAAATGCTTCCTTCTCAGTCAGTCTTCAGTTCTGCTTTCCAAGGTTGTTAAAGAGATCATCTTAAACTTCTGCTTTTGGAGCAATTCATTCTTGCTGGGCTGATAATGCCGTGAATGGTGTTTGAAAAATTTCCTTTTCTGTCCTTCCTATTGTGGTAATAAAGAAGGTTAGAAACATGTAGGTGATCAACGGATATGCCATATGAGCCTTGCTAGGTTAAGCAGAAGCACAAGAAACAGACAATCCTATCATCAAAACAAAGGACTGCTGGAAAGAACAAAACTGCTTTATTCCATTACTGGATGCTGTCTAATATTTGATGCCCATGTTGGTGAATCTGGGAAAATGTCAGTACTGAGGAAATCAAGAGAGTCAAACTTTGATAATGATGAAAGTCTGTGGAGAGCAGGGGCACAGACAGAGGCAATGTGCTTAGAAGGAGATGTGCAACAGGACAGATTGAAACCTGTTTTGGGCTAAAAATGAACATTTTTCTGCTGACAGAATTGCAGCATCTGAGAAGAAAGGTGATGGGAAGATGCTCTTCCTTTCACATGCATCAGTTAAAATTGGCCACTTGGTAATTTATAGCCCCTATTACAATATCCATTTTTTCCCCTTTCCTTTCCAGAAGCCAGGGCTTGCCTTCCAAGAAGTGTTTCAGTACTGGAAAATGTGGATGGTCCAGGTGCTGTGCTAATCAGACAGATGTTATTTTGGGGTGGGTGGGTAGGTACAAGCAGCCATTCAAAGGAACATGTGTGTATGGATGGCAGGAACTGGCTGGCCATGAGTAGTTGCACCTGCACGTATGGGAGAAGATCAGCATGCTTGTAAATGCTCTTGTCCCATGGAACAAGAGTCCTGATGTCTCTCCCTTAATAACCATGGGAGTGCACATCCACAATAAGAGCTATCCCATACTTAGAGAAACCAAAGCCATAACATGGAGGAAAAAGAAGGTGCCATTACCTTTATTTTACAAACAGCAGAAGTAAAGGTCAGATAAACAGCCACCCTAGGAGAACCGAGGCTGAATCACAGAACCGTAAGTCACTAGATTCCCTTCCTCTCTGAGCTGTGTTAATGTTTGGTTACAGACCCCGGTGTCTCTGACTTGTCACCAACCCTAGTCTTAATTCTTACCATTTTTTTCACCATTTTTTTTTTTCACTTTTCCTTTCTTTTTCTCCCCACAGCTATTTCTTTGAAGTAGCTCAAGGGAGGTCTGTGTTGGTAGCAGACTTGGAAATCGATTTTAAACATGACTTCCCATTCATACTTCACATCAGATTATTTATTTATTCATTTCTGTAGATCTAATTTTTTCCAGTTAAGAACTGTGTAAATAGCCCTAATGAGCCTTGAGGGCTCTCATTTGCTTAGAGAGATTAAAACAAGCTGGGAAGTCTCCAAGCATGTGGGGCAGAAGGTACAAAACATACCTTACCTAGAGCTGGTCAAATAACTCATCCCGAATCATTTAGCTGATTTAATGAGGCTTTTTGTGCTATTTTTTAGTTTAGCATTTAGTCTTTAAGTATTAATACTTGTTAACAAAATTGGGTCTACAACTTGTCCAAAAGCAGATAATTTTTGAGCATTTGGAATTTGTAAGCTCTCCTGTGTGATCTCCTAAGTCACACAATGTTGCCTCTTTTTTAGTGAATGGTACTTTGCCTATCTGCATATAAACCACGAATATTCTTAATGATATGACAAATATATTTTGTTTCAGTGTGAATGATAACAAATGCATCTCTTTTATTAGGATTTCCACAAAAATGCACCTTCATTGGGATTCATGGTGCTTTTACTGCTTTCACAGAAAATCTTATGAGTCTTGCACACCTGAAGGTCTACTAGTAAGGAAAGAGAGGGGCTGAATCTGTCAGGAAAGCAAATTCATGGATGTGGCAGCACACAACACATGCTTGGAAGCTCTTTTGTTTTGCACAAAACTCATTTCTTGCTGCTCTGTTTGCTGCTTGGTGGACATTGCACATGGATTGTTTCTGATGACATCGTGAGCAGCTAATCTGTACAGTTGTTTTATAGACCATATGCTTTCTGAGGATATGAGGCAGGATTATTTAATATAAAAGAATATGGGGAAAACATCCTTGAGACGCATGTTCCAAACAAGATTTCTGTCTCTCTCTCGCAGAGAATGACACTCTGTTCCGTTTCCCTGTATTATCTTACCTACGTGGCTCCTTGGGAACTGCATGGCTGAGCAAGGATGCTTTGCTGCTCGAACAAAGCCCGGCATTGTCCAAGGGGCAGGCGCACAAATCTGGAACTCGCTCCTGGAAGAGTGCAGAGTGACCCTGAACCCTCGCTCCCACGAAAGCAAAATGCAGTAACTGCTCCTTTGGCCTAGGGTTTGCTCAGTAGCACCTTTTGAAAGATGTTAACCTCTGGCCACTGCTAGCACTATCACATGTGAAAACAGAGGCTGAACAAAAAAGTCAGAGCAGAGCTGCTGTTGGCTGAGAGGTAAAACTGGGAATGAAACTGGTGTGTACATTTTAACTTTTGGAAGACTTCAGCCCGTGGGTGCTCGAGCAATTCTTTCTGTGCAGTGCTGGCTGCCTGTGCTCGGTGTAACCCTGAAATCTAACAAACGCTGACCTTGCCCATAAAAGCAATACATTGTTTTAAAACATTAGTTTCCTATTCCTGACAGATAAGATGAAAAGTTAACAATGCGCTAAGGCTGTAAAATGTTGGCCAGAGTTTAGATTTCACCTCTGTTTAACTTTTTGTCAACAGATTGGCATTTTTCTCCCCATTCAGAACAGTTGGGTTTTGCTTTCAGCGCTGAGTAATGGCTCTTAGATGCTCTCTCACGCAGAGATTTGAGTTCAATATTAAAGCATTGATAACACTCTTATTATCAGAAAGACATGGCCTATGGGCTCAGAGGGAATCTAAAACAGCTCTTTCAGCGCAATAAAAGAAGAGTTCTACATTATGTGACATGAAGTTCCCAGATATATTACTTAACCAGATCACGGCATGCTAGGAGATTCAGACCCATGCAGGCCTGCTAAGTCTTTCTGAAATGGCTTCCTTTCAAGAAAACAGTGCCCCAGTGGAAGATATCTTAGCTACCACACTGGGTATAAATTGCTGCTCCTGCAAGTTAAACAGCATAGCCAATAGTCCCTGGGAGAGGCCACGTTGGTTCAGCGGGGTGACAGAATCGTGCCGCTGGGACTTAAAGAGTTAATGTTGTTAGCTGGGGGCTATGTTTCTGCCCCTGTACTTTGTGCTATGCTGGAGTTAAATGCTGCTGAAACTAAGTTAAGGGCAGTGCTGAATATCAGTATATCCACCGAGCCAAGGAGATCCATTTATTTTTAATTGAATTAAATTGCTCACAAAATGAAAGTAGCATACTTTCATTAATATTTAATTACTTGCAGTGTTAAACAATGATCACAAAGAAAACTTTGCTGGTGTCTTCTCCATCTCTGCATTTTTCTATCACTTTGTTGCATGAGATGGTCCTGTTAGCCGTCCAGTCATTTGAATACTGAAGGCTATCAAGGCTGAATGCTACTTTCCCCCTGTACTCGGCTCTGGTGAGGCCGCACCTTGAGCACTGTGTTCAGTTTTGGGCCCCTCACTACAGGAAGGACATCGAGGTGCTGGAGCGTATCCAAAGAAGGGCAATGAAGCTGGTGAGGGGTCTGGAGAACAAGTCCTACGAGGAGCGGCTGAGGGAGCTGGGGTTGTTTAGCCTGGAGAAGAGGAGGCTCAGGGGCGACCTGATCGCTCTCTACAGGTACCTTAAAGGAGGCTGTAGCGAGGTGGGGATTGGTCTCTTCTCCTATGTGTCAAGTGATAGGACGAGGGGGAATGGGCTGAAGTTGCGCCAGAGGAGGTTTAGGTTGGATATTAGGAAAAAATTCTTTACTGAAAGGGTTGTGAGCCATTGGAACAGGCTGCCCAGGGAAGTGGTCGAGTCACCATCCCTGGATGTACTTAAAAGACGTTTAGATGTAGAGCTTAGTGACATGGTCTAGTGGAGGGCTGGCTTGTTAGTGTTAGGTCATAGGTTGGACTAGGTGATCTTGAAGGTCTCTTCCAACCTAAATGATTCTGTGATTCTGTGACTTTTCGGTGTGCTGGGAAATGCAGCCGAGCTCTGGTGCTGAAGCTGGAGTGGAGCAACTGAGGAGGGGAGAGTGGGAGATTTGCAGCCAGACCACACAGAGGCTCTTTCTTCACAAAAAATGGGGCTCACCTTAGCACTAGCCTGAAAGCCATCCATAGAAACATCAGTGCCTCAGCTGCAGGAGGCAAATGCTGCCATGGCTGCTACTACACATTATTTCAGTGAGCTCCCTGGTCAGAGGGGGGAAAAGAAAAGGATGTGCGATTTTTGGGTTCAAAATTTTTTTCGATTCAAAACCCAAATTTAATCATGATTTTGAAATCTATGGAACTAAAACCATGCTTTGCTCACACATTGCCAAGGAATTGAATTGCCAAGGGAGTCAGTTATGCCTAAAATTGGCTTTGCAACTCTAATCTCATACCGTGAATGTGGCCCATAATTTTCCTCAGTGAGGTGCACTGGATGTATGTATATATTCTTCCACCTATTTGTCCTAAGCCCAGCAGAATACTTATGCAAAAAGCTGAGGTGAAATCACCATGAATGATGTAGACCTGGCTAGATTAGGAAGATCCTCCATATGTTTCCTCTCTTACACAGCAAGCAAACAGAAAAAAATGCTATAGGCATTGAAGGCTCACAACATTTATTTTTGTGTGTAATGTTTGCTTTAACAGAATCCAATTCAGACACAAAAGAAGTTAGCCCCTCAGACCAAGAGCCTGGAGCTCTAGAGGTATGACTGGTTTAGTTGCTTGTAGTGGAGCTAGTCTGGTTTATCTCCATTTGGCCTTTGGCAGTATTGAATGGACTGAACAAAAACTGAGTATGTGTTTTCTATGCTACTTTCAGTCCAGAGCAACCCCTCTATATTTCACAGCATATCCTCATAGCATTCATAGAAAAAGTAATGCTATTAAACCAGAGTAATTACCTATAGGGAACAACTTCTAAGTGAAGATTATATGGTATTTTCTCCTTAAACCCTGTCTGTAGCTTGAATGCTGCTAAAGAAATTTCTCCTCACTGCCATGCTGACTATGCCTGCTTGATTCAGAAAGCACGTACTACAGTAGGAAATGCCAGACCTGCCGTTTCAATGGCACACTTGGACTGTGAATGTGGGCAGCGCATGTCTTACATTAAGGCTTACTTCCATCTCCATTCAACCCCCCTTTTTGGGTAGCTCCAGGTGCTCGGATCTCTCTATGGTGTAAGCTTTCCCTGTCTTGGAGGAAGGAAATGGTTGTTCTTTGGGGGTCCCACTAAAAAAAGAAGAAATCAAGAGAGGGAAAAATGTCAATAAGACACTTCAAGCAGCACATTTCCAGGCGATTATGCTACTTTTATTGTGGTTAAAGTCAGTTGGCCTTTGGACAAATGCCTCATCATAACACCACCCGAGGTGTGTGATAATCGCCAAGAAATGCTCTACCTGTCATGTCTTATTGCTTAAATATTTATGCTTATGACATTTGATTCCTACACTCTATATGTCATCAGAATGTTTCACTCACAGTAGATATGTCATCACCCACCAGGAACAGCTGACACTAAGGATTAGAACACTTTCAAATTAAAAATCCCTAAACAAAGAAATGACATGGTAGTAATTGTCTAGCGTAGTATAAATCAAATATATGATGATATGAACTAATAGATTTATTACATTAAGCTGACCCAGCCATTTAATTTGATGATTCCTGCGCCTCACTTAACTCCGTGAGGAAAGCAGAGAAGGAATGGAACTTATGTTAATGGTACTTGTTATTTTGATGAAGGTCATGGTGTATTTCCTCTCAGTACCGCCCTGTGGAGTCAATAAGAAAGAGTGCGTGTTCTGTGGCAGAAACTGCTAGAGAGAGCCAAGTGTGCAAAATGAAATCTTCCTGCCAAGTAGTTCCTGTCTTGAAGGATTGTTTAAAAATATTTCCAGTGCTACCAGTACAATTTTGGGTGACCCTCAACAGGAGATCAGTTTCTAATAGATAAAACATTTCCAGCTACTTCATATAGGGCAAAACCAAATTTCTTGGGTGGAGGAGCTGGTCACAGAATCATAGAATCATAAAATATCCCAAGTTGGAAGGGACCCACAAGGATCATTGTGTCCAACCCCTGGCTCCACACAGGACTACCCAAAAATCAGACCATATGTCTGAGAGCGTTGTCCAAATGCTTCTTGAGATCCAGCAGGCTTGGGACCATGGCTCCCTGGGGAGACTGTCCCAGTGCCCGACCACCCTCTCAGTGAAAAACCTTTTGCTAACATTCAACCTGAACCTGTTGCAGCTTCATGCTGTTTCCTTGGGTCCTATCGCTGGTCACCAGAGAGAAGAGATCAGCGCCTGCTTCTCCATTCTCTTTGCGAAGAAGCTGTAGGCTGCCATGAGGTCGCCCCTCAGTCTCCTCTTCTCTAGGTGAACAAACCAAGTGACCTCCTCATATGCCTTGCCCTCCAGACCCTTCACCATCTTTGTAGCCCTCCTTTGGATGCTCTCTAATAGTTTTATGTCCTTCTTATATGCGGTGCCCAAAACTGTACGCAGTACTCAAGGGTCCTCCTGCCCCTAACCCATCTTTCCCCACTATGGGCCAGGTGGAGGAGATGTCAGCCCTCCCAACCTCTGACTGTGCCCAGGGCAGCAATCCTGCCTCCAGGTAATGTCTAGAAACCTTTCGCACGTGGTGCTCAGCTTTCAGCATCTCTCTAGCAGCTGCTCTTGGTCTTCACTGAGGCAACTGTGGTGGGATGAATAAAACAGTCCCACAGCTTAGTACAGTCCATGGGCTGCCAGCTGGATCACCCCAGTGCCAGATGTTTTTCATTGGATAAAAAAGCTGGAATGCTGATATTTTTTAATGAGCCTCTGTATATGAATGCTGCTGCCCTTTGCTGAGTAGAGTCAAAGCTGGCCAGTTGTGTGTCTGAAGACTGGGCTTCTGATGGTGTCAGGAGGCTCTCTTTAGACCAAGCGGCCATGAAAAGGAAGGCCTCACTTCTCTCGTTAGTGTCACCAGGGTGTGCACTGTAATCACAACAACTAATTCCCTGGTTGTACACAGATGTATTTGTTTAGGGTCTTTTTCTCTCTCACACCCATTAATATTAGATTTAAATAATGACATTGACACATACGGTGCAAAAGTGTAATCTCACACTAGATGTAAAAACACAGGAATTGAAACACATACACAAATGAGATAGAGTGAAGCTGCATTATTTCCATCTTAACTGTACTTCCTCCCATTTCTAGTCCAGTTAAAATAAAAATTATTAGTCAAAATATTAGTTGCTAGTAATAGATAAAAACAAGCAGGACGAATATTTTGCTGCTTAAAGAATGTTATCAGTCAATGGATATAGACCCATTTCTAGCATTTTTCAAGCAAAATTCCCCTCTCTGAGCTGTGTGGTGGATCTTGACCTGAGACAATGTTCTCTAACTAAGTACATATAACACCCTTTGATATTAATGGGGAAATCCAGAACATTGGATTTGCTCTATGGCTCTAAGTGAAGGATTCTTCCTTTTGTGTCAGAGTAGCATGTATCAGCGCTTTCACTCATGGATTCTGTACATCTCCCTCAAACCAGCCCAAATAAAGCAAGCGCCATGTGATCTGCGCTGGCACTGGCTCAGCAGGGTGGCATTGAACAGCTATATATATCTGGCACAATGTGGCTTACACACTGCGTGTGGATTTGAACGTACCAGGCTGCTCACGCAGAGTGGCCCTGCACACTCACAAAAGACGGTCAGTTGTCCACAGCCATCAGCAGTAGCTAATACAGTGACTTCCAGATCTGCCGCTGTGCTCGTGTCACCCCTGGTTATAAAGTTATCAAATGTTATGCCCTTCTCTTTAATAAAGGGGTTATCCGAGGGGAGAGAGGGGACGTTGTTTTGGCTGGAATTTCACAAGGCACAGGTGGTACAACCAGCTGCAAGATCTTTAGTTCTTGTTGGCTGTACACCAGCTCTTGGTCTTTTCATAGTTCTTTCACTGGTAGTGAAGGAGGAGGAGTGGCAGGAAGGGACAGTGGGCCCTTGATGATGTTGTTCAGCATCAGCAGCTGTCTCAGGTTGGCATTAGGCTCTGGAACAGTTCCTCAGGAGGTGTTTATGCTGAACTGTTCCCTGGTGACACTGGACGCAGTAGCAGAAATGGTAATGCAGCAAAATGTTTATTGAAAAGGATCCATACAAAAGTCTCCCCCATCTCTGAATTTCCCTGCACAAACCCATCTTTTACTTTGTAAGCTGCCAGGGGTTGCACAACAAACAGACAAAAGATCTCTCCATTAAAAAAGGATAGATTCTTTCTCCATTGCTTCCCCCAAGGACTACAGTAAAAACTGTCATAAGGGACACAGCACCCAAGCATATGCCTCTAATTAACCAATTATTTCTGAGGCTGCTGTGAGTGGAAATGTTCTGAGATAAGGAGCCAGATCTCAGCTTTACACAAGATGGCATGTTGCTGAGAGAAAAGAGGCAAAACTCATTTAACAACTCATTTCACAAGCAGGAAAAATAGTTTGGGGAGAAAACAACTTGGGGGAGAAATGGGAGCTCATGGAGACTGTTGCTCCTTGTTTTGCTGTCTGTCAGCACCAGGAGTTGCCTCTGTGACTGCCTCTCACATAGATGTTCACTCTGACTAGAGACCTCCCTTCCCAGCCTAGTCTTCACACTAAGCAAGCCCAGTTGCCTCAATCTTTCCTCAATGTTCATGAGCTTTAGGCCCTCATTATTTTGGTAGCCTTCCACTGGAATCTCTCTGGTTTCTCAATATTTTCTTCAAATTGCAGGGTCTCAAAGCCAGAGGTGGTATTCCAGATGGAGCCTCAGCAGTGCTGAATAAAGGGGGACGAAAATTTCCCTTGATCTATTGGTTGTGCTCCTCTTGACATAGCCTGGTAGGGGCTTTGCTCTAGTCTTACCGGGAAGAGGATAGATCCTAACTGGACAATGCTTGGACTGGTGGTATTGTGTCCTTCTTGTCATGGCAGTCGTGGCCATGCTTAAGAAGACCACCAGCTGCAAGGCACAGAACTAAAAGAACAGGTTTGGGGAAGGCAGTTTAAAATATCTCAATCCTATTTTCTGAAGAGAGGGAGGGAGGCACCTGGGTAAGTTCTACCAAAAGCAAGCAAACTGTGTGTCTACTATCAAAGTAAAACATGCCCAAGTCACTTCAGAAAATGTTGCCCCAGGTTCACCTCAGTCAGCTTTCTTTTTTCATCTCTCTTATGCATAGTGTATTGTAGAAAGCAGTATAAGAGCATTTATTCAAATGCAGCAAAAATCAAGCTCCCCTTTCTCCATTAAACAAGGTATAGACTTGTACCCTACAAGCTGTTACAGAAAGCCTTGCTTCTCCACACGAGAAAAGCCCATCTCTGTGAACATTTAATATACAGAACGTGAGAATAAAAAGAGGGGATGTAACATTTGTGAGATCCAGAAGCTCGTGACAGCCACTCGGAGAATGAAACACATGTATTATGACAAAATCACAAACTGCTGGCTTGGCAGATTCTCTGGGAACAGGCGGGGAAGGTGATAGCTGCTCGAAAGTCAGAGAAAGGATCAATATTGAATAAATCAAAACAAATATGTGATAGGTTCTGAGAATGATATAAAAATTAAATACCAAGCAGTCTGAGGCATGAGGATATCCAATTACTGGGCTAATGCAACAGTCGTTGTGAAACTGAGAAAAGGGGGAGGGAGGAATGAAATTACTGAAGGGGTAATAGCTGGTAGTAATCTTCATGTTTACACAGACAGCCTGTCTCAAAATACTTAGCATAGGAAGATATTTACTACTCCGTATTTTACAGATGGAGAAGTTGAGGTATGGACCACAGGTCTTTTCTTCCTCCTGCTTCTCCACTGGAGCTTACTGGTTGTCCCACTTTCCCCCTGCTTTCACTGTCACTCTTGGCATTCTACTTATGCTTGATTCAAGCCAGGATTCAAGTTTGTTGGTGTTGCTGTGCCCAGCAAAGGAAATGACCACTTAATTGTAGAGGGCCAGGCTTCTTTGTAGGAAGATTATCCAAATCTAATGCAATGCAAGCAGAGTAAGGCCTCTGATATTGGTAGAAGATAGTTTTTGTTGTTTTTGTTTTTGTTGTTGTTGTTTGTTTGTTTGTTTTTTGTGCTTAGCAGCACTTTCCATTTAGAAGACTCATCTTTACTGTGCATTTTTCTCTAAAATCTGCCTGCTGGCTTTAATTTTATGCATTCTCAGGTATTTTCCTTGTCTTTCTGTTCCCCTTTCACTTTAAATTAAAGCACTGAGATGGAGGGAGTCATTACCACAAGCTTGGCAGTATACAGGATTTGTGCTGGCTATCTGTGTGGAGGAAATTTCACCCTGGGAAGTCTTCCACTGGAGACAGGCTAATCTTCCAGGGGAGAATTTCCTGGAGCAAACACCCTCTTCTTCCCTTGTTCTGAATTCAGTTCAGGACACTGAAGACACTACCTGCGACAGTATTTGCTAGCATTTCTTATTTGTCTCGTAACTGTGTTTAGTGAACTAGCTGCCATATAGCCATAGATAAAGACAGCATTGCTACTCCAGAGAGTCCAAAACTGCAACCCCATACCCACATCTCCTGTCACTTTTCAATGCTGTGACTTCTTTACATGAGATGTGTGATCTTAAGATGGAGATTTTAGAAAATATTATCTATGATAAATAAATGAATCCCATATCTTTCTGAACTTTCTTCACTGACATTTTTCTTCTTCATTTTTTGTCTCAGAAACAAGACATGTTGAGTGGTATATGTTGATTTATGTTCCTTTAATACAAGAAATATCAGCTGACCTAGCAGAATGTATGGATTTTCTTTTATCCTTAACCAAGCACGTAATATGTTAGCAAAATGAACATAAAACCATCCTCAACCTACTGAATTTCATATTTTTCAAATAACTTCACCTTGGTCTTTTTTTAGTTCTTTGAAATAACATCTTGCCTTAATTTATTTGTAAAACTATCCATGCTGTGGTATTACTACAATTCTGCAGATAAAGATGAGGAGAAAGTGAAGGAATTGAAGGAATGGATGCAAGAGTAATGTTTATGAAGCACACTGAGATGGAAGATGCTGTAAAAGTGCAAGGCTCTATTATTATTGTTATTATTACTTTATTATAGGTGGTTACCAGACAGATCTATGACTGGATGAATTAAACTCAAATAAAAGCAAGGGCTGATTTCAGCTATTCCTTACTTAATCCTATAAACAGTCAATTGATATCTTAATATATATTGCGGCTGCTCCTGGCCAGGAAGTCATGAGAGGAGATAAGGTATTATTGGTTTTATCTGCTGTGTGTCTTACATAGAGGGCAAATCCAGTTTCTCTGTTGTGTGGAAAAATCTTGACATTTAGCTGGGGTCCTCTTATCTTGAAGCTTGAATTTTGTAGTGGAATGCATCTATATATGGAAATCTGGGTCTAGGATATAGCAAAATAGTGGGATCCTAGCCTAACTCTAACTTGGTAGTGAATTGCCCTTTCTTTTCAAGTGGAATACACTTAGGTATTTTCCAGGTGGGGAGAACGGTGCGTGACTAAATGCGGACTTTGTTTTCTATGCTAAAGGGGTGTTTGATTACTGTAAATCTTGGAGGCAACTGTATGAAAAACAGCTTGTGAAATTAACCTGCTGCTAATATAGGCCACCTAGAAACTTTAGTTGATGTGGATCGATATAACACTACTAATGGCATAGTCTCTTTTGCTGGCCTTAGTCTCCCAGCACAGAGCCTCAAAACATCACAAGCCATAGCCCACATCTCCAATGGCAGTGAGATAAACCCCACAGCTGACAGCACTGCAGGTTGCATCAGCTGAGGGTCTGACGTGAAAGTACTGCAAGACCTGTCGAGAGCTGCTAAGTGATATGAACATTTTCTCTCTAACTTGGCTTTTTCCCTGCAGCCAGAGAGTGGTATCACCACTTTTTATGCTCTCCAGTTAAGAGCTGATAAATCTGTTCGCCGGGGGACTCCCTATTCCTTTGCTTGCAGAAAACCCTCTACATTCGTAAACATCTAGAAGTGAACTCCTCCTAGATGCAACCCTTCTACCTTAGGCCTATTTTTATGACTTACTCTTACAATATACTGTTGCGCTACACTAGTGTAGATCTGCTTTTAGTCTGGATTCACAGCTGTGTTGGTAAAAGTGGGA
>VXAA01004461.1:246531-264031 GCA_013399115.1 Anseranas semipalmata
GACATGCTACGGTGCCTCTGTGAACCAGGAGCTGGCATCAGCTTTCCCTACAGCTGACACAGCACTTACCTGCTCCGACAGGCCTATGATTTTGCCTGTGGCTTGCAAGGATGGAGGGCTACATCCTCCAAGGAGAGCAGCCAAGAGCAGCCCGGTACAGCCTTCCGCAGTTAACAAAACCGAATGGTTGTTAAATAGTAAAAGACTCAATCAACAGGGGGAGAGCAATGCTTCAGCATTTTTTTTAAGTTTGAAAAAGAATTTTTGATCATTAAAGGGAAGCCAAAATCAAGCAGAACAGAAAAAGTGTTGCCGATTTAGTGAGAGTTCCTCACCTGTGTGGCCCCAATTCTGTTTCCACGGAGGAGAGTGGCTCTTCATGCTCAGCCTGCTGAGCCCTCTGCTCCTCATCATTGCAGCACAGCCCCAAAGTCCTGCGCACTCCTCTGCCCTTTGTGGGATGGTGCAGGTTTGGGGTCAAATGAAGAGGGAGGTTTTTGCCCTTCTGTGCGGAGTTTAAGGGGTCTGGAGGAACCCAGCAGCCAGTCCCGAAGGTTGCAGGGAGGAGGCTGGGGTTTGCATCTGTGCTTCACAGGAGTTGCTCCAGCTGAGCCAACCAAATTTATTTTCTTGCAGAATTTGGCTGCCAAATGGTTCTTTATGGGGCAGAACCGAAGCTTGGGACAGAGGTCAGTAGGTGTTCTCCTGAGTACCATATTCCTGACCACGAGTAAGTCATACCAGATCAGAATGCTGCTCTCCTCTCTCCCCAAGTCCTCTATGCTTCATTTATATTTTGGGGTGTATAAAATATCCATACCCTAACTTCCTTTCACATCCCTTTCAAAATGAACCCATTTGAATCAGACCGTTGCAACAAGAAAAACCCAACCAGGAGCAATAGCAAAAAAACCAAACCAAAACAAAACAAAACAAAACCTCCCCTCCCCCCAAACCATTATCTTTTGCCATGAACTAAAAACTAGCGGCTTCACTTGATTTCATTTTTGGTAATAACAACAGAAATTTGCATCTGGGCTGACAATGTGTATAGTGAGTGTTAGCCCAGTGTGATTTGAAATTGGCAAGTTACAGCAACCCTCTGGAAAACCAGGATTTACAAGGGAAATGCTGACAAACACTTAACTACAGTGGCACTTTATACTATATAACACATAAAACAGTGAAATGGAACATAAGTCTCTCTTAATTATTGAAAATATTTTGGGGCTGCCTTGTGCTAAAACACTCATTTTGATCTTGCGTTTCAGATCATTTTTTGTTGTCTCAAAGCAAATTTTGTTCTAAGCCACCTATCTTTAAAAAATGCTGCTGATCACAGTCAAAAAAAGCAGCACACTGCACGTGTTTTTTGGAAGGCTACATATAATAAGAAGAATTTCAAGGCTGTGTGGAGTTGCATGACACCGTATTATTGCATGAGCAAAAACCTATACCGAATGGTAATAACCATTTGTCAGAGGCAGCACTGAGGATTATATTATAACCCTTTGTGTGTGCGTGTGTTTGTGTGTATCCCACATAACGCAATAAGACACCTTCCAATTTCCAAACACCTGATAATGTTAAAGTTTATTTTATCACAGCCAAGGTTGTATTTTCTTTCAACTTCTTACTGACCCTAGGAGGAAGAGGAATAATGGATCGGGAACCTATTATAGCTATTCTGTGTTAAACAGCCAAGTAAAGGGCAAATATAGTTCTGTAGTGGAATCAATCACTGAACCCATCAGTGAGAATGACCCTCCTGGCCCCCACCTTCTTCCCCGTGCCTAAGAATTTGCCATATTCAATCTTTAGGCTCTGAACCCAAATGCCCTTTGAAAGTGAATTTATGATCACTTCATCACACTGTCTATTAGCTCACTTCCTAACAAATAGGATTGAGAAATATATGGCAGGAACTGCAACGGCACATTTCCAACTAATGGTTAAAATGTCAGGGTGATAATGTACAAGTGCGTCTGCCCTCAAACACAAAATCAAATGCAGCTTTACAAGGGCTGTCGCCATTCCACTTTAGTTAAAGACTTGCAAGCTTCCTTCTTCCCCTTTGCAGGGCTGCAGTTTGGAAGCTGCTGCATCTCATCAGGGCTCGGTTTGCCAGTGCTGTACTGTACTTCATTAGGCAGCTCTATTTAATGGTTTCAACAAAAGCCATCATTTTAGCCCAACTGCCTTGACTAAATTAAAATTTCCAATCTCTGTTTTAGTGTTCTGCAACTGATGTATACATAAGCAAAACTGGTCAACATCTGCCAGGGGGTTGGCCAAAAGTTCTGTAAAGATGTACTTCACATTTCTGAAGCATGTGCAAAGTAACAACGTACTTATCCTCCTGAGGGCTCTCATGATTTTACTTCACCATTTGTTCAGACACACTTTAGCAGCATATAAGCCATACAGTTGATTCTCCCCTTGGTTGCAGTTTTATCTGTAGTGTCATTTTGAGTAATTGGGGTATGGTAGCTGATCAACTTTCAGGTTTCTCATTGGCAGAAAGGGACTGTATTGGCACCAAGAAAGAATATGATGGGTCCTCTCGGTGCCTGAGCAAGTGTCCCTCTTTTGCACTTGGCTACCCAAGGCCATTAGAAAATAAGCTTAATAAAGCAACTCAGTGTATACATCTTAACTATTCCCAGCCAAGGGGATGCAGCTATAGAAGAAATATTTTAAACCAATATGAAAGATGGTAAATGTACATATTTAGTCAGTGATCTGTGAAAGTTTTTGAATTAGTTTTTAAAGCTTTGTTAAGACCAGAACGCACAGATGTTGAAAACAAGTTCAGATGTAGCGACAGATGGTATTTGATTATGAAGCAGACTGTTCATATAATACAAAGATGCTGCTTCTGCCATACACAAGTAACTGCAGAGAGTGCAGTAGAAATTTTGGAAGGCAGAGCAGTTCAAGAGGTTCTTTGTGCGGCAATAACTTTCACGTTTTTCCAGCAGTGCTTAGAATTGGGATAATTTTCTTTCTTTTGCAGTCAACACCCTCACTGCCCCCCCACCCCACCCCCTCTTCTACCCTCTCGCATAGCTGTCTTACACTTTTTGATTCTCTTTTTAGGTCATTTGAAATCAGATTAAGGATAAATACACTTCATTTATGTTTACAGAAGAACAAAGTTCCCTAGGGTTAATAATAACAATAATAATTATTATATATGACTGATATTATCTGTTAAAAATGAACAAAGAGGAGTACCACATTTTGGATAAATCCTGAATTCTGCCGATGACGTGACACTATACCCAGAGTCACAGGGCAGTTGCTTAGGTCTTTTGCTGGGGGGGGCATACATGCCTATTTGCTGTGGCTGCTGCCGTGTTTACCTCGTCGAAACCACAGTCCTTCCCCTTCTGCTTCCCTCCTCAAAAGAACGGTGCTGAAATTTGGAAATACTGGTGGTTTGCTCCCCTGGGTTCAGGCTAGAGACCCCGGGGCAACCCCAGCCTTCCCACAGGGGTACGTGGGGCTGGGCACAGGCATCTCCCCGCTGCCGGGGATGTTTTTCTGGCTGCGACGGGGGACCACAGCGGGGACCTCGGCAAGGGCAGCCGCCCCCGGGAGCAGCAGCTGTGGCCGGGCCAGGGGCTGCCCGATGCTCTGGAAATTTCTGCAAGGGCGGACACGCCGTTCGAGCAGCAGGCCCTTCCCTCCGGTGAGCACCGGGCCTGGCCGACGGGCGCACAAAAATCCCCGGGGAGAGGATTTTCCAATGTGTCCATCGTTCCCCCCCCCAAGGTTCTGCGAAAGCAAATGACTGGGTAAGCCGTGCTTTAAAATCTCAGCTCCGGTCGCTCGCAGGATGCAAAAGGGTGCCAGAAAGCAACGTCTCTACTCGGAAATAGAACGGGCACAGCAGCAGCACGTAGCTTGCGCAATTTAAAGCGGGGGCTTTGCGAGGGCTGCCCGCGAAGCCCTTGCTCGGGCTGTTAACGAGTAACAGGGGACGTTAATGAGTAACGCAGAGGGCTGGCAGCGGCCCCACGCCCGGGCGGGCGGCCGGAGGGCCGGGCGCTGTTCCCGGCCCTGCAGCGGGGTCCCGGGGAGGAGGCGCTGCCGCCGCCGGCAGGCTGGGGACGCGCGGGGGCTCTTTTTCCAAGCGCTCGAGGGTCTCCCTCCGGCACCCCACGGGCGGTGGAGCTCCCCTCCCAAGCGCCGGCTTTCGCCAAAAGCTGGGAAGCCGTAACGCCTAGATCGGTGTGAGACAGCTGGGAATTTAATGTTACGTTTCACCGCTTCTAACTGCACGCGTTTCGTTAGGGGTGAATCGGAATACGCCCCTTGATCCGAACGTCCTCAGGCTCCCCGGCTGTTCGCGGTCCGAGGAGAGCTTGGGGCGCGCGTTTTTCAAATCGGCCTTGGCAGTGGCTTGGGCCTCAGCCTGGCGGGCTGCGTGAGCCTCCTGCAGCGGGCTGGAGGCTTCCCTTAGGTGCGCCGACAGCTGCTGGCGTTGGTACAGGACAGGTACATCCCGGCCCGGACGGCCGCCCCGCTGCCCAGGACGGTGCGTGTGTTTTCCCAGGTTTGTGTCGATTACCGAGAAATGGTAAAAATATAAAAGTAATATTCTAAAGTACCTCCACTTCGGAGAAATCTGGGCTCGGGGTTTTGACCGGAGCTTCATCTCTTCCTTTAAAAGCTCTGACCAAATTATTGAGCTGATAAGCGATTCCCCTTGGTTTTACATGTGCTGGCATGAATTATCCTTGAGTGCTGCATATTAGGGTTGTTTTGTACTAAAAGGTGTTAAACACTTGTAATAAATATTTTTCCTTATTTCCCCTAGGACACAGTTCCATCTCTGGTTGGTGAAGCATAAAAAAGAGCTGTCATGCCCAGTTTTAATAGGCAATAGGATTTCAAGCCCCAAGAGTTGTTTCACAGTCTGGCAGTGGCCATAATGAAACTGGCCACTGTTGCCACAAGACTTTTTCCTCTCATGTGTTCTCCCCTGTTACCTCCCACAGCTGCTTGACTGGCAGGTCTCTTGCAAACTGCAAACATATTTACATTGGAGCTGGTAGTATTTCTTTAGCTATCTGTGTCATCTTTCTCTCTCTTCTTCTTTTTTTTTTTTTTTGCCTAGCTAGGGACTCAACCTTAAGTCTAATTTTAAAGAATAAAATTAAACTCCGCATGCAATTAACTGCCTCTGAGTGTGAACAGCAGTTCATTTTCATGTGTTTTGTTGGGAAGCAAAGAGCTTGTTTGTTTGTTTGTTTTTCACAGTGACTCCCAAATAAATGGGAAAATACCACTATTCACTTGCCTAGGATTTATTCATGAAAATGCAATCACATTCTCCCAGGCTCTGGGCAGCACAAGGTGGGGGATCTTTTTTCTGTACCGGAGCTGGTGCCTCACTCTGCTCTGCAGCTCTGGAAAGAGACAGGCTAGCCTAAGCCAGCAAGAATTCATTTGGATGGCTAAAAAAAAAAAAAAAAAAAGAAAATATAATATACCCGTCTCACCTCTTTGAAGTACACCTATGTTAGCAATACCAGTAGGCTGTACACAAAAATTTGTGGTGTAACAAATGATGGATTTTGTGCGCCTACCAATCAATCAGGCTTTAACAGGAGCTGCTCAGCCTCCCCTTTCCCCCCCACTATTATTGAAACGCTGGGAGAACAGGCAGGCCTTGCAATGCGCCCAGAGGGTCAGAGACTTGGACCAGGCAGGGAAGCAGCCCCCCCTCCTTTTTATCTAGCCGTGCTGCCACCACCATGGGAGCCCTCCATCCCTGCTGAACAATAAGCTCTAGCAAAGATTTAATTTATTTTCCATATCGTGTTCTTAAAATAAACCCAGCACCGTATTTTAAAACTGAATCAGATCAGTCTGTTTGGGGAAACACTGTAACCCATCGCAGAGTGAGGGACGTGCTTGCTGTTATTTCCTAAATGCAGTCGCATGCTGCAACTCACCAGTCAGTTCCCTTTCCCTCCTAACAAAGAGGGAAGACTGGATCAGAAGGGATCATCTCCATAGAAATTGTGTTGGCACAACCTAGGCTGGGCATAAATAAGGGTACAGACCAAGAATACGAGAGCAATTAACTCTTTCAGGCTCTCAAATCACAGAATGCAGTGTTCCACATTCAGCCTCCTGGTAATTTGACATGCAAAAAGACCCCAGTTCCTCGTGATGGTCCCAGTGGCATAAAACTGCTCTGTTTGCCTTGGTCAGAGATGATTCACGTCTTCCTAAGGATTTTAAAGCTAGAACATACTATCTTCCTTATTGTAAAAATTCCAGGTATTAGGGGAACCGAGGATTTCCAAGCACAGATGGCCAGATCTGCAGAATTTGGATCATTTCAGGGTGCTTGAAGCCTGGGAAAGTTGATTTGGCCCTTTGCAGTGACAGGGACTACTTGCCAAGTTCCAGTCTAGCTCTGAACTCCTGCAGTATTTTGAGATGCCAATAGCCAGGATTTCTTATTTAGAGCTCTGTGTGTTTTCAACTGCAGGGTAAAATGGCAAATAGCATCTTGTATTTCATAGAACAGTATATTTGATAGAGAAGCTGATCAGGGCGCAGGGTGAGCTAGCAATTACCCATGCAGCTCTTATCCTTTGGTCCATTACTTGGGTATCCGAGGATGAGCTCCCTCTCCTTCATCTAGTTAACTCTTGCTACGCAACACAAAAATGAGCCCTTCCACATAATCCATAGCTGCCCGTGTAAGCCTTTGCTAGATGCTTAAGCAGATGCTAGTTTGGGGCTCCTCACCCTCTCTTTAGCTTCCCTCCTACAAGAAAGGCCTTTCCGTGGTTTCCCAGCAGCTCGCTCCTGGGATGCCCATGCCTGCTCTGAACCAAGGCTGGCAGAAGACCTCCTCAAGGCTGGAGCTTTTCGGGAGCAGATGAGTCAGGGATCTTGGCATTTCAGACACTTCAGCCTACCCTGGTCACTGTGCCATGGTCTTAGCAATCTCCTGAATATACAGCCAATTAGTAAGTGCTGTGGGGCAGTCGGTTCCTTAAGAAATGACCTGAATGCCAAGTATTTTGACCTGACAATGCTTCTAGTATGTTGGTTTGGTAATGTAGATAGATGTGAGCTAGGAGAGGCAATTTGTCTGCAGTAAAATCAGAGGAGATCTTACACCTAAGTGACTATGAGTTACACAGGTGCAACTTCATGACCTCCTTTAAACCTGCTGTTGATGTGGCCCAGCAAAGGCAACTCCAATTGTATAAAAAGACATGAAGCTTTAATTGCTGTTGCAGAGATGAAGTATTTATTTGGTTATTACAGTGTAGCTAATGTTGCATTCATGCTCCAGCTCGAGTCTACAGTGTCTTGAGGCTGAATCAGTGAAGATTATGAAAGTAAATGACCTCAGATGAAAACATATTTTTAACATACTCCTCCTTCAAAATCAGAAAATTCTTGCAAGAATATTTGCAATCCAAATAAATTATCATCTTACTGCCATCTGTACCAATTCTAAGCCAAAAAGATACCATTCATATCTGAAACCCAGACAATAATGTAATCCAGTGGTTCATTCAACCTCAAGACTTTAAGATACATATGAAGCAGCAGAAAAAGAGAAGGACTAGAGAAAACCAATGAACAAATGAGACTTGCATTTTGAGGAAATGTGTGAGAGCAGATTAGTTATATACAGTGCTAATGGTGACACAGCTTGAAAAGGAAGCGATCCGAGAAAGAGGGATAGATTGCAGTAAAAAGAATAGAGAATGATATGTGGGCACTACTATTAACAAGGGCAGATTGATAAAAAGGAGTAAATGTAAACCACACCAAACCAAGCGTTATTCTGCATTCCCCTAACTGGTGGAACTCCCTGTTGCAGGACACCAGCACGACAGGTATACTCAGGAAACAATCAAACATCACGAAGACGAGAACTTTCTAGCTCATGGTGGCTACATCTCACTGAAAGGGCTGTGCATGCTTCAGACACAGCATGTCTGTTGCAGGGAGTTATTCCTTGTCTGTTGCAAAATAACATTCATTATCTTAACCAGTGCTGGAGGTAGGACACCGGATTAGATAAATCATTATATCCATTTTGCAAGAGGGCTGGCAGTCTCATTAATCAATAATTCGAACTAAGGGAAAGAGAAAACCTTCAGAGGACTACAATCTTAGGTACAGCCTGGCCACAGGAGAGAGGTTCCAGTGATTCCCTTTTTGATATGGGGGCAACATCAACTTTTGGAAAGAAATATAAACAATGGCAATGAGCTTGTAATTTATATTTTATTTTGCACAAGCTTGCATATATACTGCACATACATTCAGTTTAGAGAAGATGGAAGGCACACAAGGCAATTGAACTACTGTATCCTTTAAGTGGTACAAAGCAAAAAGGTAAAAGTCTGGAGAGTATACAAAAGCTTTAAACACACAAAATAAAATCCACCCCCCCAAAACATTTTTTCCTGTGTTTATCTTAAATTTAGTAGCTGCCAAGCTAGAATTGTAACTTTTTTTCAATCAATTGTCTACTGCACCTTTTTTTTTTTCAAACGGACAGGGGAGTCTTATTGTTTCATCTTGTCATCAATTAATATTACAGTACATCCTTGGTAATACAAAATTGTACACCTTCATCAAATAAATTAGGATAAATTAAACCAATAAATTATGCAAAGTCTTCAGAACAATAGACAACAACAAAAAAATCCACAGTTGAAATTGCCTCTAGCTAAAAAATAAAATAAAAAAAATCAAAAATTGACTTTATCAGTTCAGTTATTGTACTATCTTCAAATTAAAGGGTCTTTATTACAAAAAAAGAGCTTAATAATGCTATTTACAACATATTGCTAAATAATATAAAGGCAGTGTTTTGTCACTTTTGTAACTATATACATATGAGTAATGGCTGGGACAATATCAGTTTAAACCTTAACCTTTGACTCTTCTGGGCAGCATTAAAACCAACCTAAAGAGGTTTTTTTTTTTTCCTTCTGTTTCAGTTTCTGACTCTTACATGTTACACGGTAATGAGATGCTTGTTGTGTTTGTCTAATATTTCACTTGAGTGGTACACTTAATGCAGAAAGGATGGATTTTAGAGAAAAATGTAAGCTCACTGTTTCTTCTAGATTTGTTTCTACGTATCCCAGTATATTTGTGCATTTGGAAGGTGGCTGCTTCGGGAGAGAGGTGACTGTGGCTCAGATGAAAAGACTAAATAAAGTCGTAGTGCCACCACCTTTCATACACTAAAAAGGATATTCCTAAGAAGATACAAAGGTTAAATACCAGTTTTCATCCCAGCTCTAACTACGAGCATTTTTAGCTTCAGTTTATAGATGGTTTACAACCAACAGTTCTACAGAAAACGAAATTGCATTTCCTTCAACAGAACATTTAAGTGCAATACAGTAACTGCTTACTCATATAAACCAGTTACATTCCTTAAGGGGAGCTTTTTGAAAACAATGCGTATTGGAATTTTCAAACACATAGTTGGTACCAGAAGGAAACATTTGCACTATCAACACCAATGATTACTATATAATACATATGGCAAATATAGTTTTCGCTTTCACTTCTCATGTACAGTGCTCATTTTGGGGGTTTTGTAAACCACTTTCCATTTTTATATATATATATATCTTTCTGTATATATATATATGTATAATCTTTCAATGCTGCTGGTGAAAATCCTATCTTTAAAGCCACAAAATCTTCACCTTTATTTCTTAATTAATATTAACCTGTGGAAAAAAAAACATTTTTCTATTAACTGACTTCCTATACATAGAAAAAAATTCTGCAATTTTACAGAAACTGTATTACCCATTCCCTTGACATCTGATGAAAGAGACTTAACTTTTAAAAGTAGAGAGCTGGATTTTCAAGAATGCTTTCAACTATCTATACAGTTACTGTAGTGTTTTTTATAAATTCAACAGATGTTTTCAGAATGTAGTTATTAAAATCTTATGTCTTTACGCAAGAACAGCCTTAAGGTTGAATATTTACATTGCTTTATAAAAGTTCCCCTCGGTTTTCAATGTTCACCCACATACCTGGTACAGTAACAAAGATTCTGCAAACTTAAAACACTTTAATTAAATAATACTCAGAGGCACAAAGCAAACCTCAGGAATACATGGGTGAACACTTTCTTAAATAATTACTACATTCTAACATCTTCCACGTGTTTACCATTAAATGTGAAACGTTCCCATTAAACAACCAGAGATACAGTAAGAATTAAATGTTTTGTAGTTTCAAATAGAACATTCTTTTCACAAAACATAACAAACGTCTAAAATAGGTTCTTAATCTAGATAGGAAAAAGGTAAGCTTTTCACTTCATACGCATATTTTGTGTGTGTGTGTTTCTGTGTATATATACATACATACACACATTCTGTGTGTGACTACATATGTATATGTATATGCACATATGTCACGTATGAAATATTGCTTCTATACTACTTTTCATCAGGCTAAGAAAACACAAGATTTGCACCACAGTTACAAAAAATTGGCTTCTACAAGAATTTTCAAAACTTGAATGCTGCTCAAACAATTGAGAAAAAATAATTTGCGTTATCAAACTGTTCTAAAAATTCTCTTCTTCAAAAACGTATTCTCCTGCTTTTTTTTTTTTTTAATTTTTAAAAAGACACAAAATATGCATAGCTATCAACAGTATGTCAAACAGCTGGGAAAAAAAAATTAGTGTTTATTGCAGCTGTAGTAATTGAAAAATAAAGTTTAAAAGATGAAAATTGTAAGCCACAGAAGGCACAAGAACAATTGTACTTGTGGGGGAAAAACTGGTATTTTGAAGGATTTTTTTATCCTTCCGCTGGTGCATTTAAGGTCTAGACTATAGGCACAGACTATAACCTCAAGTTTATATGCAGAAATAAATTTGAATTAGCAGTAAATGAATGGCAACATGGGATTTCTACATGGATTTTGAAATTCTTTCCCTATGTAAACTTTTCATTACAATAAAAGTAGCCTTCTGCCTTTTTGCCATTTTTAGTGAAATAATATTGAGATCAGTTGAAAAAAAGTGTTTTCTACTTACAATTTAGTAGGAGCTATGCCATGTATTCATAATTTTAGGTGTATTGGGAGGCACAAAGGCAATATGGCTATAAAATGCAGAAAAATCACATTACTGAAATTATCAAATTATCGTATGTTCCTTTTTCAGACCAAGGAGGTTTTATTTTTCTTTTAAGACGAATTTTCTACTCTTAATTCCTATGCCTCATTTACTATTGAGATTATGCTACTTATAAATAAATAAATAAATGCAACAACATCAAGTGTTGAGTACACAATTTCACTTATTTAGATTATGTGAATCACATTGCAGCCAAATAATAATAATAATAATATTAATAATAATAATAATAAACATAATAAAAGTAACGGTAAAATCACAGATCAAGATGGTAGCTAGTAGTATGTCCACATAGTATGACTAAAGTATGGCTTTGCTTTCTTATGTCCAAGGTGACAATGCAGTGTTATATTTTGTATCTGATGGTATGCCAATGATGAACTTGCTGTATTAAAACTTGAGCATTTTATGCCACTTCTTCCCATAAACCAAAAAAAAAAAAAGTGCATGAACACAATTTTCATCCTTTCTTACTCAGAATTCACTGGAGTTACATCTTTATGAAGTGTAATGTTTACCAAATCAGGCACAAAAAAAAAAAAAAAAGAAAGAAAAGAAAAAGGAAAAAGAAAGAAAACAAAAGGAAAGAAAAGAAAACAGAAGAAAGAAAAAGACACATCCTGTCTACTGTGAGGATACATACAGTATTAGGTACTCTCAGGGAGTCTAAGATCAAGAAGATTTGTTTTGCTTTTAATGCATAGTGAAAATGTTGGCACTTCATCCCATGCTATTGTCTGCATTGCCTATACTCCACAGATACTGCCAGTGCTTGAAAATACTGACAGGGAATCGTAGGATTGTGCTGTTTAATTTGAAGTCAGCAGGTTTTTAAGGCTTTCTGCTGACAATAATTGCTTTCATACATTTCTGTCTATCAGCAGTATTTGTAAATGAAGTGAAATTGCAATGATCAGGTCAGCTCTTTAGTCACATGGGTAAACTTTCACTCTCCAAAGTCAAAATGTAATTTAAAAAAAAAGAAAGAAGATATCAATATCCTCGATGGTCTAAATACAATTCTCAGCTAATTAGGAACTTCCTCTAGATTCAGACTGAATTAGGTAGGGGAAAATACTATTGACGATAACAATAAATTCTTACTGCATCTGTACAAAAGACGACAGAGAAAATGACAAATACAGAGTGCTATAGCATATTCAACCTTCCCCCAAACTTTTGGAGACAATACCTTTCTGAAAACATGAGACAAGGAGAGCCATTGAAGAAAGCACAAGAACTAGCAGCTAGCTTTCTTTCCGTGTGCTGACATATCGTGGTATAGCATTCAGGTGAATCCAGATCCATCACGGATTTTACACTGTAGCTCAGGTTTTGGTCAAGACTAGCTCCAGCTTCAGAAGACAAGCGCAGCACATTGCTCAAATAGATTTTTTTTTTAAAGCTGCACTTACAGTAATTTAAAAATCCAATTTGGCTATCTGAACCCTGCATAGCCAGGAGGACACTGCGATTTTTGTATATGCTTGATTAGATTTTTATGAAAATGTAATTTTTATTCTTCTGATTAGGAAAAGACTAATTATATTTTACAGCTACAAACAAGTCTTTTTTTTTTTTTTTTCCTTTGCCTCAGCACTGTGAGGTGAAGATGCTTTCTTCTAGTATATATAAGATCATTCAAAAAGTGCTTTTCAGGACAGATGTCAAATACAGACAGAAAACTTTGTATACTGGAAAGGGGATTTCTAAGGGCAGAACGGACTAAGAAAAGAATAAATTTAGGGACTAATGCCACTTAAAGTAAGACCAAGCCATGCCAATTTAGTATGCTGCAGGTTTCATTTTTACTCTATGGAGAGTGAAATGCTTCCGTTTTAATAAGCTGACCATATTCGAAAATTGGTGTGGTTGATACAATATTGTGCATGAATTACTGGCCTCACCCTGCAAGAATGGTATTTGATTTGTGCAAACGTCCCTTGCTGCAATTTAGAAAAACAAAAACCTGGCATGTTGATTACTGGTGCAGGGTATTTATCGTTTCTGTAAGGGAAAGCATGAAAAATAGGGTTTGCTTTTACGGTATCACTTCTTGGAGTGAGTACCTAAAATAGATGTTGTAGCTTTGAAATAAGGAACAAAATCTAGTTATTGGTTAAAAAGTATATAAAATAAAAAAAAAAAGCTCCAAGCTTATGAAGTGACTCCACAGAGTTCAGACCTTTAGCAGTATAAACATAATATAAACTTCATTGTCTGTAGTATTGTGCCATGACATTAGTCTCACTAAGACAAAATGCCACTTTGCAGCAAGCAATAAATCTGACAAAGCGTTTTTAAACATAATGCCCTAACTTGCTAAGACAGACTTTTACACGCTTCCAAACTCTTCTCCCTGAAAATTAACCCCATTTATTCTCCAAATGTTAAGGGTCTCGGGCAAAAGTAAACCGAAGGCTGAAGTAAAATAACCATCCCCCTGGAACTGAATGAAAACTCAAATCCAGGAGGGATCACAGTCTAATTTCATATACATATATATGTATGCAATACACATATATATGAAATTAAAATAGAGACACACATGACTTGGGCATCAGAAGGGGACTGCTACTTTCATACATTCATAAATAGCTGCTGAACTCTCTACTCATGAAGAAGCTCTTGTAGGCAGTTTGGGGATTTGAAAATCTCGGGGACCTCACTGTCCAGCTTACAGATGACCTTGTATATGGCCTTCTTCCAGGAAGGATCAACATCTTTGCCTGCGATAATGGCATTGAAAAACTCCCGTAACGTGATCTGAGCCACTTCCAGGAATCTCTCTGGAACCTGCTGATACAAGGAGACAATGGCATTAATACAGTTTTCAATTTCAAGTCTCTGGTTCTTCAAAGGAAACTGAGCTAAGTTCTTTCTTTCAGAAAGGGGCTTACATAGCACCTGCATTTTCTAAATGTGGCAGCCTTCTATTCTCTTATGCAAAGCTGTTATATATAGTACTATAGCAATAACTTTTATAACATGTGTTAGAGATCTTTGTGAAGTCTACTGACAGAATGTAGGTAACAAAATGTTACTGTCTGAGTTTGGAGAGTGGGGGATTTATAGGATATAATTAGCAGGAGGGGAAACAAACACAATTGTCTTTAAGGAGAGAAATCCCTGCTTGATATTTTACCCGTGCATTTATGACTGTGTTCTCCTCTCTATGTGGGGACTAATACAAAAGTCATGCACGCCTTGAAAGCTGTCTGTACCTCCGTGCTTAACTTTGGTCACAGCCAGTGCTGAAAGCTATCAAAGAAATAGGATAGCTATGAATGTTGTTCATAGTTGAAAAACAAGCAAGCAAGCAAGCCTTCAGCGAGCGGTTTGGTTCTGTGGCTGCTGTGCACGAGACTCCTGTAAGATGGCTTTCTCGGGAGCCATTATGGGCTTCCCTTCTTTTTCGGAAGACTACAGATAAAATCCCAACCCCTTCACTGGACTCATTGTGCTCCAAGTGACATTATTTGTTTTTTCACTATGGAGCTGCTTCTCTCCTTGTAAATACAAATATGCTTTCATCATAGATTAGTCACAAGGGGAGAAGAGAGATTAGATGTGTCAAACTCATATGGGTTTTCTAAACGTCTCTGTCATTCCACAGGCAAGCCAAATGGCCACTAGCAGGAGCACACCATTCAGAAGCCCCTGAACAATGGGTGAATGTTAAAAAACACAGTTGCCTCCAAACTTTGGTAATTCATCCTAAATAGCTGTCTCAGACATTAGCACCACCTTCTTATCCTCTTCCTTAAAAGATTTGAAAGCAATCGCTACAATGAACTGCAGGTCAGTTACAACGTTGAGGTCATATCCATAAAGGTATTGTTTTCCATTTTTATTATGGAAATATGGCTTCACGGCTCTAGAACTGCTAATGCACAGCCGGCCACTAGCCAGCACGCTTATAATAGTAAGTACTCCCCCAGTGCTATTATTTGCCCACTCCGGGTACACCTGGCAAGAGCAATGCTCCGACCTGCAGCAGGGTCCACTCCAACTGTCCCTGTGGCCAACACAGACCTGGGCAGATCTCACTCATTTACTGAATGCATGCACATTGCCAGATCAGTGCCTCCACCTTATCCTCTATTTCAGGCTTTTGTTCTTCTACCTTTAGAAGCCACTTCCAGAAAACTTGTCTGGAAACATGCTTTTTTAGCCTGATACTATACAGCTCCGGAGCCTAGCTCACCTATCACTGATGGGGAAATACTAGCAGTTTGCTAGCCGTGTTTTGCCACCAGATAAGCATGAGATCAGCTCCCCCGACATCAGCTGACAAAGTCTGTTTCCTGAAGCCCATGGAAGCTCTCTGTGTACCTCCAAGAGTGAAATCTGGCTCCACACGTTTTAATCTGTTCCCAAAGACAGGCTGCCTTCCGTGGAAATTTTTCATTCAACAGGCCACACAGAAAGGAACACTTGCACAGACGTTCCATTGCAACAGTAATTATGAGAGAAGAAAATGACTATTACCTTTCACTTATTCCAGCTCACAGAAATAACTTAAAACTTCACATAACCTCTCTGCTGTTTGGGTATTTGTCAGTACATCTACCAAAGATACCCCACCTGCCTCATTCTTGCATTGCTATAAAAACGAAACACTCTTCTGTTCATGCAGTTCCAACAACTGCTCTTGTACTGTTCATGACACTTGGTATTGCTTGGAGCCAACCAAGGGGAAGGAGTCATTGACTACATGATACTAGAAAGCAAGAAATATTGAGCAGATAATCATCTTTTTGCTGTACACATGGATGCTGGCTCACAAGTTTTTGCCCTTGTGCTTGGGAAAAAGAGTTCACCCCCTTTAACTCTGGGGTCCACTCCAGAGGACCAGTATCAGATACCTTTCTTTCTTTCCAAGTCATTGGAGACAAGATGGTGGCAATGACGAGCATCTAAGTGAGCAGCCTGAAGTCCAGATGCAAGAAGTCTTACCTCTTCCCACCTGGTTACACCTGCGACAACTTTAAGCATGGAAGTGACAACCTGGGTTCAGCCTTTGCCATGCAACAGCTACCTGTGCATATGAAAGTTTTCTAGATAGGGGATGCTGCTTTTCCATGGAGTATGAAGCGTGAAATCCCTGAGCCACCAGCTTCCAGGCCACCCACCCACTTCAAGACACACAGGCTTTCTTTTAGGCTAGGAGTTAGCTTTTATGGTCCAACTTCATTGCACCTGAGTCACACCTGGAGGGCTGGGCCCCTCTGGACCCAGTACAACAGGCTGCAGAGAGCAGCTCACAGACATAGCAGTGAACAAAGCCCCACGGGGGCTTGGAAGAGACCTCCTCATAATGACGAGCTCCCAAAGATCTTCCCTACTCCTGAGGCATTAGAGCCATTCATAAGTCTTTCCTTTTGGGATGTTATTAGCAATTTTTCATGTCAGACTGGATTACACACGTTACTTTGCATGTTGTAATGTGAATAGCACTGTGATTAATCCCCACAGGATAGTACGTCGGCCAACATTTTTCCTTTCTAGGAAGAGTAACTGCACAGTGCACTTTTCTTTCTTTCTTTCTTTCTTTCTTTCTTTCTTTCTTTCTTTCTTTCTTTCTTTCTTTCTTTCTTTCTTTCTTTCTTTCTTTCTTTCTTTCTTTCTTTCTTTCTTTCTTTCTTTCTTTCTTTCTTTCTTTCTTTCTTTCTTTCNTTTTTTAGAAAATACTAGTGAAGTCCAGAGCCTGAAAATAAATATTTAATTGGATGGGTAGTTAGATTTTTCAGTGGGCAATTAATCAGTCAGCCATGTTAATTATGCATCTGGGGGTAGCATTTCCCTGACCCTAAGTGATGGCGACCTATTCAGCGCATCTTTACACCTAACTGACTGAACATCTCTGAAGTAGGAACATCTGCAGAAAATGCTTCAGTGACAAATAAACTCCATCTACGTTTCTTTTAATAGAATGAACAATCCCTAGTATGAACCCAGGGCATTTTCTTAGCATCAGGTGGCAGCAATCAATCAAAGAATCATACTGTACATGCACCAGGAGGAAAGACAATGAGGTCTGCCAAGGGGGAGGCTAGGTGGGTTTCAGGCTGAAGCCTCCCCATCAGACTGATTTAGAAAGAAATCACACTTTGTCACACACAAAGTTGTCGATACAACTCAGCTCCACTGCCAAGGGAAAAGTCACAGGCCACACGTTCGGTTAGTGTAAATCAGTGGGCTCTACCAGCCACCGTGCAGTGATGCTGATTTACGCCTGGTACGCATCCAGCCCATACCTCCTGCCTCAGTCCAGCAGCCACCACAGTGCCTCTTCCCAAGCCTTAGCCATATTAA
>VXAA01004461.1:266531-280509 GCA_013399115.1 Anseranas semipalmata
TAAACTCAGATGCTGTAGTAAGGCCACACAGAGATTACTAGATGAAAAGGGAAGAAGTCAGAGTTGCTTTCCTTTCCCCTTCTGGGGAGGCTGGGACTTGGTTACATGGAAGCCCCATGCTAGAAGGAAAAGTCATCTGCTCCTAGACACAGTGTTGTAAAGCAAGAAGCCTGTGTCTTAGGTGCCCAAATGACTTCATATTTTTCTCTCTTGCCAGCTGATGCATTAATATTGCATGCAATAAATGTGGAGTTTAAGTCCCTCTCCTTGAACACATGTGGGAGGCTACCAAGGGGCAGCTCCTCAGCGATGCAAATTTTCAATGCTCCGTTGGTTTCAACAGAGAGGTTACATCCCCTGGGGCTGGTCCACCTCTGCTTGTTCTGGGTGGGGGACACACATTTTCCTCAGGAGCACTTTCTTCCCATTCATAACGCCAATCGAGCTGTTTGCTCTGATGCCTGTGGGATAAGGTATAAAGCACACGGGTTCTCAGTTCAGGTTTGCATGTTGGTTCTCATAAGCAAACAGTGAGGATTTTTTGGACTGATGTGTCTAATGGCAGCATAGCTGCAGACAGCACTAGCAAAATTGTCAAATCCTTACTGGCTGTGATTTCTTTTAAAATTTCAGCAATAGGTAACAGCAACCTCACTGTAGTAAACTACCAAAATTTGGGTGGATATTAGAAATAATGCAAGCGCTTCTTGGAGCAGATTTTTGAGCCCTCCTCAGAGATCAGACTGAGAGCCTCCAAACAACGCACAAGACAACCTTAAAACTATTCGCTTGGCTGGGGGGCAGAGGGAGAGGATCAGATGCTAGTTTTCCGTACGGGGTCCCATGTTTAGAAGTACCAAGACCAACGCAACTGTTCTAATATTGTAACAGTGTCAGACAACTGCTTGGCTGTAGTGCACAAATCTGAAGATCCTTCACACAGGGTCAGCTAAGCTAAACTAGAAACTTTTGCTCATAAGATGTCTAATCTGCGTTAAACTTCAGCTCCGTTTATATGATTAGGCTGGCCAGAGCGTACCTACAGACTTTGCCTGTGGTATTGTGCTGGAGTCTGATAGTGTGTTGTATTACTAATGTTCCAAGAGTAAACACACTTGTAGGAAACAGCTATAGTTCAAGGCTGCACTTTAAAAAAATAAATGTTTCATCAGTCTTAGCAAAGGAACAAACGGCAATAACACTCTGTATCATATTTTACAAAGCTTCAAAAGAACAATGTCCCGTTGAGTGAAATTCAGTAGCATTCTGTAAACATTAATTTAAGGAAATCAATAGGCTCTGTGAGCTAAAGCCATATTGCAAGATAAACTGGCTGGAGTGCTACTTTGTCAAACAGATTTTAGTTTTCTGGGCTAGATAAAGACGGTTTCAAAATGGGGTAACGTGTTGCAACCAAGGTTTGAAAACTATGTGGCCTTCAAACAGTCTGCTTGTTCCTACTACAAAGCTGGATAAACATACTTTAAAAATGATAAGATTGGGTCAGGATTGATTTTACTTTCAAATTTTATATAAAGTAGGTAGAACTCTTGGTCAGTTTTTGTTTGGATTTTTTTGATCCTAATTATAAGCAGAAACAAACAAGGGTAGCACAGACAGCTCAAGATGTCAGGCTGCCAGGAGAGGTAAAATTACCCAGAGGTGGCTTCTTTTTCTTTTTTTCTTTTCTTTTTTTTTTTTCAATTGCAGGACTTTATGGATTTAAAAAATCTTTATTCATGTTGACCTGGTGGGCAACAAGTCACCTTGCCAAATAGGAAAGCCAAAATCTCTAGTGGACTTGGGATCAGAGGTCTTCAGCTGGTGAAGGCTGCTCACGTTGCAGAGCGCAAGGTCGTGGTGATGGGAGGTAAACAGGCTGGAGGGGTGGGAGGGGGAAGGCCAGATCGCTCTTCTAGTTGGATGATCTAGGCAGTGGTAGCAGAGAGGGGCTCTGCAGGGAGCCTCCTAACCCCAGGATAAGAGGTAAACAGCATCTATCACGGCAAGTGATGGAGAACCTCTCCGGGATGATGAGCGAGTCCATGCCGGGGGAGCAGTCCCACCATGTGCAGCTCTACGTCCAACAGCTTTAAAGTGTGTGTGCAGTGGTCTGGACCAGCACAGGTACAGCAGCAGCAGCAGATGATTCAGGGGAAATATTTCTGCTAGAAAACCTTATACATAAGAACAAACTAGATGTGCACAAGCACCCCAAAGTCAGGGTGAGAACCTGACCTCAGTTGACAATGGTAATGAGATCCAGTGTAAAAGAAGAGTTTTGGGGGCACAGCACAACCTTCTTAAAGGAGGTGCTTGAGAAAGTCTACGTACATCACCCATACGTAACCCTGAGCCCCTTACTCACAGGATGAAGATTTAAGCCCGTGGGCTTTTGGGGCAAGCTGGCACCTAAACATGTATTCCCGTACTCACAACCCGCCGTGTAGGAAACCTACAGAGGGCAAGCCCTTCCCAGCCTTTCCCTTCCCCTAAGACACCAATGCTGGGATCAAGCCAGAAGTAATGCAGCAAGGCATCCTATTACTTCTGAGGCCACTTTCCTGTGGGCTTGGGGGTAGGCTGGTGATGCTGGGATCAGCCCCTTCCTCACGTACATCCCACCGAGCCAGTGACCCCCTGCTTAACGAAGAGCTAGAAGAAGCTCTTCTTTCTCACCTACCTACTCACCTATACACGGGGCCCTCTGCAGACTAGGGACTTGCACAATTTGCAGCTGCAGGCACCGATCTGCCACCGTTTCCAGGATAACCCTGCCCAGAGCAGCGCTGCCCTACCATCAGTTTTCCTGTGCTCTCAAGGGCAGCATGTGTGCAATACCTTGCTGGTGTCCTGGCTCCTCGCACATTTACCCAGACCTTCGCCTCCCCTTGCACGCACACGCGCTCTCATTTCCCAAGCTGCTGCGTGGGACCATCTTAGCGCTGCGAGCTGGTGTGGCAGCATATCAAGCAGGAGGCTTTGGCTTCTACACAGAATTTGGAGGCAGGTTTTGGAGTAAGTTGCTACACTTTTTGGCGCGAAAGCCACGGCAGCATATGGCCCAATGTTCTCAGTTTAAGTCTGACACTTAACATTATTTAACAGTTTCTGTGTTAGGTGCTTTATAAGGTAAAGGAAATTAACAATTTTCAGCTAATTAGATCACTCAATTGGCTGAACATCCTGGACACCTCTTAGAAAAAAATAGGTTGGCTCAGGCAAATGAAAGGCTAATGCCTCTTCCATTATCACTTACGAGGAGAGGGAAATAGTTGGAAAGGATGCTTTTACTTTAAAAACACAAGCGAAAAATATCTATTGGACACTTCAGTAAATACACTTTTCTCCCTACCAACACCTTTCTAGAGAGCGGGGCACCAGCTTGCCCACTGCTACGTGTGCCCCAGTCCCCTTGACCACAATGGCAGCCCTCTGGTGCCACCACGGTCTGCGTTTATTGCCCTTGAGTTTCCTCTCACAGCCCTTGCTGTGCTAATCTGTTAAGAAACAGATTTTTTGGAAAGAGAAGAAGATAGACAAGGAACTGGGTGGCTGTTCAGCATGGCCTGCTGTCCCACCACAGAAAGGGGAGCCCACTCCTGTGGGACAGCACCAACACCGCAGTGCTGAGCCTGCTGTGTGGGAAGAGAAAAGCATTAGCCCGAGCCCAGCTCGGAAAAGAAAAATTAGGAAAGCAACAGAGGTTTCTCCTTGCATTTACTGTTACACCGGAGCTTTTTCAATCTTTGTAAAAAGCTGGAAAACACATGGCCCTCAAATGATTTAAGAACGTATTTTGAAAGTGTTTGTTTGAAATGAAGCTGAGATGTCTTATCCTGCGTGTGGCGTTTGGGGCACTGCTAATCTACTGCTGGCTCACTGTTATCTCCTCCGCCAAGCTCACAAAAAGGAGGGAGAATGGGCATGGCTCTTACACGGAAAAAAACTGACAGTGGGGCTGCTGAGATGTCTGATAATATCAGGGAAGTGAAAGTGGTAGTGCAGTGAAAATGGATACTGCGCAATACATTAGATTTAATCACTTGCATTTCAATTAAGCTTTTCCACAAATAAAGACTTTGCAGGCTCCCTGCACGGCTGGAGCGCCAAGCGCCGTCAGCGCTGCCCGCCCCGGCTGGAGGCACGCAGGGAACGGCGCTGCCGCAGCTCGCGCAGGCTGAAGATCCCCGTCCCCCGCGTGGACCCATCGTCCCATTTCGCCGCGTGCAAGAGGCAGCCTGCCACGCACGCGTCGCTGCACGGCCAGCACCCCCGGAGGGTCTCTGCCCTGGCACTGCTGTGCCCGCGGTTCAGGCGATGAGCCTACCCATCGCGGAAACACAGCTACTGCCTACTGCAAACGCAACGGCCTCAACATGCCAGTTTTTAAGCACAAAACTTGCTAGGACCTGAGAGCAGAGCAGGCTAAGGTAAAAGTAAAAGACTTTCCATTTTATAATTTATTTAGACTTATTTACACCTTGCAGTTCAGTTCTCCCCTTTGCCCATCGTCAAAAATCATTGATAGCATTTAACTGGGGAGATGATTATCAAGCTTCCTTTTCTGCCTTACCGATGAATTAGAACTGCAGTGAGATGTAGAGGCGTCTAATGGAAACTCTGATTGCCCTTAACGTACTGCATTGCCAATGGCACTGCTGCAGAACGGAAAAATCACTAAGGCTCCTGCGGCTGGTGATAGTTGGGGGTTTTAGTATGTGTTGGGGAATGATCACGGGAGGGGCCACTGTCACACCCATGAAGGTGTCTCATTCCAAACCTGAAGAAGAAATAAAACTCACACACGCAATAGTCTAACTGTAACTCAGCCCCACTGTGGGGAAATGCAGTCTGCTGCAAGAGGCTGCCTACAACGCCAAGCAGCATATTACGTACCCTGCTGCCAAATTCTGGCAGGTACCGCACACAGGCGCCCACAAAAAACCTGCCCAGGAAAGTAAGTACGAGGATGACCACCCAATCCTGGCTCTGCTGCAGGAACAGCAGAGAGGTTATGGCGTGGTCTCCTGGCCACAGCAGCCTGGTGGGATGTGATTGTCACTTGGAAGGACCAGGAGGCACAGCCTGGACTGTGAGGAGCAGGTGCATCTTTCACCAGCAGGACGTCCTCTGCTCTCACGGTCTACTTCCATACCTAAAAGAGCAGGGCAGGCAGAAACTGCTGGTTAGGCCATGAATATAGAGGTTTGCAGAGCTGGTAGTGTCTAGGGATTTTTTTAAATTCAGCAGAATTTGGCCCTTTAGATGAAACATTAGTACCGTAGTAGGAGCACCAATTAAAGGCTTATATATCTAAAGTACATCTTCTAATGTATGCATAAAAACACCATAACAGTGAGTAAACATCTGTAATTGGTGTTGCTTGCTCTTGTTCCCTCTTCCCACCTCTCTGCATTGCAGTAACCTTTGACGTCTGTGCCTGCCCCTGAAAAAGCTCCAGCGGTTACCACAGTGCCCTTTCCCTGCTCGCTTTGTGTGTGCCGGGGAGGTAGGGATGGGAAGCAGGTGGTGCTTAATCAGTCTGGCAGGGAAATGGCCGGTCACTGGGGTCCTTTTGGGGGTGGCATGAAGGTGGTAAGTGTGCCCTCTGGCATCAGGAGACCTCCATTCCTCCCTCCCATGACAGAAGGTAGGGGCTGGGGAAGGAAATTGTGCATAGTTTGAGGGTGTGGGGTGTTGTAAATGAAGCTGGCTCCACCAGCCTAGGCTCCCACCTAGATTAACTCTGGCGAGCGCCTTCCCAGTGTAACCATGCATTTCTGGGCAGCCAGAGCCCACCACGATGGGACAAACTGCTCCGGCCGTTCCAGCCGGAGCTGCGCGGCTGCAGGCATCCAGTTACAAGGTCCAGTGCGGGACCACCTGGGACTGGTGAGCCTCGTGGGGTCGGAAGACAAAGTCTTCAGTCCTAATAGACTGAGCTGCCTCTTGTTTGACTCCTCTTTAGCCCTTGCAGAAGGAAACGGTGCGGCTGCAGACAGCGCTGGATGAGATAACCTCGAGGCTGGGCCCGATGGAGCCAGCCCTCCCCGCAATTGCCTGAGATAAGCCACTTCGGCTTCTCCCTGAACACTGATACTTGGCAGTTAAAGGGCTTTTCTTTTCAGTGTTGATTTCCCCTCCCTCCCACAGAAAAGTTTCTAAAGTTGTAGACTACGGCTTTAAATGCATTTGTGCGTCTACATCATCGATGTCCCCTAAGTCCCAATCAATCCTGCAGCCTTTCTGCTGAGCAACAGAGACCACGTCTCCCTGCTCTGCTGCTCTCTACGTAGCCCCTCCACTACATGCAGAAGCAGCTTCCAGGCCGCATCTTTGAGCGGTGTTGGACAACTGCATGGCCACGGCTTCCCCTGATGGCACGTTTCCACCAGTGTCTTGAAACCGTGCCCCCCCAGGGGCAGTTCACGAGTCCTGCCGGTGGCACAGTGAAATGAGGCAGCACCAGGCTGTGTAACTTCCCCCTCTGCAGATAAGAACGATGAACCTTGCCCCTTCCAGATCTACAGGGAGAAACCATCACCAATATGTCGATTACCTTCGGCCGGCCCTTCTGGCTGTCCCTCTCTCTCTCACCCACCCACGCTCACACGTCAGGAAGATGCTGGGCTCTTTCTCTGCACTACAAAATTCAGCAACATGCCAGTCCTGCTGTGGGCTCTGTGTAATTACAGAGAGTGATCCAGGATGCTAAAGACTCCCTCCCTTGTGAACCGAATAGCATTTCTTAACTTCAGTCCTTGTGTTACTTCAGCTCCCAGGTTCTCTCTCTCATGCAGGTGACGGACACAGAGTCCCCGTGGACCTCTGCAATATTCTGCTATTGCTTCCTCTCGGACTCAGTATTACACTCTTTCAGATTTAAGTGTCTTTCAAAATAGCATCTCCATTGCGTTAGGCTGGAAATCAGCACGGGTTGTGATGCTGCTAAACCTCTCCCATGGTTTCCAAAGGTTATGAAAAATCCCTAATTCACATTATGAGAACCTGACTCTCATCCAATTTAAAACATGCTGAAGATATCAAGCAAACAGTGTTCTGCTTGAAGGTGACCTACTCCAAGTCCTACAGGACGGGCAATCCTATCTGTGTGACTTCTGTTAAAGTCACTCACACAGCCTGGACCCCGCGCTGTGAGACGGTGTCAGCTGGGGCCTCCTCCTTTGGCAAAAGCAATTTTTTATTTTACAAAAATAAAAACAACGCCCCCCTCTACCCCATAAACATGATGGCTCTGTGGCTCCAAATCCAGGTCTGCATTCAATTTTTTGTTTTAAAATAAACAAATGAAACTTTTTTTTTTTTCCAATTAACATTTAACAAATATTCACACACTTGACTGTATAGTAATACAACAAAAGACAGCTCTTCAGCTGGCATGGATTAATTAGCTCCAATGACTGCTGGAGCTGATTTACACCAAAACCTGAGAATCCAGCCCAGAATTCCGTTCAGTATCACGTACACAAGGTGTGGGGTGGGTGGGATGTGGATGGAAAAATCTTATGAAGCTAGCAGCTAACCCACTATTTCAAATCTCTCTGGTATGATAGTCATACAGAAGAGCTTCGGTAAAGTTTAGAAGATCAAACATTTTCCTCAGTTTTCACAGTACAAAATGTTCTATGCCCTTTAACGTGAAAAAGGAGTGAGAACACAGAGCATATAAGAAATTTCAGTCGATCAGGTCTTGCAGACACCCTCCTTCTTCACTGGACGGTGCTGCTTCTCCAGAAGTTCTGAATGAGAAATTTAGCTATGTTGTCTAAAAGAAATGAAGAAAGTCTGGAAGAAGCATGCGCAGCTTGCATGTTATCCATTACCACAACTAGGATTTACTAGATGGTAGGAGAAATCATTGTTTTTATGTTTTTTTTCCTTCTTCTTCTTCTTTTTTTTTTTTTTTTTAACACCAGGTTTTAACATGTTTCCACTCACTGGAACTGCCTAGCCTAACGAATTCTTTCTGTGCAGGATGAATGAAAAAGGATTTAAGCTCGAGAGGGATAAGACTTTACACTTGTGAGGGATAACATGGGTTAAAATTCACCTTGCTTCTCACTCCTCATCCAGGATGGATTTTTGGAAGATGACGGACATCTGGAAATCAGTTTTACACAGAAAAATAGAAAACAGGGAAGAACTAGGAAGATGAATAAAGGCTCATCACAGACACAAAAGAACAGAGCAAAAAGAAGCTTGGATTTGGGTATTCTTGTCTGGCAAGGAGGCAGGCAGTAAGGCTAATGAAGCATTTGCGATATGGGATGTATGCCAGCGTAACAAAGAAGATGTGCATCAGCTCTGCAGATGTGCCAAAGCCCCCAGAGCAAAATAATGACATAATCACCATCAGTGTCACAGACCAGACTGTACACAAGGTGACATGGGAGAGAATAAATAAGAGTCTTTAGAGGCCTGCAGTACACACACGGGAAGGAATAGCCATTCCTCACAACTGCCACAAGAGAGTGGCGAGAGGTTGGGTATAATGTGTGCAGCTAGCAAAAGAAATCTTGAATTGTGCAAGGCTAGCGCACTATAAATTGGTGCTTTTCTCCATCTCCAGTTGACGTTTCAATTCCCACTACCCCTTGTTGAATGCAAAATGAAATGGCAGTAGGAGTCGGAAGAGTTTGCCAAGTTGTGTTTTGTTTTGTTTTTGTTGGTTTTTTTTTTTTTTGGAAAGGGGTTGTTTTGTTTGAGAAGAGGACGGGGCAATAAGGATTAGTACCAGTAAATAACTGTAAAAAAAAAGGGGGAGGGGGGGAGGCAAAAAACCTCACCCAAAGCAAAACACGGCACACCACCGCTCCATGCACACACAGGCACACGCACAGAAACTCTGCACCATTCAGCTGGAACAATCCTAGGATTCCCCCAAAGCAAAATTAGAAACAAACAAGGACAGGTTTGGCTTTTTTCGGGAGCTGTGCTTTCTAGTTTACTGTTATCCATGAACTAAACCAGGGAAAATCCCGCTAAAATAATTTTCCACGCTAAAAGTCAAGATTACTATTTTATTGATCAGTAATAAAACACCGCTTAGGGCAATTTAGTACTTAACATGTCATTTGCGGTGGGGAGTAATCTGAAAAGCTCTGAGTAGCCTTAAATCATTTCACAACAGCTCTTCCTGTGTAAAAGCAAGCGTTTGCCTCAGTACGGCCGTGTGATTTGGTGGCGTGCTTTTTCACGGGACTTTCTGTCGGATTTTTAACGGGAGCATCTGCTGCTGAAGCAGGGCAGCCCTGACAGTCATCCACGGGCCTGCGTGGGCGACCGGCGACCGAGGAGGAGGAGATTGGCTGCAGGCGCCACCGGGACTCTGGCAGAAGGAACACTCAAGTACGTAATTGTTCGCAGGATCAGGCCCTACAAGAGGAGCTCAGAAGAACAAAGCACTTGGCTTCACCAGTGTCCCTTTTCATTGCTTCTAATGAAAGATTCATAAGAATAACTTTAATTTTTTATGATCTTTTTTTTTTTTTTTTGCATTACTGTATTAGCTGCATCTCCTTTGTAACTAATTTCTTCTTAAATACAGAAAACCTGTTTCCAAATGCCAGGCCTAATAACTTAATCAGTACAATAATTGATCTTGATTGTTGCGCGGTCCTTCTTAACATTAAAGAAGTGAGATGGAGCCCAGAAAATGTTTTATATGATTATCCCTTTTCATTGCAAAGTGATGTATTTATGAAGAATGCAGGTAGAGGTCCAGAGTGGAGTCCTTTTTTTTTTTTTTTTTTTTTAAGATAAAAACAAATTATTAAAACCTCCCTAATTTGCTCGTTAAACTGTTCAGTGGAAGAATGATTGTATTTGCCTTTTTTGGCTTCGCCCAATTAATTGGAGCAGTAACATAACGATCGTTAATAAACAGCCCTAATTTGACTATACTTCTTGCATATCTACTAACCGCACCATATCTTTGTTTAGCATATCATCAGGGAAAACAAGGAAGCATGTATATAATTTTGTCCTGTGGTATGCAGTTTAATAATTATGCCACAGAGGAGTCTAAATTAATCGCAGAAGGCACAACAATATTAATAATCTATTTAGCAAACTCCAGCTTCTTTGCACTTTGATGTTATGAGCAGAGACAGGATGAACTCTGGCAGTTTTTTTAAACTGGGCAAGTGTTTGTTTCTGTTACAGCTCATACCAATGTTTTCTTTCATGCTTTTTCTACTATGCACCCTTCTTCCCTCTAAGAAAAAAAAAAAATCACAAACAAACAAAAACACAGGACAACCCAACAAACAAACCAATGCTTATTTGGTGTGTTTCGATCAAAGCCGAATGATCGAATCTTTCATTTATTTACCAAAGTTTCACAGCAGCCATTCTTCATAATTACAGCAGTGTTGCAAATTTTTTTTTCCCTTGCATAAAGGAGAAGGGGTTCTGAGAAAGTTTTTAATTAGCTAAATAGGTCTGTGTAATCTAGATGAAATAAACACACCCGTTTGAAAAGGTTGTTAGAACTTTTGCAGCCATTTAATCCATAGATGGCTGAACACAATGATACCTTCCGCAGACAGCCACCGCCACCACCAGCAGCTGTTAGAAGAGAGCTTGCTCCCTGCTCCTATTGATAACCCTTTGTGGAACGAAGAAAAAGAGCTGAGGGAAGGAGAACTGAATGTCAGACAATAGACATCGCTACACACACTGTCTCTGAACTTTCCTCATCTCTGAAGGACAATTAATTATGAAGGCCTTTGGGGTAGGTCGAAGCAAGGGAAAACCTACTGCTGGCCCAGCACTCCAGCCGCTATCTCTGTGTTTGTTAAATGGTCGTGCCTGTTGGGGAACCAGAGTAGCAGCCACCAAAATAGCCAATAGATCATTTAGGAAAAAGAGAGCAAAAGATTTTTTTATGTGTGCCTGTCCTTGTATAATTCTATTCTCACTGTGAAATCATCCATACACAAAACACAAGGACAATTTTTTTTTTTTTTAGAAGAGCCACAGGGTAGGTTACAGTCAGAAACGGCCTCTCAGTGGTGTGTTAAAAAGGATGGTCTTTTCACCAAATCATTTCACAGAGGCAAAACAGACAAACACAAAGAGTTGAGACTTTTTCTCCTACATTAAATAGAGTAACTGATAAGGTCAGACATATGATACCTAAAGACATGAATCTGTGAACTCTTGAAGTCAAAGGACTTCTCTGTGCAAAGGAACAATCTTTCAAAGGAAATAGATCATAGAACTCCACTGAATCCCCTTTAAACTTTATGAAGCAGGAGGAGAAAAAGCTCTAAGTAGGGAAGCTTGACAGAAGAGCCTTGAACTATTTTCTGAAGGAAAGATGAGACCCTCCCTAGGCTGCCACAAAACATCTTTTTTTTTCTAAAGGCTCTTCTGAACTTTGATATGTGCCAAGACACCGCTATTGAAAGCTGTATAATTATGTGCTATAGCCACTGTAGAAAATGCTTTGTTCACCACAACAAAGAACAATAAGCAAAGTAAAGTGACATTACACTGTATCTTTTTCTTTAAGAATGTTGAGAAAGGTCACGGTACGTTATAACTAATAAAGCTGTTGAGTAAGGAAGTTTAAAGTTGATCTTGCTGTGCTTAAATGTAACCCAATGACAAAAAGGCAGAGGGAACTAAAATTGTAATGACATTAAAAAATAGATCATATATCAATGTGCCAACTTCATTAGACAAACACCTTGAATCCAGAGGACACAAACATAAAAAACGAGCGTAGTCCTGCAACAGTATTCCTCCTGTGATTCCCTCCCTAATAGCTTCCAACTACAATCTGCAGTTCCACCAACTGCAAAAACTGATTAACCAGCATTAATTGATACGTGCGCTGCACAGCCCTTCTACTGAAAGCCGTGGATTTTGTTACCTGATTTACAAATCAGCTTCGATTCCTGTGCAGTTTTCAAGGAAAGCTTTGCTGTTTCACAAGAGAGCCTCTTCAAAATTTAAAAAACAAAACAAAACAAAAGGAAAAAGGCCCGAGGGCATCAATTAAATTTCCTGAAAGCAAGATTTTTAAGTGAGAAAGGAGTTCCATCTAGAAATACATGTTTCCGTTTTTCTTTAGAGGAATCAGGACAGTTATGTTTGTTATTCTCAAATTGCAAATTCAGCTTTATTCTCCTTGCTGCAGAACGCGAGAGAGGCCTTCTGACTTTTTCTTTAAGAATGCTGAGAACGATGTTGAAACACTACAACAATAAACCCCTTGAATGAGGAAGTATACAGCTGAGGAAAAAAATGCGAGGAGCGTAATACTAAAATAAACAACTGTCCCATTAGCCTGTGCCCACTTCTGGTCCCATTACAAGTGCGCAGACTGCCGCTGCAGTTTGCAGAGAAAGAGCACGCAAGGTTTGAGATGGAAGTTAGCAAGTTATTGACTTGATTTTCAGTTCTCTTGAGACCACTTTACACTGCTCGAGTTGTGTAAAGGAGCATTAGGGTGGCTATAAATTCTCCTTTACAGTGCCTTCGTATTGCAAAAACACGCATACATGGCCTCAGTTTAAGAAAGAATCAGGTTCGAAGGCTTTAATTCTCCTTCTGATGAACGCTAATTCAGTTCGAGATGAATCCTGCAGGAAGGACACGGGTTCCTAAAATAGGCACATGAGTGGCCAGAATTTTCAATAATTTAGGATGTCTTAATTTTTGGATGCAGTATTGGGCACACGTCACTGTCAGGGAACGGACCATTGAGGACCTCCTGACAAAGTGGCTCTCATTAACAGATCTCCAGTTGAGCATCTCAAAATGGAACTGGCCTGAAACCACCATCACTTCTGAAAATTTTGGCAGCCAGCGCTCCTCTCAAGGGTTCGTAGGCCACTTATGTGAGTGGGTTATTACTTGGACTTTATAGGTGGTGTTACTTGAATTGTTTTACATAATCCCATTGATGCTTACGGGACTAACTCAAAGAGCCTTAAGTTAAACATTCTGCTAAGATTTGAGCACAACCGGCCTTAATTACATTTTTCCTCACCAGTACGGTCTTGCCCTGCCAAAAACAGAGCAAACCTCCTAAAAACGGTTCTCTCCCCCTTCCAGGCGACGACGCGTGCCACGAGCAGCGCTACGAAAAGAGGCAGTCGTCACGTCAGGCCTCACCACGCCCGAGCGGCGTACGGTCTATTTGTGAAACCAGCGCGGCTTGGCAGGTGTTGCACCATCGCCACCGATCTGAGCAACCACCTCCGCCAAAACGGGCGTGCGGGGCTCGCGCCGGCGCGCGTCCGCTGGCTGCATGGAGGAGCGCGGCGAGGGCACGGAGCAGGTGGGAGGGCGTCGAGGGAAATGCCTTGCATGGGGGGACTGAGCCTGGGATGTCAGAGCTGGGGCTGGGTTGTTAAATGTGCGCAAGGAAAAGGACCGGGGCATCGTGCAGAGAGATGTTAATGCATGGAGAATGAGGGTAACTACAAGAAACGCCAGGGAACAAGCCTGCTGGAGGAGCGGGAGCCAAAGCAAGGCTAAAATCCGGGTATTGTCCTCAGGCCGATTTGTTTTGCTTGTTTTAAGTAAATAAATTGAAAAAAAAAATTAACCATATTATTATTTTATCTTACAGCATAGTGTCTCTCTCGCTTGCCATCCTGTCACAGTCGCAACTGTGAGCTCTGATGCTCTCTTTTAGGACAGATTTTGAAAGGGAGTTACAAAATGATTTGGGATTTTTTTTTCTTTTTATGCATAGCAACTATACCTGACTTTAATTATTGCAGCTGGCATTCAAAAGCCTATGGCAACACCACAGATGAGACAGATATCAAGTGGCACAGAATGCTGTCCTCTCTTTCTGAGCAACTTCGGCACTTGTGCTGGGACACTGACATTTGTGGCTTTCATTCACCAGGACAAGCCACCTTCTCCCTCCCTGGCAGAACTGCCCTGGAACAGAGAAGCATCTTCATTTTGCATAGAAAAAAAAAAAAAA
>VXAA01004461.1:288284-302165 GCA_013399115.1 Anseranas semipalmata
GGGGGGGGGGGATTTTCTTACCTTTACATCTGAGAAGTAGGTTTTCAGCATGTTGGAACTTGGGTACCGGGTGTAAAAGAACATGAGCTTGGCCTTTTTCAAGTGATTCGGCGACAAGCCTTCCTGCATGTAGGATTGAATTAGTAAAGGAAAATGCTTTTCTCGAGAAGGCTGTTTCTGAGCATGCAGAGCTCGCAAAGTGCCCCCTTACACATGCTGCACTTCCCCAGACTGCAGGAGAAATCAGTAACATTGAAATTGCCGCACTGTAATTTTCTGTAAAATAGAAAAACGAGGTATGAGAGGACACGTAACGAAAACCCTGCATTTCCTATCGGTCTTGGTGCTGGGTCTCGGGAATTTTGCAAGTTTACGGCTTGTGTACCATATGTATGTTCACTTGTTGCTAAGGAAACAAATGCACGAAGCATGTGCCGCAGAAAACTTATCAGGAGCTTTTTCTCCCTCTCCTTTGCAATTCCAGCCAAAGTTTATTTTTCTCTCGGCATTGTGCCGCTTGCACGAAACAAAGCTAGTGCACGTGCCACTAGCAGAGGTGCTTCATCATTTTGAGCAATGTCTCCTATGGGCAGCGTGTTTCACCTGTTTCATTCCTGTCTTAGCATCCTGAGTCACTCTCTCTAATCCCGTTACTGCTTTGCTTCAGCGGCTGCCTCGCTAATAAAAGCCAAATTTTCTGAGACACAGAGCCCCTCCATCCCCGCGCCGCAAACCAACCGAACTTGTCGCCTTCTGGTTTAGCCGGTTAACTCCTCGGAGGAGGAAGCGGCATTTGGGGCTAAGTGATCAATAAATGCGGGCTAGCGGATCAATAAATGGCCACTTACCCTATAAGGCAGCCTATTTATCCTGGAAACATCATTACCTTTTAGATCTGTAAACAGAAGCAACGAAAACAGTTCCCAAGGGAATGTGAAGCTAACCATAACAATCTCGGCTTGCTGATTTTCTCCCGGCTTCTTGGCTCCCTTTTGTGCGCTGTGTGCGAGGACGGCTCTGGTCACATCTGTGCCGCAGGCTGGCCCTGCCATTTCCTCAGCAAATTAATGGCTTTATAATTTATCAGAAATGAAGATGCACGTGGAGAAAATCAATGTGGCCCCCACAAGGTCAATTAAGGGTTCTTCCCAGAAGCTTCTCTGAGGACTGTTCCTCCTAAACACAGTTGCTGAGAATTTCACTCCTTTCACACCTGATGGCGGGGGAAGGTCGACCCAGTGCACAGGCGCGCTGCAGCCGCGGTGCCCCCGCCGTCGGGCCGGGCACAGGCGGGCACAGAGCACCTCCTGCCAGGCCTCGGTACCGGGAACTCGGACGCATTTTTAGCAGCAGGCTACTGACATTATCACGGCTTTTTCAACAGAAAACCCCTTTCTCTAATTCGGGAAAGTAACTGAAACACTCTCCTTTATTCCAGTTATAAAATAAGATTTGGTTTTAGATTGGAAAAATGTGGCATTTAAAAAAACAGTCATTGATAATATTAATTTTAAACCCTCTTATTATCTGGAAGGACATGGAGAATGGCTGAGCTGAACTTGCATTTTGTTTTAGATGCTTGCTGATTACAAAGAAGATAATTTATGACTGACATACTTCTTGTGCCAAGAGAAGAGTTGAAAGAACCTCCAGTTACCTCCATTAGACTGATAGAGAAGTCTAAAAGAGCATTACACTCTGCGGTGCCATCTGTCAAAATACGTAAGTGAAATAATAGTAGCAAGCTGTCACCTATTGCTTAGTGATAAGAGTTTTAGACAAATCAGAACTTCTACACCAGAAATCCTTTTTGTTACGCGATCATTTCAGGGAAGCGGGGGTCTGAGGGGGAACTTCAATAAGTAAAAGAAATAAAAATCCTAAGTCTCCTTAATTTGTGATTCCTCTGACACTGCCGACAGGCTATTATCAGGTTTGGCATACGCTCTCTTTCAACGTGAGCTAAAAGATAGACTTAAACTTTCAAAAAAAAGCTCTCATATTTGCTGGATTTAAGCATATTAGGCAGTTGTCTAAGCATTTTGATTCCTTTTGCATTTAGGATTTTTAAATATTTTCTGCCATAATGCCCGGGGATATTGATATTGAATGAAACATGTATTAAAAGATGTTCTAAGACTGAAATTCCCAGAAATCCATTTTCTATTAAAATTATACTTGTTCTTAAGCATTTGGCAGCCTTAAAGTGATATCAAATACGCAACCAATCTGTATATCTTGATCCTAAGGTTAGCGCTGTACTGATAAAAGGTCTGATCTGTAATAATCTAGCAAAAAATAGTTAATGACAGACTTAAGAGCTAAGAATTAGATAACCCATTGCTATTTCAGAAAAAAACTGAACTGACCAATTGCTTAATTTCCTTTTTAAGTGCTTGGGCTGAAAAGCAACTGTTCTTCCAAGAAAGCACTAGCTGTTTCCAGGATACTTACACACGCACAATGACTCATGATGAAATAGATTCAGTAAACATACAGCTGTACTGAACACGAGCTAAGCCCCATTCAAGGCCAGGAAAGAAAACGAGCACAAATAAATATTAAGGAGGTAAAGGGAGGAGGGGTGCCGAATGGAACGCAAACAAGCTCTGTCCCAGCAGCTCATGTGGCTTGCCTCAATTCTCCCAGCTATAGCTTTGTGAAGACAGATGACATTCAATTCTATGGGTAATGCAAAATAGACAATAACTGCTGAAACTTGAGCCAGCTGCCAGGTGTAAAAAAANAAAAAAAAAAAAAGAAAGAAAGAAAAAAAAAGGAGAGAAAGAAAAGATGATAAATCCATAAATTAATGAAAGACATCTGCTCAGGAACATAAAAGATCAGAGAAACAGTGTACTGCAGCTGAACCTAAAGCAGTGTTCAAACAACCTGAGAGCCTCAGCGCTGTGCGCTTACATGGTGCGACGCAGCCTCACCTCACCCAGCAGCAGCGAAAAGGCAAAATGTTAAGAAATAGGAAGTGAAAGACTGGGAGCAAAACCTATATACGCTCCTGCGTGTTTTAACCGGGGAAGCAGAGAGGTAGCACTGCACTGCATTTGACTCATTTGCACTTTAATCCTCCCGGGTAGCTCTCCTCTTTTGCAAAAATATTTTTCAGTAGAGCCAATTTTTCACTTCTGTTACTCTCAGCCTGAGCTCCCAGAAAGCTCTAGCAGGCTTTTCTATCCTATACACTCACTGAGATGAAGGAAAAGAGGTAAGAATGGGCTGTATCAGGTAGAAAATCTGCACTGCCGAAGCCAAGCTGCTCCTTAAGTTACACCTCAATTGCTTTCAATAAGCAAAGCTCCAAATCACTGTATTTCAGAGTATCTTCAAGACCCTCCAAAGAACGGGCCAGCTGGAAAGTACTCTTCCATCGCCCAGGTTTTATTAACAGCACAGTTATCCAGCTTGCTATACAATCACTCATTTTTTTTTTAAGTTTAATTAGTTTAATTCTAGTCAGATGTAATAACTCCTCATTTCAAAATGTTGTAATTCGCTAATTACAGCTTTCATATATTGGGACTGTGAAATTCATTCCAGTTGGATTGGAATTCTGCTTAAAAATAAATAAATTGCAGAAAGTTTCACTTGTGTCCCAAAGCCCTACTGCCAGGGAGAACACGTCAAACTTCTTCACCTTTACAGATGTCTTAACAGCACACAGGCTACTGTTGTGCTTCAATTTTGATCTATGCAAATGTTTTGGGACTGAACAAGGCTATTTTTCTTGAGATGCAAAGAGGATGCATGACAAAGGAAGACCGTGCAGAAAAACAATTGGCTGTCTGTTTCTTTCAGAATTTGAATAAAACTTAATATTTGATTAAACAGATTAGTTTGCAAAGATATAGACTGCATTCAGGACCAAGATGGGAATTCATGCTGCAGGTGCATCTTATCTTGTTTAGCAACATACACAAACATTAACCATTTCCTTTTGCGATTCGGCAAAGAATGATCAGATGCATTTCACAGGCGTTGGTTAAAAAAAAAAAAAAAAAAAAAAAAAAAACAAACAGGCTGGTGCAGTGTTTTAGCCTAGGACTAAAACCTGAACTTGGCTGTATCTGCTAGTCTTATGTTCTCATCCTGGCTTTATTGTCCAGGAAAACAGATGTTGCTTTCTGCAGGGAAGAAAGATCTGCTTCTCCCAAGAAATATATTCCTTGTATATGCACACTCAACCATGTAAAATAAAAGCGCCACAACAGAATCTACCACAAACAAACCAACCTCCGTACTGTGCCTTTCCCTGGAAACTGCAAGCTACCTGGGCAAATGAGCTGCTGCTAGAAAACAAAAACATCCCCACAGCTGACTGTACACCGGGGCAGACATCGTGTATAAATGCTCTTTAGTACATTTGTTTTTCCTTACAGATCTGCATCCGAACCCTGACCAGAGGGAGCGCGTTCCCCAGGGCAGGGAAAGCAGCAGGGCAAGGAGGGAGGCAGGAACTGCCCCAACACCCAGTGTTTCCCCGGCTAAGCCCCAGGGCAGGGCTCTCTCAGCGCAGTTTCAGCAGGAGCAAGGAGCTCCGCTAAGGACTGCCAGTGAGCAAGGGCAGGAGAAAGGGGAGAAACAGCAGGGGCAAGGCACAGATGCTCCATGGGTGCAGGGGATCACCTGCAGCCACACAAACACTCCCAGTTCATGCACTTTTCACCCCTTACCAGTTCTCTCCCAGGATGGGAGAACTACTTTTCCACCAAAACAATCAGTACGCCACTGTACTGTTTGGAAGAAACTACTTAATTGCTCTGGCCTGAATCCTGCCCTCGGCTGCCGCTCCTGTTGACCTCAGGACTGCTCTGCGAGCATCACAGCTTGCATTTCAATATGCAGGGATGATTTTCAGTTTGGACCTCCCAAAGTAACTGGAAGTAACTGCGAACGATGCTGGCTTTAGACTGACTCCCCTGTTTTGCCATACAGTATATAAGGCAAGGTGAAGATTTCCTTGCTGCCATTGCAGCAGAGAGATCTTTCAGGAAAAAGGTCCCTTAACCATCACATCCACTACCAGCTGGCTCTTGAAAACACCAACAGCTATGGAAGGTGTTTTCAAAGCCTCCCTCCTACAGAAATGGGACTACTTATATAGCTCAGCCAAAAAACATCAGACAGCGACAATTCTTCCCCCAGACTTGTCCTAGGGTGGATGGGAGACCTGCTGGGGTCTGGGGATGGGAGCTGGCCCTGCAGCGCCTGCCTCCATCCCAGCAGTGCCCGCTGCCACAGGAGAAGCAGGCAACCTGTGGGTCCCTGGCCCTGCCTGCACCCCTCTGGGGACTTCACACGTCCACGGAAAATGTGCTGTAATTCCCCTAAAGCCACCAGGGCTGCTAATCACCTAGAAGACACCCAGTGGCGGGGCACATCCTCGCACACGTGCCCTCGCATGACAGCCCTGGGAAGGGGACAATTTCCTCAGTGTTACTGATGTTACTCGGGCTGGGGCAGAGCTACCCAGTCACAACTACCGACTCTACTTGGGAACAAAATTATCTGCTTCTAAGGCTCTGTGCTTGTGCTGCTGCCTTTTGTTGGGGTCTTGGAGCACGGATAAAATGTCCACTACCCTTCATGCAAAATCTTCAATTTTAGCATTGGGCAGACATGGCATTTTATTCACATTTAATACAACTGTACTTGGAAGAAAAATCGTTTGACCAAAAAGCACATTAGGGGAAAAGATGCAAAGAGTGGGAGGTGTTACTACTAAAAAAGAAAGAAAAAAAATCTAATACTAGTTTCCAGGGGAAAAAAAAAGATTATGACTATGTCTGCATATGCCTAAATAAAAGCAGAGACGTATTTTTCCCCTAACCCCTGAGACTCAGCTAAAAAGATGGACTTTATTTTTTTTTTTTGGTAGCGGAAGTGTCCTGCAAATTTAAGACAGCTGAAGTTTTATATTTAATTGTTCTCTCCAGCTTTCCAAAATAATTTGCTTTGTGTACGTTAGGACAAAAGATTTCTGTGTATGGCTGAACAGAGGTTAATCATGCATAGCAGGCAGCTGCACCAGGGCTGAGGAGCAGACCTCTGGGTGGGGGAAAGAACTTGGTGCTGCCTGAATAGATCAGTACCTGGATCTTTTGTGCTTTATTTCCCATATGTGAGAGCTGAAGACCCGCAAATGACCAAACGCTGTCTCTTTGTGAGCTCCAGCAAGGCCACCATTAAAATGGGCTGTGCTTCGGGAGGGGAAGGAGGTGGACATGCAGTGTTTTTGGCTGGGGTCATCACCTCCTGACCAGCGGGAAGGGAAACCCAACTGGACAGTCTAAAATGTTGGGGGGACGGGTGTCTCTTTTAATTTGGATGCTGTTGCTGAAGGAGCACCTCCGGTTACCACCCTGTGTTTTACTTCTCCTCGCAAAGCCCCCGCCTGCTCCTCCCGCCAGTGTCCCCCAGCCCCAGTACCCTTGGGACAGCCCCACGGCGTGGGGTGGCCCCAGGTCCTCTCCTGCAGGCCACTGGGGTGAGCTCTCTCCTTCAGAAAAGGATATTGCACTTCCCGAGTAGGGCGAGATTTCGGACATGTCTTGCAGGTCGCCGCACTCGGACTTTATGAGGGACAAGGAGAGGCCTTCGGCGGCGCTGGGGGGGTGCGCGGGCGAGCAGGGGTGGTGGTTCATGTGGTGCGACGACATCTTGGTCCTCAGACTGGTGGTCTCCCGGGTCAAGTCCAGGGATTCGGGGGAGGCGCGCTCTTTCCCCGGGAAGGAGGCCGACGGGGCACCCAGGGGGCTCTGGAAGGGGTAGGCCATGAGGGGCAGCGGGAAGGGGTGGCGGAAGGAGGAGGTGGAGAAGCCGGCGGTGGCCGAGAGCGGGGACTGGTGCAGTGAGGCGTGGTGGCCGCCGGCCGGCGGGGCCGAGGCGGGCTGGTCGGAGGAGTTCTTGCGGACGACAAGGGGAAGCGCCTCGGTCTGGTCGGTGGCGCCGGGCATGGGGACGCTGCCAAAAGTGTCGAGGGGGTTTGGAATGATGACGTCCCCAAAGCACTGCAGGCGCTGGTTGGCCGTGTGGAAGTTGTGGTTCTCCCCGTTGACAGCAAACCTCGCCTGCGGGATCTGGAGAGGCGGGAAGACCTGAGGAAGCTGGCGGGAGGGCTTGGACGAGAAAACTTTAACCACTGTGTCCACAACTTGCGACATGGCGGTGTTCAGTTCCTGCTTCAGCGTCTCGGCCAAGTGTTTGCCTTCAGGATGGAAGGAATTTGGCCCTTGCTCCTTCTCCTTGGGACCTTCTCTTTTCGGCTTGTTCTCCGCGATCTCCTGTTCCCGGATGAGGGCCCGTGCCCGGTCAATGAACTGCCCAGGGTCCAGCTCGCACATCTCGTTGTCCGACCTGCCGACGGAATCCCCGGCCCGGGCATCCATGGTTTCGGAGCGCATGCTGTCTTCGGACAGGTTGCCATCTTCATCATTTTCAGAGTCAGTGCTGTCGTAGATCTGGTAGAACTTCTCCTGCAGCTGGCGCAGCTGCTTCTGCATGTCCTCCAGCTGCTGCTTCAGCTGTCGGCGCTCCTCTCGCTTCTGCTCCTTCCTCGCTGAAACCAGCTGCTGGAAACTCTGCTGCTGCTGCTGAGGCAGCTTTTGCTTGCGTTTGTTTTCTCGGTAACTTTCTCGGGGACTTACAGACTGCGGAGCTATTTCTCTTTCGTTTTCATTGCCCCTTAATGCCACGCTGGGGGAATGGCTCATACCCCGAATGATATTCTCAACCCGGGCGCGTTTAGCTCTCAGGTGCTCGTCGCATAACCGATCCACATCAAACTGGCTCATAGTCGGCCTGCCAAAAGGGGAAAGACACTCTTGGGGGCTGTCTCTTGAAGAGTTGCTGCATACATCCTCCTGATGTACTTCTGAGCCTGTACTAGAGAGACCGCTGGCTTGGAAACTGGGCTCTGTGCCACCATTTTTGTTCATGTTATTTTTCAACAGCTGGGAAATTATGGTTGCTCCTGGAAAAGGCATCATGGCATCTTCATATGAGTTCGCCCTCTTCAGCAGCTTGCGGAGTACATTTGACTTTTCCCCATCTGCATGCTGCACCACTGAATACTCAACATCCTGCTCTGAACCTTGGGGATTCATGGCACTAAAAAACGTCGCTCTTGCCTTTGCAAAAAATGCAGATGCTGTCCCTACCGTCCTTTTCACTCCAATGTCAACTCTTCTTCTCTTGGTTTGCCTGCTTAAGAGGGCTGTGCTGTCATGGTCAGGCATCACTGGACTGTTATTGTGCCATCTTCAAAAGCTTGTCAGCTGGGCTCAGCTCAAGAATCCTGGGACCCTGGCCAACAGAACAAAAGGACTGATGAATCATTTTCTTTAAATTTCTCCAAATTTCCTGACCTCAATCCTGAATAAAATGCAAAATGCATAGGCTCTGGGATTTATGGCACATTACAATTATTGCAATTTATTATGCACTCTGCTTGAAATGAAACATTTTTAAATATTTCTGCTCCACTGGTTTAAGATGGATTAAGATTTAAAAAAGCAAAAACTGCTTAAGCACCAGTAATATGATTCTCTTGCACAAATGCCTAAAATGATACTGTTTATCTTCAGAAGAAAGAGTAGATTAGAAGAACACAGCCTCTGACAACCAATTGATTAAATTCAGGGCATTGAGATACATGTTACAAAAGAAGATGAAAGTACTCCTTATTTAAGATTTATTGTTAAAACAAGAAATTGTATAAAATTTGGATTAAAAAAATTCAATTGCAATGTAAAAACTGTAATTGTGGGTTTGTATTTTAAAGAGAGATAAAACTGGTAAATAAACATTCGAAGGTCAGAACAACAACTTTCACTTAATTGTAGGCAGGATAGTATACGTGCATGTGAAAGGCAGAGAAACAGAGACGCATTTAGGCTTACAATGGGGGAAAAAAAACTCTTAAATCGTTAGCGAAACATTTTTTCAGCAAGGCAAAAAATGCATTAAAATATTTTACGGCCAGAATTATGATATTTACATAGATGTGATCAAATAAAAGCCAAAATGTAGTTTGTTAACACAGCCTCATATGTACCAGTGACTAGCCACGATAGTGTTTTGAATTCCCCATACATTCTTCCCCTTTTCTTAACTTACATTCTCCATGTAAACCCCACTACCAAAGCCTGAAATTTTTGTATTTCGCACGCTAAACTACACATTAATTTTTTTACATAGCAGAAACGAGTTGTGTTCAGTGCCACATCTCTCTGCTTTAGAAAAATCTCCAAGACCAGCATCTCACATGCCCAGTGAAGCCCTTCTTACGTGTGTTATTTTGAATACACAGAATCTTATTTCCTGTGACATGCAGAAAAGATGAGAAAAAATATGGAAAGATGAAAGAAGTAACATCAATCAACTGCGTGAGAAAGGAAGATACCTTCTCTTTATATGAACTCTCATTGTTTCCCAGGAACACAGCATAAAAAGATAACACACTTCCTTGCATTTTGTAAAAGGCTCTTGACATAATTTGTGACTTATTAACTAGTGATGCTAAACTCACATTACACGTAAAGCTCTGGACGCTCTTTCTTGTTTCTTAAAATTTAACATTCAGTAAAATTAAAATATTTTTCATGCGACGCTTATCTAATATTAAACTTTACATTTGCTTAACAGAGCACAATCTTCACAATAACAGGGTATATTGCCAAAGGCAGCATGCAGACTTTTTGGAATTGCTCCCATCTCTTTCGGTTCACCTGTAAAAACATCTACGTGCTCCCTAGGACTGCATCTGTGGCTAGTTTTAAAGAATGACTACCCATGCAAATAGGCATAATTTCAGCATGAAATAATCTGTAAAATCAAGACAGTAGTCAATGCTTAGTTTGCAACCAGGATGATAAAAAAAAAAAAAAAAAGGAAAAAAAAAGCTTGTAATACTTAGAAACATTATGTTTATTCTGCAGCCTTTGCCCACGTATTCTGGATGTACTATAAGAATTTTCAGAGATTTGGTGTCACAGACAGTTATGCAAGGGACATGATGTTTGTTTGTGTTACTGGCTCCTTGCATACAGGAAAGCAAAGAATGATAAAAATAAAAAAAAATGTCACGAATTCAGATGGGAAATCCAGAGCCTCACATCGTTATCAGGACACTGCCTTCAGAGATCGTTCCTTATCACATTAGAAAGTGGAGCTGGGAGACCTGATGATAACAACACCGTAACAAGGAGCTCTGTTGCAGGGGCCCAAGCGCACCACCTGCATGCCAGGTAGCATCGCACCCTGTGGGCAGCACCTCCAAGTCCCGGGATGCTCGGGTACCAAAACCCTGCACGTGCCAGTGGCAGAATCAAGCCCTGCTGGGCAGCACGCGTCATGAAAGCCCATCTCCTGCTTTCTTTGAATTACTGCAAAAGGAGCAGATTTTGGCTTCAATGATTAGGTCTTCCCTTTAAAAAAAAAAAATTGGAGGAGTTGGGTTTTCAGAAGGGTCGGTTTTATAGACAAGGGGCCAGGTTGGCAGGGGGTGGGAATGGGCGACACACCACCCCAGTTGTTCAGCAGGAGATACCAGCAGTGTAAACCATGGTCAAGGCTGACCTTCCAGTCTAGTGGTGTTCATTTGAAAGCGATATAAACTAATTGCAAGATAACTGTAAGAGCTCTTGCTTGCTGCACGTACGACACTTTGAAGGCATTCTGCGTAAAGACAGCAGTTGCCAATAGGAAAAAAAACAACCAGCACCGAAAACCTTCGTGCCTTTCCTTCCGCTTCTGCAGTCAAGCTATACTTGACTAAGATCCAGCAGTACGTTCCCACACTCGCACCAAAAACCTCATGTCAGGTTCCCAGTTTTGCACGTTTCCTAGCAAATTTTAGGTGCCTGAACGCTGTTTCCCGCTCTCTTGCCCAATCCCAACCAAGGACACGCACGGGGAGGGCTTGCTGTACCCTTGAGTCAGCAGCTCAGGAAATAGGCTGTCCTGCGCCAGGTTGGAAGGTCATTGCCACGCATCCTTCCTCCCCAGTGTCCATCTTCCTCTCCCCGAGCCCCCGCACCAACAGGCACGCCACAGGAGGTGTTCTGCAGCAATGCCCCCTCCTTCCCTTGCTGGAAGCACCGGAGGTATCGTATCCTTAACCGAGGCGTTAAGCAACATCTCCCGTTTGCCCTGCCGTTACACCAAGCCTACAGACCGCCAGCGTTAAGGCTTACGGCCCTTTCAGCTTATAGATGAGAAACAGTTCTACTTTAGCCTGGCAAAACCCAATGGACATCAAACGGCCAGTTAGTATTTCGGTCTTGGAGGACCGAAACCACTTCACACCTCCAGAGAAGTGGAAAGCCCCGTACAGCGGGATGCAAAACCCCAGCTATGGCTGGCAAAATGTGATACTGGTGAGATTACAGCTGGGTAAATAGGGAAGTCTTGGAAAAAAAGAAATTTAGGAAGTTTGTGTCCTTTACACAGTACCAGTACTTTGGCCACTTATTGTCTCAAAACCATGTTTCATACATCTAATGTCTCTGGACAGCTATCCAGAAATATACGCTTAGAAAGAGAGCTTAGATCGTCACGATCTATGTACAAATCTTGAGGAGCCTCATTTCTTTCAGAGATACACAGCTTGAAATTTGTGAAGGTTAAATTTGCTTTACACGTCACTTTTAATACTCCTTGCTTGCCAAGTGCAGTTTATGTTAAATTTACCTTCCACACCTAGCGCCTCAACTCGCACGATGCGGCTTTCTCAGAAATCGAACGTTTTCCATTCCCATGCAACTCAGAAATGTAACTCAGCACTTTCTGAGTCCACTCAAAAACATAGCTTGTGGTATTTTATTTGCAAGTTTACTTTTGAAACTTTTGTTTAAGGAGATTTGATTAAAATGCAGCTATGAATAACCTCTCAATAGCACAGTGGCTACAGACAAGGGTTTATTTCATATCCATGTGATACGCACTGACATGTTAACTGGAAATGGATTAATTTGTAGGTATCAAAGAGTTCCCGTTCCCAAAACTTTAGCTAGAATGGTATTTAGAAAGGAATATGATGTCAGATATTTAATCACAGTCATTACAAAAAGATCGATTTCTGTAATCAATTTTATTAACTCATCTACAAAGATGCTGATCATTTTCTCCCAGATTCATTCATATACCTATGAGACATAACGGAGATTTAATTTCAATCTCACCCTACTTAGCTGCTCTGAAGGGACTCGGTCTAACCTAACGTGCTCAAGTGATAGGAAACGGCCACTGAATTCACAGCAGCAAAGTGCTAAACTTGATGAATATTCACTGATGAATGCAAGAAGCTATCAGTTTATAGAGCTGAAATCGTTCCTATCTTCCGCCAAGCCAACGACTTTCTTTGGTCCAGTGTCTGCCTGCTTCCTGTCAGCCCATCACGCCAATACTACACAAGGAATTTACCATGCTTCTGCTAACAGAAATATTTAGATCTTTCGCTCTAAAGTGCTGCACTGGGCATGGCTTTGCCAGAAGCAGCCAGGAAGCGCAGGACAAAAATTATTCCAGTCAACAGCATTTCCCACACAAAACCACAGCTAAAATCCGAAGAACAGATGACACTCATTCACCATAGATCTGCTCAACACTAAAATCACTTCAGCAACTAATAAGAAAGTACTATCTTTTTGCACAGTTTTGGCACAAGTTTTCCTGGAAGAAAGGCTTATCTAACTCCCTTAGCTGAGACGTGTCATAAAGCAACATGAAACAAGGCAGAAATAATTAGCAACTGTGCAGCAACAACTACTTCATTAGGATTTCTCCATAACAAGAAGTAAAAATCAGAACATGATTTCCTCCAAAATTACACTACCTGCTCTTTAGCATGCAACAGAGAAGCCACCAGGGCCCAATCCAGCAATGTCTTCAGCAAGTCCCGTGAATACCCCACATCCTCAGTTCCCATCGACTACAGCGCAAACTGACAGAGCTCACTAAGAGGAGGTGTTCGGCATCTCATTACTCCCGGCCTTTATTTTGGGGAGACGCACGGCCCTCCACCAACTATCTGCGCTCTGCACTGCTTGGGGAAACAGATTCCTTCTATGAGAAAAAGAAATCGAGCCGTTCAAGGTACAAAATTGAAAATATTTCCCTCCTATCAAGCCGGCTTGGTCCTTGTTATTTCACTCACCATGAAGAGAATAACTCACATGGGCTCTGTGCAGAGACAATACTGAAACAGTTGCAAGATAGATTCCTACTGCGAACTCAGACCAAGTTCTCCAAGGGTTTTTTCCCATGCTCCACGATGTCCTTAAATCAGAATCCTTGAATTAGTTAACCTAGCGGTTAGTCTGCACTTTGAGACAGAATAAATCTTTATTCAGGGAATACAAATAGCAGTATTTACAATTCCGCCCTGAATCAAATTAAACTCCAATTTCGAAATGTGCCCAATCTTACGACTATCTTAATTTATCAGCCGATCATAAAAAAGAGAAGTCGCATGAACTGAGAGGCCTCAGAGTTCAGCTGGCAGGAAAGTCAGCTGTATGGGCTGACAGTGCCATTCAGCGAGCGGGAGATAGTTTACAGAATAATTTAATAGGGAGCTGTTAGCAAAAAGTATATACATTGTACTTTTTACCACGGTTCAACTCATGAAATGTTGATACTCTACCTACCCCCTAAGCATTAATAAACGTCGCACAGCATGCGATACCGCTGTTAAAGGCAAGCTTTGGACAAAAAGCAGCTAAAACGAGCAAAACGAGGCGCAGCGGCCGTAAACTTTACGTGACTGACGGCCCCTCGCAGGGGAACCGCGCGGAGAAGGCCGGCGGGGGCCGCGCCGCACGCAGCCCCCCGGCGCGCTGCGTTCCGCGGGGCCGCCGGACCGCC